>CAUJNA010003427.1:1097500-1595000 GCA_963377175.1 Effrenium voratum
GAGTTCGGGGTGGGGATGAACGGGGAAGAGGCCACGGTCCAGCGGGGTGTGAGGCTTTTTTTGTATGACTGGACCAAGTCAGGGTGGCGCTTATCCCAAGTAGACAACCCCCCTCCATTCTGCGGGTTTGGTTTTTGCATGCAACTTCCGCGCGGACGTATCAACTGCGAATAGTCATCGGTGGGGTTTTCATATTACATATGTATATACACACGGGTATGTGTCAAAATAGGGGGACTCCCGAAAATAAAGGTAATCCCGTTGGTTTCTTGCAAGTAAACCTTTCCCTTTTACAGGTACCCTCAAATAATGCAGTCTGACATGTGTATGTATACATATATATTTATATTCACATCCATATCCCAATTGAATCATTTATAACTGGGGGAGATTCGCGATCCATTGGGTATGAGTCAAAATCAAACCACCAGGAATTGGACCGTATGTTTTAGTCTTTGGTGCCAACCAGGGTTCCACTTTGGGTACGCATTTTGGCTGTGGGTCAAAACCAATGGTACCATTTTGGGGTAGGTGCACCACCCATTTTAGTCTATGTTAGTGGTGGGATTGGGATGTTCACTGGGGGTACGGGCTTGGGACCCATGGCCATTTGGTCCTTTCGCACTGAGGACCGCCTGCAAAGTGCAGATCTTTGATGATGATCTCTTCCCCTCCACGGTCGCCTGGCAAGATCCCCGACATGTCCTGGGTTTTGCTGGCCAAAAGTTTTTACCATGATCAAAGTCACCCCCGTTCAGTGGTGGGTTAAAGGGGAACAACCACATTTTCTGACTTTAATAACCACCAGAAACAGTCAAAATAATGACCCCAGTTTTGGATCTGGTGTCCCGGTGGTGGTTTGGAGCCCGGTGGCTTGGATTTGGATTTGAACCGGTCCCTGGTTCTTGTGGGCAAATGGGCGTTTCCCCTCCATTTCACCACCACCAAACCACGAATTCGGCTCCAAAGGGAAGCTGATTGTTGAAAGGAGAGCCAAACCGAAGCCAGGCATTGCGAGGGTTTCTAGTCTAGGGAACTGGGAATGGGTCAAGGAAAGGCTTGGGCCCATTTTGTTTACACCCGGCTCCCGTGAAGGGAAGCCAAACGAAGGTGGTTGAATTATTATGGCCATTGAGACCCAGTTGCTTGGATGTGGTTTTTCCATTTCGCTTTTCCACAAGAATCGCTAAATATGGGCCAGGCAGCCGGCGTCAAGAGTGATATGGTTGGTGGTGAGGGAAAGCTGAGGTGGATTGAATGCATTTCATCCGTCCACCAGCATGGAAGTGCACATACCCCTTTTGGCAGATGGCTCGTGAAATGGGTTCATGTCTGTGTACCTTGGTTGGTAAGTGAAGGTTCCTTTGTGGGAAAGGACCACGGCCCTCACGATTTCCAATGGGGATTGATCATGGGTCTGGAAGCCTGGGGAACAAGGCACCATTCCTGAGCCCCCGATTTTCAGAGCCTGTGGAGTCATTTGAGTGGCGAAAGATGGCCAAAGACTCGCATGGCTTTGAGACCTAGGCATGCTTGTTGTTGGGGAAACATTTTTCATGTTGCTTATGGTGGTTTAGTGGTTGAAATCCCTTCTTAACTGCTAAAAAATGATTTTTTGTTCCCCTTCCAACGTCAACCGCGTAGGGTGTTTTCTTTGGGAGCAATCCAAGGCTTTTCCGCAGCTTCGAGAAATCAACCGCGTGGATGAAGCGTCTTGGCACTTGCAGCCCGGGCTGCTGAGGGGGCTACCTTTTTTGGGGGCAATTCACCTTCACCTGCACCCTGGTCTCCTTGAACGGAAAACCCCAAAGAGGCTGTTTAAGCAAGGGGTGTTTAAACAAAGGTCGCGCTCTCGCTGCACTCCCTGCTACCCCGTCACAAACAAATCTGGAAGTGCCCGGGCTGCCTTTTGGAAAGGAGAGGAGCGTTCAACAAGGCTATGAACTTCCGCGTTTGGAAGGGTGAGACAGAACCCGAGACTAAGGTCCTCAAAGGGGGACATGGTCCTTCAAGGACCAGACTGTCACATTCCACTGGAAGGATGCGTTATTTACAGGGTGCTCCACGAATCCAAGCGCATGAACTTCTGTCACCTTGGGACTTCGATGGCGGCCATGGCAAGAGGCACCCCCTGCCATGTGGGGACCACCCTGGGTCGAAGTTCATAGTACCATCCACCACAAAAAGAGCCAATCATAATGCGACACATATGTATATATAATAAGAAACCTGGGGGTTTTCGTTTGGTTTCCCTTTAAAACAGTCCAAAGAGGGCTACCCTCAAAAAAGACTCGCCATTAGTTCTCGCCGTGTCGATAAGTTGACCACTCCGGTGCCATCGCTATGCTGGTTAGTAGGCTATTTGGTTTGGAGTTGCCGGGGGCTGTTTTTTTGTTTAAAAAAACAAAAAAAATCATCTTTATTTTCGGGCTGGGGGTGTACAGTTTAAAACCTTCGTATGCATAGGCCACGGGCTGTCGCATGCACACCGAACTCTGACTTGAGGCTTTGGGCCTCCCAGGTTGCCATGGCACCGATGGGAGGAATGGTAGAACCCCCCCTTAGGTTGCGGGCAAGTCTTCAGCCCCATTTCTTTTTGAAAAAACAGAGCCTGTCGGAACCCGCACAGCAATCCAATCCCGGGAACAGCCATTGAGGACTTGAACAGCAGGTAGGAGCTAAGTGTTGGCGCCAGGATGGCATTGTACTTTGAAACGCATTCATGTTGAACGTGGGGGGTCTTCAATGAACCCGAGCTTCCTCCTTGCTTTTTTTTGATTGATTTGCAGGAGAGTAATTCGCTTAGTTCCCTGTCTAGGATGGCTCTTCTTTCCATGTTGCGTGTTTTTTGGTCACCCTTGGCGGTAGGGATTGGCGGTGAGAGTGGAACCCCCAGAGGCGAGTCGAACCAAATGGGAGCCCCCCAACCGGAGGTGGTCTGCCGAAAACTAGATGTACTTGCAGATGTAGACCATCAAAAATAAAACTGCATTGGTAACCATTCCAACAGGTGATGTTTCAATCCTCCGTGTCAGGGAAAACCTAATGAGACGGTGTTTCTTCCATGCTTGGTATGTAACGGGGGCTCCCAGATCTCGTTGCTCGTCCCTCATTCGCCCCGATGCACTGATCTAGGGGTTGATTTCCTATTTTGTTCCAAGCACCTTTTTCTCAAAACCCAGCTGTTTCCATGTTGTTTTTGGCGGTTTCGGGGCATGGTTCACTTTCCCCCTGTCGTGCTCCGGCAGATGCAGATTTTCCCTTTGCCGAAGCACACCTCCGATTTTCGGGTTCCAAATCCGCAAAGTTACCCAAGGGCCACCTGCATGACTTCGGGTTCCGGCTCCTGTGGGCCTTCATGCGCTTCACCTTCTTCCATGCAACTCGGCGGCTCAAAGGACGTTATGTGAGACGGGACGCGCGGCTTGTTTTTGGAGGGCCTCTGCTTGGTTTGCTGCGGCCACAAAACCCTACATGGTTTTTAGGGGAGGCTACGGTATCTTGTATGCTAGTTGTTCTTTGTGCCGTTTTCTCTCGGAACTTGATGTAGTGTCAACCTTGGGCCCTTGCAAGATTGGAACACGTGTTTGCTTCAGGCTCCTTTCCAAGGTGGAACACGTGTTTGCTTCAGGCTCCTTTCCAAGGTAAGCCACTGCACAAAGCATGTTGCTAGAGCTTTTTGCGTAGTTATTAGGGGTATAATATATATATATATATATATGTGTGTGTGTGTGAATAGTATGTGAATCACTGCAAACCTATACGCAAGAAGTCAAGAAGGGCAGCAGCCTGAACAATCATTCAACAAATCGTTTTTGTCAAATTAGGGAAAGCCGTGAAACGTTTAGTTTCCTTGGTTTCCCTTTAAAGCACTCCCAAATGAGGGGGTGCCATGAAAAACAACCCCATTGATGAGTTTTTTTACTTGGCCGCAAGGGGAGTTGACCCATTTCCCTCGTGACCTGGCTTGATGTTTGGCCACGTGTTTGACGTTGCGTGTCTCCTGCAATCTTATTTTACCTTCTAGGATCGACTATAGTAGACTAAACATGATAGGAAGCAAGATCTGCACATATGAGTTTCTGTGTATTTTCCATTTGCTGAAACAGACATGTGTTATATTCCCCGGTTGGTTTTAAAGGGAATCAATTCACTACTGAACATGTGTTTTTTCAGGGGGCTGAAGCAAAATGGAGGGTCCCCCCGGGCTAAGGTGCCCACCATTTGGTGGAAGTCCATCGTCGCGGTGTTCCTGGCCCAGCCACTCTGCCATCAGAGAGTTTTAGCCTTAGGTAGACCCAAAGGCTTGCCTTTTTATAACTTGTGGCCCTGGGTTTCCATCATGTTGCCTTAGCAAGAAGTGTCACTTGCAGAGGGAGTAAGTCTGGTCAAGTGAGTTCAGTATCTGCGCACAAAGGGGTGCCCCTCTTTGCGCGGTAGGGGAAGCTGCCAGGACCTGGAAGTGATAACCCTTCACGAGGCCTAGCGGATCCTTTTGGCCATGAATGCGGGGCGTGATGCTTTTGCAGCTTGGGGTTTCGTCCGTCGCGGAAAGCATGAACACCTGTGAGCAGAGTGAAACCCCTGCAAATCGATGAGAGTTAAACAAAAACGATAACGCCGTTGGAGGATAGCTAACCTAACACGGTTTTCGTCACAACCCCAGGTGGACTCCACGAAAAGAGACACCCCGCTGCCAGCTTTGAGCGCAACGTTTGCCGAGGCTTGGGAACGCCTACTACCTAATGACCATCTACTTGAAGGTACCGTTGCGTGCCTGGGAGAGGCGTCCTGAGGTCAGTTTGAACGGCGATGGCTGTGACTTCAATTTGGTTCCAATCATTTACCAGTGCCATCTACCACAAAAATGGCGGGTATGGGTCAAAATTTTACCACCAGCATATGGACCGCAGGTTTTAGTCCTTGTTTCCGTTTACCAGGGTTCCATTTTGTGTTTTGTTCACGTGTTGTTTCATCATGTGGCAAAACGGCCGAATGGCCGTTTGGCTCAAGATTTGGATCCCCCGTCGGGACTTCCTTGGATTTGCGTGCGTTCGCCATAGTGCGGCGATTGGCTGCGCCATCGCGGAAAAGGTCCGTGGTGTTCCAGCTGTTCGGCACTAGGAGGTGGGCGGCAGGTCGCCGAGGTGCTCCCGGGCCCGACCCTTGTCTTTACCTTCTTCTACCAGTTTCCTAACCTCCCCAAACTTGATCTTCATTAACTGTCACTCCCACAATCTGGTCACCGGCACCCTCTACATTGTGCTTTGGGACTGGGTTCTTTTGGTACTTCGTGAACCACGTGTACCTCTTTGATTCCCTGGGCTACTTCGTGTTCGCCCAAAACCGCAGGTTATCAGCCGTACCAGCTAGAAGCTGGGGCTGGTGATCCGGTTGCGGGACGTGACCCGCTACCTGCTCCCATCGCCTACTTGTACGAGCAATGGCGTCCCCCGGAGCTTCTCATCGTGGGCCGGGCTTCGTGGACGACGAGGCCAACGCCCTTCGCGGCAACGCCGCGCCTGCTGCTTCCGGCTTAGACAGCCGGCTGTGGCCCATTCCCCCGATGGTGGGCGCAGAGCCCAATCCCGGGGTGATCACGGACGATTGGATCCTTTCTCAGGTTGTGTTTGATGAGGATGCGGAGGCCCCTATCCCGGCGGCAGTGCTCCAGATCGAGGACGGACCCCCTCTAGAAGAGGCTGAGGTTCCTCCAAATCAGGTGCCCTCATCGATTTCGCCTACTGTTCCGTTCGTGGCGCTCCAGATCGAGGACCGGGCTGTCCATCATGCTGCTCATCCGGAGCCGGCTCAATCATGGTCCCTTACATGGGATCAGTTTGACCAGCTCCTCGGCAGTGGATCGCAGGCTACACCGCCTGATTTCGGTCGGCTCGACTTCAACTCGGGTGCCCCCATATCGGTTGGGAATCTGGATTTTCAATCCCTTTTTGATGCTGATTGGAGGTCGCAGCCTTCCCGAATTGACAGATCTTTTGATGCCCTGCCTACACATGAGCCTACTCAGGGTTTTCCTCATGATGGAGAAAATGACCCCATTGAAGATTTCTCCCCCTCTCATGTTGCAGGTTCGGCCCAACCCGAGGTGGGCAAACGGGCGATTGAGGATTGGCCGCAAATAGCTGGCCTTCCTCCCGTCTCAGGTTCATCCGACATTGACATCATTCACGATCACCCCAGTCCGGCGGATATGGACTTTATCCCTGACGCAGTATCATCTCACCTGTCAGGTACCCGCGACCGGAATGCGGACCGCTACAACGCTGGTCCGAATCCACCGCTTTCCTCAGGTACCCGAGGTCGGGATGCGAACCGCTACAACGCGGGCTCAAATCCGCCAAATCGGGCATCAGGTACTAATCGATCGGACGCGGGCCGCGAAACAGCAGGCCCAAATCCTTCCTCTACTTCATCAAGAAGCCATGCCGGTCTATTCGCGACGTTCAATCGGCGTCAGACTCGAAAAGAGTCCGCCCCCGACGTCATCGACCTCGAAGAGCAGTCCAGCCACCGTACCAGTGATGGATCCGAGCAGGATACACCTGGTATTGGCTCTACTCCCTTCGACCTCCTCGACATCCCCTTCCATCAGCCACCCAGGAGAGGAAATGAAGATGATGAAACCATCCCTGGGATCCTTGATGTAATCGATGAGGCCGAGGTCACACCAGAGAGACGAACGACATCGCTCCCGCCGAGCCGCGTTGCCAAAGTACTTTCCCCTAAGCCACTCATTGGTGACGTTGCTCAACGGCTTGATCTCACTCAACCTGATCCAGATCAAGCTCAACTTCGCGGGTCGTCATCTTTTGATAACATGTCGGGACAAACCGGCACTGACTCACGAGCCACAAAGAGGAGCTCTGAGTCACCCGAGAGACGTGAAGCTGCTTTGCGATTGCGATCTAATCCCCCAGCTCATCACGATCCTATTGACGTTCCTATCCACTCTGCGGGGTCTGGGCTCAGCTCCAATGCCCCGATGTCTGAGAAGGAGACTGATGACGGGATTAACTCTACGCCCAGGAATCGGAGACCTGGACTTAGCACTGTTGCTCCTGGTCATGGAGGGCTTCCTTCAAATCAACCGGTCAACAACTCCCTCGTCCCCGCATTCTTTCAAATTGGAACTCCGGGCTGCACTCCCGACAGGGAAGAAAATAGGCGCGGAGATCATGACGCTGATAGTCGTCCTGCTCCGTCTGCTTCCACAAGCGGCGGGGAAGGTTGCTGATTCGTACGGACTTTTGCCAGGAAACTCGCTTGAAGTCAGTGACGGGGAATCCGCATATACACAGGCGTTGCTCGGCGGAACCAAGACATGGATACGCCTTCCCCGTGACCAATGGCCAAAGGATTGGGAGGGCATGCAAGACCCCGTATGCCCCCTTGTTCTTGCTCTCTATGGACACCCCGACGCTGGAGGCTTTTGGGAACAGCACTGCGAGACCCAACTTAAAAAGGTTGGATTTGTGCCCATTCCCGACTGGCCCAGTGTTTTTCGTCACCCCGCACTTGAGACCTTTCTCGTTGTCTATGTTGACGATTTCAAGCAAAGTGGCCCATCGGCTAACCTCGCCGAAGGGTGGAGACTCATAGGTTCCGTTATCAATATGGAGGAGCCTCGTCCTCTCAAGAGGTATCTCGGCTGCGAGCACGAGTTCAGATCTGCCACCGTTGATGGGCCCTTCGATCCGAGAACTGCCTGGACGGTCGGACATCCTCCCTCGAAGCCTATACCGGAGATGCGTTTCGGGCCAGACCGAAGGCCTGCTGCCGACGCATGTCGCGGCAAAGCCAAGATCAACCTCATCAAGTACAACGAATCTTGCTTCATGCAAGCATGTGTTGAGCGTTACCTCGAACTGTGCCAGTCAAAATTTCCAAAGGCCCTTCAGACTGTCGAGACCCCGTTCCTCGACGAGAGCAAGCCTGAGTTTGACGAGAACCCGGTAAACCCGGAGTTTGACAGGCTTGTTGATCAAAAAGAAGACATCGAGGTCATCTCTGCCAAGCCCGGCGTCCTAGGCGACGCAGCTGCACAAGTCCTAATGAAAATCTTATATGGTGCTCGTATGGGCCGTTATGATTTAATCCGACCTGTGCAAGCGCTTGCCAGCAGAATCACAAAGTGGAACCAATTGTGCGACAAGAAGCTTCACAGGCTCGTGTCGTACATTAACTCCACCATTGAGTTGCACCTCTATGGATGGGTTGGCGATCGATCTGATATGATCGAAGTCGTCACCTACTGCGATGCTGACCTCGCCGGCGATCGCACCGACGCAAAAAGCACATCCGGGGTCCTTGTGTGCCTCGTTGGCCCCCGCACCTACATGCCCATCACCGCCGTGAGCAAGAAGCAAACTTCCGTATCGAAGTCTACTCCCGAGGCCGAAATTGTCGCCCTTGATCACGGCATTTCCAAAGAGGCCATGATGCTCGCCGCTCTCTGGCACTTTGCCATCGGTCGCGGCTCCTCGGACTCAATCGTGTGTAAGTGCAAAATCAAATATGACGCTTCGATCCCACAACCCATCAGCGTCCTTGAGGACAATGAAGCCGCGTGCAGAATTATCGTCACGGGCAATAACCCGAACATGCGATACATGTCGCGTACCCAACGGGTTGATATCGCATGGCTCAATGAGCGATACAACGACAAGATATTCCGTTTCGTTGCATGCCCTTCGGACTATCAGGGAGCCGACATCCTCACAAAGGCGTGCGTTGACAAGATCGTATGGAGCAAAAATCTCCACACCCTTGGGATGTTCAAGCAGGGGTTTCTGCAATCATATCTCTCCCATCCCACCCAACCCGTGCATATTCCCCCTGCTGCTCCTGCTCTTCCACCAATCAGGGGGGTTCGCGTTGAATCCGATCATGACTCTAAGTTCAACTCCTTCATCAATGACGCCAACATCTCGGATTGCAGGATTTCAATCACCGAGATTAGGGCGTCTGAGAATGACAACCTGACCGTTGTCATTGATTCATCTGTGTTACCACTCCTGCCCCCTCAGTGCGGGCACAGAGTCGTAAAAATCGATCTCGATGATGGAAGCACCGGAGGGATCTCTACGTATCCCGGATTAAAAGGAAAAAGAGATAATTTTGCCGTATTCAATATTTTTCCTTCATGCCCGGATTCCTGCAAAAGGGATTGGTCCAAGATCAGGAGGTTTCGACAAAAGTGCGACGCACTTACTGCCTCTTCTCTTGCCTTTGCCCTGAGTGCTATACATCACGAATTTGACATTGTTATCGGATTTGGTGGCGACCTACCCGGACTCTGCGTTCAGAAAATCCGCCAATTTATTGATGACCATGACCTATACAGATCTAATCTCTGCAGTTGCCAGGTTGGAGCTTACGGTCACGCCACCGTCATTACTGTTGCCGTGAACAAACGGACTAATGATCGATTGCGCTGTGTACCCTGCTCTATATCGCTTCGAAACGGGAGGAACAACTTCTCTTTTCACGATGTTGCCTGGGAAAGAATTTTCGATGAAATTTTCGGTTGAATGTATTCGATCTCTGTAGAACCTGTGCTCTCTTGTTGCTCGCCATGCAGTGTGAGATGCTCATAAGCGTTTACATGTCGCTTTTTGGCTCTCTCAGCTGAGCACGACTTCCTCGGAAGTCTACATCGGCAAGCAATGCACATTTCCGACCACTTCAAGACAATATGGGACTCCCCTACACACGGGGCTTTGACCTTTGTTTATTCTTGATGGTATTGTCGATCTTGAGATTGTGAACGATTCATCTCTAAATCCAATTGAGCTCCTCTATTTTCACTATTTGCGAGAGCCTGAGTGTTGCACATAGCCGCCCCGCCTCGCGCTTTGGGCCGCTGCTGCAACATTCCCTGGCCCGGGTGACGTGTCCTAGACGGACTTTCCACCCCGGCCTCGACAGCCGATCGGCTGCTGGTGATCTTCACCACCTTCACGCACCGCTGCTGTGCGACCACTGGCGATCTCCATCGCCCTCCTGCACCGCCGCCGGCGGCTGCCTTGGACCACTTCCCACCTCCGCTAATTCTACGCGGGTTCTGTGATATGGCTTCCGCGGAAAGCGGATCGATCACCAGGGCTGGGGCTGAGAAAAGCCTCCCCACACCTTCCAGCGCATCTTCGCTGCGGTTCCCCTACCCCGTCACCGGCCGCGTAAAAGCCGTGGCCAACATCATGCAGAACAGCTTCAACAGCTGGGTTTCCAAGCTCAACGGTCGCGCGGCTTTAAAGGCTGCCCGTTTGAGCGATGTGATCACCGGAGAGCAGGTGGAGACCATGATCAATGGTCTCGTCAAATGTGAGGGCTATGATTCCTTTCCCGCGGATGTTAGGACTAAGATCCTGAATTACCGAAGAGGAAGGGCGGCCAACATAATCGCCCTACTCAAGGACTCTGGTTTCATCGCCACTGAGCACAATGCCCTGACCGCTGCGGCAATCCTGTGCGATGCGATCCCCGTCCGTGGCTCTGCCACCCACTACCTCCCTCACGCCCACATTGCGCCGCTCGGGCTCGATGAGACGAGGGATGTCGACCCGGCAGTACACCCCTGCTGTCGACCGTCCGGAGGAGGGTGGTCTTCGTCCATCACGAACGCCGACGGAGAGTTGAAGAAGAACTGGAGGACTGAGTACTCGGCGGTCAAGCAGAACCAGTACCGGAGCTATGTCGGCTTCACAACCGACTGCTATGACATGGGTGATCCGCGCCGTTCCCAACACACGGGAGGCATCAGCAGCTTCACTCAGTACGAGCCCTCCATGGTGAGAAAGTGGCTACAAATGCGCCCTCTTGCTATGTTCGTTCCCCCAGAGATCGTTGTTGATGGCATCTCCCTCATTAAGGATAGAACCTTGGAGGAGATTATCGACATGTGTCAGGATAGGACCACCAGCAGATCGATCGACCATCTGCCATCCATGGAGGCCTACGGCGGGTTTGGAGCATTTGCGGAGCACATGACCTCTGAACTGAAGGTCGCAACCGTGCTTGACCAGTTCTTCCTGTGGAACAAGGTTGAGAGGCTCGCCACCCCCGGGGTGACCAACGTGGCCCATGACTACGGCATCACGGCAGGCGAGGGGTATTGGATCGTACCCTCTCTCTCGTCCGTCATTGATGCCGAGTCCCCGAATTGGAACCAATGGCAACAGGGGAGCATTGAGAACAAGCTCTGGGCACACGGACTCAGCCAGTTCTCCCTTTGGGCCTCCATCGCCCATGAAGAGGTGGTGAGTTCAGAGTCCGAGGACAAACTCGGGATTTGGACGTCGCTGGTGTACAGCCAAGCGCTCGGGTACACCCCGTGGGCGCACTACGGCCAAGGAGTATGGGCCCATCTTTCTTTCATGCTGCCTGTGGATGCTGCCAGTGGTGACAACCCCCGCGGAGATAAAACGCGGCGTCTCATGCTGGCTCGGGCACCCATTTTTGCTCTCGCCATCAAGTTCTCCCATGACCTGGAGCTGATCACGGGTGGTGAGGGGTTCTCCACGTGTTACGCAAACGGAGACGTCGAGTTGCAACGGTTCAACCCTTACATTGAGGTTAACCCTTGCTCTCCGTCGCTCTCTTGGAGGAAGCGCGCCTTCTTTCAGCCTAATGCTATCGGGGAGATTGGCGCGACCAAGCGCGAACTGGAGCGATTGGCTGCTCCTAGCACCCCCACGAAGACTGGTGGATTCAGTCCGGAGTTCGCCAGGCATCGTCTCGTCAGCAACACATACGCTGTGAAGGTGCAAGAGGCTGGATCGTCGATCCCATTTGCGCTCGAAAATGAGTACCCGAAATATTCGGGTTACATCATGGAGGAGCACCTGGCGCCGTCCACTATGTTTCTTGACATCGACAAGATGATTGGGAAGTACAAACAAGAGTGGATCACGAACCCCGAGAGTGAGGTGCTCCCCAGCCTGAGTAGGCCTAAGACCTCTCATCTGACTACATACGACCAGAATGCCCTCGAAAAAGAGTGGATAGGTTGGGGAAACCAAATGTTCAGGAACGTCATCCTGACCGTGTTCCCGGAATTCGCCCTCACATGCATTGATTCTGATGTCCCGACTATACCGTCGGTGTTGAAGGGCCTCCTGCCTATGAGCACTACCGGAGTCACTGGTATCCTCGCCGCGATGGCAGCGGGTTGGGGGCCTCCCACATACTTGGAGGAGCCAACGATTAAGGCCAATGCCCAGGTGCTTGTCTTCTACGACCTTTGCTTTGCGTCGCGCGGGAAGAGCAAGAAGGGCTCTTACATCACGGCGGATGAGTTCAGTGCGCAACTGGACACTCTCCGGTCCACTGACAGCGGGCCACGAAAGGGATCCATCCCGAAGATCCAATTCCACTGCCCGTACGGGGAGAGCGGTTACCACATCCCCATCGCCACCATGGTCGAAGAGGCCACACGGCTCACTCATGACCGCGAAAAAGCGGTTGGAAGGGGGGCCATGGAGTATGACACCTGCATTTTTGCGACCCGTCTCCATGACCTGGCCGATTGGGATGAGAAAAAGCAGGTGTCGGTCATCAAGAGCAACGCGCAAACCCTCATCCACACCACCCTGGAAAGGCTTGAGTCTGTGAGGAGAGCTGGATCGAGTGTGGTGATCCTCATTTCGGTTGCGTCATGGCTTCAGCCCGCTCGAAATACCCACATGCTCGGCGTCATCACGACGTTCATCAGGGCAGCGATGAAGAGGAACTTGATAGTGGTTCCTGCGGATTTCGCCTTCTGGGGCGACCACTGTATCGGCAGTTCCGGCGCCCCCGCGAACAAGTACAGAGCTGTGGTAGCGCTCCCGGCTCTCGCCAGCGCGGCCGTGGACATCTCGTGGACGCTACACCGCGTCATGAGTGCGACCAATGCTGCGAAAACGTTGGGCATGTTGTACAAGAAGACCATGTATCCTCCCGACGAGGACGCGAAGGTGAAGGCCGAAAAGATTCTCCAGACCAAGGTCTGGGATGATTCGTTAACCTACTCCACCGCCCCGCCAGCGAAAGTCGCCGGGGCAGATAGCTCTGGTCAATCGCATGACGTAGAGATGACTGATGCGGCATCTAAGGTGACGCCCCCCGAACAGGCGGCGGCTCCCTCTGTGGCGAAGGCTCCTGCCCGCCAGGCCGAGCCCAAAGGCCCTACGCCGAAGATGATGTCGCCACCGACGCGCCCCGTCTCGCCACCGAAAGCCTCGCCTGCCAAGGCGAAGGGGCCCATCGACATTAGGAGTGTCCCCAAGGCCCCTGTCCCTTCCGTGCCTGCAAAGGGCGGCACGCCAGCTAAGTCGCCGGATCCCGGCTCTACGGCTACCAAGGGTGCACCTCCCGCTCGGGCGCCAAACATCCGCACTTCCGGGGGAAGTTCACCGGTTCCCGAGCCTGCCGACCCGCCAAAGGCCCCCCGATGGGGGGGGCCATTGCCCAAGTCTGTGCTGACTCCGCCCGGGAAGGACGAGAGCAACTTCCCGCGCCTCGCGACGCCTGAGGCATCTCGCAAGGCCGCGGCGGCGGCCAAAAAGAAGGCTGAGGAGCTGAAGAAGCCAGCGGGAAGTGAAAGGAAGGACGTCCCCACGCTCCCGACCGTCGAGGAGAAGGATGACGACATGGATGTTGACGCCGAGATAGCATACTGGCGTGGCACGCCGGTAGAACCGGCCGCCCCCACCACTGTCCCGACTCCTACCCCTGAAGGTGGGCCGCCCGCAGCGCCGGTGACCAAACCGGTCGGTATCAGAGGCAATGACGTGGAGAGCTTCGAAGACCTCATGAAGACCCTTGATCAAACGACTGATGACGTACCAGGCGTCGATCCCCACACTGCTGCTTCAATGGAGGTAGGGGGGAGCACTGGATCGGGAGGACCTCCGACAAAGGAGGATCTCTCGGAGTTCGATGAGGTGGACCCCGATGCCCGCACCTCCACCGGGGACGCGGGGGTCTCCGTTGAGGGATATACCATCACCCCCGATGGCGAGTATTATGATCCCGACTCGCAGGAGACCTTTCAGTCGCTTGAGGCATGGAAAGCTCAGCGGAGATCGTCCCGACACAGGGTCGTCCGAGCTAGCGCCACGGAGTCGAAGGATCCGGTGCACGGCGGGCTTGAGGAACCCGAAGAGCGGAATCCCAACTACTATGGAGACGACACGGAGCCCAAGAGAGGGTCGATTTCCCTCGACGAGGCGTTCACCCGGCCCGACAGGTTCGTGCTTCACCACATCGCTGCTCGAGAGAAAAATTTCGAGCCGATCGTGGCCAGCTACGCAAACAAGGCGAGGAACTCGGACCAGGTGACTAAAGAGCAGGGTGATCAATCGAGGACGCTGAACGCTGCCATCCCCAATGACCGCCATGGGCAACGTGAAATGGCCAAACGCGCCACGCTGGTTGACTGGGCCCACGCATATGCAGACAAATGCACTGTGCATGGCCCCAGGCAGTTCCAGTATGTCCACTTCGGGAAGGAGGCCACGGATAGAACCGAGGCTGACGAATGGACAAAGGTCATGGAAACGATCGTTCCCCCTGAATACCCGCCGGAGATTCGTGATCAGATCGACTCCAAGTTCGTGACCCGAAAGGGTGAATCCGGCGACCACCACACCGGCATCTTCGGAAAAGCCAAGCAACCGCTTGGGAATTCCAACTCGTATCCGAACAGGACACGGTGCGATGCAATGGTGCACGACGGGACCCGACTCGGAATGGTCGATTCCAGGAACGGCGAGGTCATTCCCATGGATGACGTCTTTTGGACGGCAGAGTACATGAACGCCTATGACCTTAACTCCCAGCTCTCCGCGGTCCGTGCCGGCCTTGATATGGCCTTGGCGACCGCCTGGAGGATGGGGCATGTTCACCCGCACGTGGCCGGTGCTGTGGCTGGGTTGCAAAAGATTAGGACATTCTATGACTGCCTCCACGCCGCTCACCGCAAGACCAGGCTTGGCTCGTTACCATTCCACCAGATCGTTGGTGAGCTCGATCGCGTCGACGATCGTGGCAACAAGCTGGAGCCGAACATCCCTGACACATGGCGAACTACCGCGCTCAGAGGGGAGTACCCGGACTGCCTGGCACAATCGGTCGCACAGGTCTTCCGGTCCATGTGTGGTCCTCTGGCCATGTCTGGATCGCGTGAAGATCGGGCAGTTATCATTCGCAGAGATGAGTCCGCCTTTACCCGTGGTGACAAAATCATGGGCATCCCCTGGCCGGCTTATCGACGTCCTACTGCACGCGAGATCAAAGAGGCCAAGGAGAAGGCGGAGAAAGAAGCTCGCGATGCTGGTGAGGACGTTGACATGGATGTGCCCCGGGACAAACCGGTGGTGGCTGGAGGAGAGGCAGCGGGAACAACCGCCACGGGGGCCTCTGAGCATAAGAAGGACGACCCTGTTCCGCCTGCCACTCAAGCCCCTGACGCCCCTGCCGAGCCCGCCCATCCTCCTGCGGATGCGCTCCCTAGCCAGGTCGAGGCGAGGAGCACTCTACTGGGCGTTCATGACACTGCGGGGCCCTTCGCCGCGCCCAGAGATCTGCACACCGGTCAGTTCATATACGTCGACTGCACGGAGGAGGAGAGGGCCATGCTGCCCACGACCATCGGATCGCAGTTCGAGGCGGAGCGCGCTCTGGCCGAGCTGAGGACCGTGAGTCGCGTCGTCGGTGACCCGCGTGATTCCGAGGAGTACACGTACTGGGAGACATCCTCGCATGACACTCTCGCCTACGCCTTTTACAGCGTGCCGGATCAGTACAGGAATGTCCCAGCAGTGAAGTCCGCCTCGCGCATTTTCGACCAGATTCCTGACGGCCAGCTCGTGCGACCGGACAAACCGGAGCCTGCGGTTCTCCGCCTCAGCGCGGTGAAAGGCACTGATGGCACCCGGAGGAACCTCGAGAGGCTGAAGGAGGAGTCCATCAAGAAAAACGTGGTCATCCTCGGCGCCAGGAGAGGCGAAGATATCGCCCCCAGGATCGGAAACACGATCGCTACTCTGTGCGCCAAAATCGGGGACATTGCCCGATTCCTGGAGATGGGAGTGAGATCCAGGGCAGGGCCTATCCTCCCGACCAAGAGTGATCCTGACCTGATGATCCAGGCCATTGTTCCCGCACCCGAGGAGCTTCTGGACTACTTCGCCGACGAGATCCGTCAGAAGGTGAAGGATAGAACGGGCGCCTCTTCGCACTACTACAGGAGAGCATGCGCGGAAATACGCGACGCGCTCCGTGGAACAGCTGTGCAGCCTGGAAATGCAGGTGCAGTCAAGGACCCAGAGTTGGAGGCCTCGTCTGCCAGCGGGCAAGGGAACGTTACTTCGGTGATACAACTGAAGAGGTTCCTGAGCCACTACTTCGGGACCAGCGTCGAGTCCGAGGATGCCTTTTCTTCATACCTCCTGTCTTCCTTTCTCGAGGATGGGGTGGGAATGTTCGAGATCATCATCACCGTCATTCGTGACAAGGAGCGTCGGTTGCTGCCTGGTTCCGCCCGCATAGCGGCGGTAAGGTCGCTTGAAATCGGATCCGACACTGATTACCGGGCATTTCGTGAACGATACCAATACATGCTCTACGAGAGCCCTGTTTGTCTTCCTATCACCTCCAAGGTGGTTCCTAAGACGCTCTACAAGGTGGTGCCTCTCCGAATGTATCGGCTCTACGTAGAACGTGGGGCGATCATTCGGGGTGGGCGAGCTCTGATCGAGCTCCTTCCCTCTCGGCCGGATGAGTATCAATCCCTCCGCGATCACGGAGAGTGCCCCAACGACACTGTCGACCGCATCACCGACAGCAACGTGACGGAGCTGCACACCTCGGGTCGACGCCAAAGGAGCGATCCCCGATATGTGGTCATGGCTATCGATGCACGTTTCTTCTCCATGGAAAATGGGGGCATGCATATTACTCGTCAGGGTACCTTTGCGTCGCGCGAGAACATCGCGATCGGGTACTGGAGATGCGTCTACTTCAAGGAGGACTGCTCCATCATTTACCTGAGGCCTTGGTGCTATCCGCCCAACTTCCTCAACTCCTTGAGTGATAACCCGAGGAAGTGTCGGGACGAGATGGAGAAGTACCATCAGATCACCAAGACGGAACATGTCCGCGAGGTGGTGTCCGTTCCATGCCATAGGTGCATGACGGCCCATCCGGTCGGCGCTCACCTGTGCACCGCCTGCTACCTTCCCATCTTCTACGATGGCGTCCTGCCCACCGGAGACACGAACGGCGGCCCTCGCACGATAGCGAGCACTGACGGGTTGGTTCCTCCCTGGCTGGCAAAATACGAGGGCTTCGTCCCCGCTCTGTGGAACAACTCAGACGCCAACGCCATCGGAATGGCCCTCTACTCGCAGAGTCCCGCCGTCGATGCCCGGTCCTTGTTGATGTCTGGGATGCGGCCTCCTAAGTACCTTGACAAAGAGGACGTGGATGGCATTTTCCGGAAACTTCACGACTCGCTCCGAGACGAAATCCTTGACGGCAAATACCGTGACACGGTCGACAGCAACGTGGAAGAGTGGGTAGCAAAGGCGATCCTGGTAAGGGGTCTGGCCTTCAACGGGAGCTCCGTCCCCGAATTCTTCGAAGAATATGAGGGATATGCGGCTGAGTGGGGCAGACGCCTAACCACCGCAAACTTCAATGCCAACCGGTGCGGTTTCTACACGTCCTACTACATTCTTGAGGCCCATATCATTGGGCTGAGAACAGGACACCTTTCTCCGATACTCCCCAACGATGTGTCCGGGGAGGGATTCAAGTTCCAGGTGAAGCTGCTCGCACAGCACTGCGGGATATTGCAGGCCATGCGGAGAAGGGCCGGTTTCGATCCTGCCGCGCGCCTCAAACGGGCTATGGACACGATACGGGAAGGCATTAAGAAGGGGTATGTCTACACCCTCAACGACCTCAGCAGTATGGACGATCTGATCTACCGGACGTCCACCGTTGCCTACGACACCTGCTTGGCCGACCGTCCTCAAACCCAGGATGACATCAAACAGGAGCTATCCGACCCTGTACCAAGGAAATACCGCTTCCGACCCCGCGATCGCCATCGACCCGGAATTCGCCTTACACCAGGCCCCGGCGTGAAGGACGAAGACGAGCCCGACTTTGCTGGATCAGCGGAGGATGAGCTGGGATCGGATGGTTCTTCGCACGAAGATGACGAGAAGCCTGACGACCTTGACGAGCCCATGGGCGACGACGAGGAGGAGATCCCTCCCCCTCCGCCACCGCCCCCGGCTCCTCCTGCGCCGCCTGTCCCGGTAGAACCGGAGACTCCCGTGGTGCCGCATGCAGGCGTCATTTCTGGCGATGCTGTGCCAACTCCTCCTCCTCCTCCTCCCGCTCCCATTGCGGCAGGCGTTACTACGACTGGGGATCCGTTTGAGGAAGAGGACATGGCCATCAATACTCGTGTCCCTGACACCGAGTCCGAGCTGGAGGGTGAGTCCGACCAACCCAAGGCCAGAAGGACATCTCGCGGTCGGGTCCCCGCGCCCGAAAAAGGGCAGGGGGGCGTTCAGGTCCCGCCTAGCGGGCAACCCAGCTCTAAGAGCATGGCCCAGCCTGCCCGCCCATCCCCGGTCCCCGCGAGAAGCGGTGTGGAAGGTGGGGAGAGAAGGGGCAGGACTAAGGGTTTCTACACCCAGAAGGATCCTTTTACCGGCGAGGACGCGACTCCCCGAGTTCGTCTTCGATCGGGCGGTCCCGGAACTCCTGCGTCCCCACCACGGGATGCCACCGGTTCCTTGGGCGGCCATCGCGGCTATGACCCGCGTGATGACGACAACGACGAGTGGGAGCTTCCCCCGGGTGTGCCTCGGACCACTCGTGCGGCAGATGAGTCGCGGCCCCGACGAGATGACGATCGGTCAAGGACCGCGCTTGGGGCCCGCGAGGATCGTCGTGGTCCTAAGGGTGAGGGGAAGGGTCGAGGAAAACATCGACCTGGCAAAGGAGGACGTGAGGATCCCGGCCCGCCCCGACAAAGGGATGATCGTGGCAGGGACACCCGCGGAGGCCGACGCGATGATCGCCGACCTCCTCCACGTCATGAGGAGACCTCCGAGAGGCGCGGCCCGGGGCGAGATGAGCGCCGCGGGCGTGATGACCCGGGCGATGACCGTCGCGATCGCCACCGGGACCGGCGCAGGGATGACCGACGTCACCAATCAGATCCCCCTCCGCCTCGCCGACCTCCGGCTGGCGACCACAATAGGGGTGGTGGTGAGGATCGCCGTCGGGATGGAGGAGGTGATCGAGGTGACCGTGGTGGACGCCGAAGAGACGACGCGCCCAGGGACCGGGAAGAGCCTGGTTCAGGGTGGTAGACGGGTGCCGCAATCAGCATCCGCCGGTAGACGGGTGCCGCAATCAGCATCCGCCTTAGAAGGGCGAGGATAGTACGTGTGTCGCCGACAAACGCGACCGCGCCGGTCCTCCTCTCGCCCGTGCAGCGCTGCTGGGGGTGATGATCTCCATTGCCCTGTACCGCTGATCCGGCGTTGCTCGTGTCCCTCCCGCACCGCTGCCGTGCGCGCCGGAGATGGTTCCCCTGGCGATCCTGTGTGAGGCTGTGACCGCACTAGAAGTGCCGGACCGGCCATAGCCGGATATTTTCACACCAATTTCGGAGCTTCCGTTTCTACTTTCCTCCCAACTCGACTCCTCTTCCAACCGTTCCACGGCGTGCAGTGAGGCGCGGTGATCCAGATAGGATCCCCCTCCGCATGGCATCGTCCCATGACAACTCATGAACGGCACGAGAGGAATCTTCGTCTGGTTCCTCCAATATGTCTTTGTTCACTCATGTGGTCCACTCGTCAAATAATCCTGTCGCCCCGATAATTCGGGGTGGTGGCGGGATTTTAACTGGGGCCCAGGTGATGCCGTTTGGCTCGCCTCTGAGTTGACACCGGCATTTTTGGTTGGTCCCTTTCGTCGTGAACTCAACTGTCTCGCATCCTTTCTCTCGTCCAGATATCGGATGAGGGGGGTGTGTTTTGTTCACGTGTTGTTTCATCATGTGGCAAAACGGCCGAATGGCCGTTTGGCTCAAGATTTGGATCCCCCGTCG
Organism: Effrenium voratum; assembly: GCA_963377175.1. Classification (NCBI taxonomy): domain Eukaryota; class Dinophyceae; order Suessiales; family Symbiodiniaceae; genus Effrenium; species Effrenium voratum. Next base: position 1,117,647 of record CAUJNA010003427.1, read on the forward strand.
GGACTTCCTTGGATTTGCGTGCGTTCGCCATAGTGCGGCGATTGGCTGCGCCATCGCGGAAAAGGTCCGTGGTGTTCCAGCTGTTCGGCACTAGGAGGTGGGCGGCAGGTCGCCGAGGTGCTCCCGGGCCCGACCCTTGTCTTTACCTTCTTCTACCAGTTTCCTAACCTCCCCAAACTTGATCTTCATTAACTGTCACTCCCACAATCTGGTCACCGGCACCCTCTACATTGTGCTTTGGGACTGGGTTCTTTTGGTACTTCGTGAACCACGTGTACCTCTTTGATTCCCTGGGCTACTTCGTGTTCGCCCAAAACCGCACATTTCGAAGCCTCCTCCAATAATTCGAATAATTCGGGGTATGCCCTTTGCTGGAGGGTCGGCTTCGGTGCGCTGGGTTTGGACAGGTGTACCTCGTGGATGTGTGCCTCAACGTAGCTTGGCTTGGCATTGGGCGTTTTTGTGCAGCCACCGAAAACCAGGTGGTTCTGCTACCTGCTGCAATAGGGGCTAGTAATCTAGGGGTTGATTCCCCATTCTTTTCAACCATCGTTCTTTCCAAAAACCGGATCCGTTTCCCCTGCGTTTCCGAGGGTTTCTAGAAAGAAGGATCCCTGGAATGAATGGGGAAGTTACCCCTAGAATCCTAGAAGTAAGGCCAACATCATCCTTTGAAGCCATGCGGGTTTTCAGTGCTGCTGTGGGATGACCCTTGTACATCCTGACCCTCGCCTTGTGCATGACCATGGGCAAGGTTCTTTGCAGCCTCTATGACATATCTCTGATGGGTCTATCAACAACCGCATGCTACATCTCTACGCGTTCTTATCAAACAGTTGCTAGGCCTCCCCCAAACAGGGGACCCCCCAGAAAAGGCACTCAATACTTTGAACTCCCATTCCCCACTGCTAGCCTCACGCGTCACTATTAGCCCCTATTGGGATTGGGGGAGCCCTGCCCTTGACAACGGTTTGACATGAGCATGCGTCGGTTTCATCGACCAATCAACTCGCACGAGGGGATCCAGTATGCTGGGTGGCATGGGGTGAAATACACAAACGAGCACGCAGCGGGTCAGGATATACTTCCATTTGCTTATCAGTTTTTCGTTTTCAGATTTTCCACTGTGGCCTTTAAAGGGAATGCTTGACTACTGGACATATGTGTTTTTGGCAGGGTCTTAAAGCAAATGGAGGAAAGTATGTAGTGATATATCGTGGCCTCAGGATGAGTCTATGATCTTCATCCCTCGAAAGGTCAATGGGCTGAAGGCTTTCCACTGTCCTTGCTCTTTGTCCCCCCTTGACCCCGAAAACATCTCGAAATGTGGGGCCTTGTGGCCTTGAGGTGAAGGATGAGTCGACCCTGGACAGCCACTGATCTGAAGGTGTTTGGGAACGCTTTTCAGAATTGCACCCAAGTCGGGAGCGCTTGATATTGTCCCCAGAACCCCCCAAAAAGATTGGGGTTGATGGCTCTTTTAAGCCGATGGGTTTGTAGTGTACATTCAGATGGCACCTTTGACCGAAGGGTTTACAAGGGTTCCCTTGATGTTTAGCTGCAAGAAGGGGTTTCTACCTTATTCACCACATGCGCCTTGCAAAGTCAAGCTTCGCTTAGCCTGGATTTGTCAGTTGCTTTGTGGGGATCCTTTTAAAGCCAACTACACGGGGCGGTTCCCGAGAAAAACAAAACACAAGAGAACAAACACGCCCTTAGTTTCGTGGTGCTACATTTGCCATTGAGAAACCTCCACCCACCCGGATGGACCACAAATTATGCGGACCTGAGTACCCAGCCGTTTCGTTCCGTCAATCATGGCTCTCAGCATCGGCTCGCTCGGGGTTCGGGATTGAGCTGGTCCTCCCCTGCCCAGACGCAGAAAGCCAGCGAAAGCCAACTTGACGCCTCGAGTCCAAATTGATTTCGCCAGGTCCGTGGCCGGCCCGTGCGGTTGGCATCCCTTGTGCCTAGATACGATGTCATGTTCGCCCGCTGTCCTTCAGTTTTTCAGGTGATTGTTCCTTGGCTCACTCACTGAGCTCATGGACTTTAGTCACTTTTGGGTTTGGACCATTGTAGTAAACAAAGGCTTGGGTTACAGGAAATTCTACAGGAAAACAGCTTATTTAGTGTGTTTTGGGGCCATTCCCTGTATATTTTCCTGTAACGAAAGCCTTTGAGGTAAACAAACAGTTCGGTGGCTTGCTTGGGCTCCACTCGGACTCGGGAAGTGTGTTGGGATTTGAGCCCTGGCTGGTAAAAATTGGAATTCCCGGCCCCAAGCCTCGCCAAGCCAAGGGGGTACCTTCCCCATTCTTTCCAGGGATCCTTCTTTCTAGAAAACCTCCAGAAACCCAGGGAAAACGGATCCGGTTTTTTGGAAAGAACGATGGTTGAGAAGAATGGAAAAGGAATAAACCCCTAGAATATGGTCTCACCTTTCCCCAAATGGAAACCCAAGTGCAAGGGTGCAGCTGTTTTCGAACGGTGGTCGGAATGAACCCCTAGAAAAATGGGACTTCCCGGGCCTAGAAAAATGGGACTTCCCGGGCTTCCCGCACCTCGATCCAAGCGCCCGAGGACTGTTGGTGCCCGGCAGCCGCAGTCTCACCGCGGCCTTGCTGGGCCTGGCGTGGCCCGGTCCCCAGAGGTTGGAGCAATGGTTTCCCTTGGCGATTCCCCAGCCATCCGGTCCCTTAGCCTTTCAGCTTAGTGTTTAGTGGTAGTTTCCGAATTTAAACCACTAAAAGTTAAACTTTTAGTGGGGGATCTGAGGGCAGCCCAGTTCCATGTGCTGAAATGAACATTTTTTAGTTTTTCCGGTTCCGGAGTTGGTGTCAGAGGGAATCTATCATTACTGGATGTTTTGTTTCTTCCACGGGACTTAAGCAAATGGATGGTTCGGAAAGCGGGCAATGAGTTGGAATGACCCCAGAATACATTTGTTGAGCATAGTCAGAATGACAGCGCTCTGCTCAGGCAGACCTTCGGGATAGCGCGACAGAGAGAGAGAGAGAGAGAGAAAAAGAGAGAGAGAGACAGAGACCCCAACCTGAACAATCGCGGAAGTAGTGTCCGACCTAAGACTCAGTTGTTCAGTGGCACTCTTTTTCCTTTTTTGGTGGCTTCCCCACTAAAAATGTTGTCTTCCCCAAAAAGGGTTCCCTTTTTTTCCAGGGTCACTGAACAACTGAGAGGAATAGAGTCCCAAAAACCTCGATTGATTAGCTGCTGCAAACCTTCAAGCGATTTGTGTAATGTGAGCTCACCGATTCGGGGTACCAAGCTATGGTGTAGGTCCTTTACTTGGAAATCCATTTTGTGTTTCAGGTGTTGGAGTTAGAAGTTGCATCAATGATTTCCTGGTGGCAATCCTTCAAGCATGTAGCGAGCAAAGAGGAAAGCCCTTATGAGCAGAGTTGAGCAATATTTGTGTCGACAACCAAGCTTGTTGTTGAAAAAAAAAACTGGAGCGAAAGTAACCTACAGGAGTTGATGCAAACGAGCGTGGCAGCGAGGCGTTTTGGGCCTAACCCTGCTTATGGCTCCCAGAATTTCTGGGAGCCATAAGCAGGGTTAGGCCCAAAACGCCTCGCTGCCACGCTCGTCTGCATCAACTCCTGTAGGTTACTTTCGCTCCAGTTTTTTTCTTCCGGTGGCTCCCTTTCAAAGACACATGCAAGATGGGGTAGCCTTTCAATTGAACCAAGTTGCCGGGTGCCTTGCGCTCTCCAACTTGCTTTTTTGTTGGGTGGCTTCTGAAATAGATCCAACTCGGGTCAACCAAGAAAACAAGTTCCAATTCTGGTTGTACAGGGTGAGGCAGCTGTAAGATAAATCTGAGGTGACTAGAACTCCATGTCTGATTCTAGTTTCCCTTGACCTGCGCTCCTCACGTGCCTCGGACGGCAATCATCGGCAAGCGACCTTGGGGGTGGCGCCAGGTTCCTCGAGTGCTCACTTGCAACCAAAGTGAATCGACCAATTAAAACAATTGAATATGGGTCTGTCTTTCTTGTGAGGGTACACGTTTTTGGGTTGGTTGAAAGGAGCACCAAAACAACACCCACCATTTTGGGGGGTCCCGCCAAAAAAAACACTGCCATATTTTTTCCGTCAAGGTTCCAAGATTTGGGGTCCGTGCATGTTCATGTCGCCCGAGGGTGCTGCCGAATATCATCCTTGTGCCCTGGCAGCAAGGGAAGCTGGGAAGGACGGTGGGCCACTTAAATGGTTTCCATCCATGGCCCTTATTATTAGAACTGGGTCCCCCAGTAGTGCCCTTATACCCCTTTTTTGGGGGGAGGGTTCCCCTACTAAAATAGACTACAGAAGAAGGGTACTCCTATTTTAACCTCTCTACTGGAGGACCTAGTAATATACGGCCACTAGAAAGTCACAGATATGCCTGGGCTTGAGATGGCCGACGCTTGAGTCCCATACATTCTCAGTTTCACCCATCTAACTCCTGTTTGGGGAGTTGTCCTGGCAGGAGGGAAGGCTCAGTCCCCAATTCAGCCGGCAGTTTGAGAGATTGTTTCGACACGGCTACGTTCCTGCTTGTTGTTCATAGATGTGGGTATGGGTCAAAATTAAACCACCAGGAATTGGACCGCAGGTTTTAGTCTTTGGTTCCATTTGCCAAAGTTCCATTTTGGATGCCTGTTTTTGACCCACAGCCATGTGGTGTTTTTTGTTTACAATGGTAAAATCCGAACCTTTCGCCCTGAATCAACATATGTGGCAAAAAAGCTGAGGTACCCCCCCTTTAAGCCTTGCCAGGTGGCCGCTGACCACTTCGAGATGACGGCCCTTTGGCCAAATGGAAGCTTGAGAGGTGTCAAAGGAGAAATTCGACTGAAACTCGGGGATCCTCGTCTCTTTTTGTGGTTTGTTTCTTGGTTTTCTCCTTCAACGCCAACAAAGTAGCACAAAAAGACGTGACGCCCATGATGAACAGAATCCGCTTCGCAGCTGGAATGGTTGACGCACTTTGGCACAACCTTTATTTTGACCAATGACTCCCTGCCTATCGCATATTTGGCTGTTGGAACTTTTGTGGATCCTTCATATTAACCAGGCTCCCGCCTGCTGCCGCCGACCCTCGGCGCATTAAGGGAAAAGTCACAAGGACCGGTCCTGAAACACGTCCGCAAACCCAGGGACCACTTATAAGATCCTTTACGACCACAAACCAGGATTAACGGAAAAGTCAGAAATATGGCAGCTAGTCCGTTAATTAGCGCTTGGGCCGGCTTGCGCCCAAGTCACTTGGAGTTGGCCCGGGAGCAGTCGCCTCTCCCGGGGTCGCCCGGAAACTGGCCCTCCCGAAGTTGCCCTGGACCGGTCGCCGGCAGGGACCGGGACAGGCTGGTCCCAGTCTGGCCCGGCTTGACTCGACGTATTGGACTCTTTTGCAGAATAGATCCAGGGATCCTCTACTACCACAAGGATTAACGGAAAAGTCAAACAGATGGCAGCCCGTCCGTCAATAACCGCACGGGCCGGTTTGTGCCCAAGTCACGTTGAGCTGGTCCTAGAAACAAGGCCGTCGGTGCCCCTCAACCGGTCGCAGGTGACTGGGACCTGGAAAGGTGTCTGGAGCGGTTTGAGGTGGCACCACAGCAGTTCGAAGTGGGACCCGACACCAGCGGTCACACCAGGACTCCATCCCGGGACCGGCTTCAGTCCTGAAAGCGGTCCAGTCCAGGACCGGTCCCAGGACCAGTCCGGCCCCAGGACCAGTCCCGGGACCAGGAGCAAACCCCGGTCCTCCAGGACCAGTAGGACTGGTCCCGGGACTGGTCCCGGGACCGGTCCTGGGACCGGTCCCAGGACCGGTTTTGGCTGACCAAGCAATCTGAAACAGCAGAACCAGGGTCCCAACACCAGTCCCAGGACCGGTCCCAGGACCGGTCCCAGGGCCGGTCCCGGGACCGGTCCCGGGACCGGTCCTGGAAATCCACTTTTTGTGGGTTCGGGCGTGTCCCCCAGGGACCATCATTGATTCCAATCACTTCCAGTTGCATCCCACGCCGGTCCCCTCTGCAGGAGGCTGGGACGGGAGGCAGAGGGTCGGCGGATTTGTTTCAGGGGTTGGTTAAAGGGATCCAAAAGGAAACCACTCAGCTCGGGGAAGCTCGGGGGGTTCCCCTATTTTGGGACACAACCATTTGTGACGAGCAGTTCAACTTTCAGCAAATGGATGAGTGAACGAAGACAGGTCCCGCACGATGAATCCGTGGGCCCTAAACAGGTCCTAGCAAGTGGGCTCCGCTCCCTTGCACGGACAAGAATGCGAGTGATATTCGAAAGGAACCCATCTGTTAGAAATCATTCAGGATAACCCAAAATGCATTGCCAGACTTTCGCTTGGCAAGATAGTTCATGGAAGCAAATGGATCGACATAAAGAAAGCATTTTGTTGGTGTGCCTTTGAGTTGCCAAGTCAACAATTGCGTGTATTTTTTTAAGTGACCCCGTTTATGGTTGGTTTACAAGCGGAAACCGGAAACCAACAGGAGAAGCGAAGCCATTGGGTTCCCTACAAAAAGACACCCCCAATTGGTCTCTTCGTTTCATTCGTTTCCATGTCCGAGGTCTTGGAAATGGGCTTCCATATCCGGCAGCACCTCCGGGTAAACCTCTTCCGCCGCTCGAATCGGATGGCTGGCTGGTTTGGCTCTCAGGCGCCAAATGTGGGCTGCTGGCTTTTTTGCTTGCTTTTTGGAGGGCCCCTCTTTGCAACCATGGAATCGTGGAAGTGGACCGGGGGCGTCCAATGGTCTTTCACAACCTGCAGTCAGCTTCCATACTGCGGATTAATCCTTCCTTCCTTTGCACGGCGAATTCATTGATGCTTGGCGATCATGGCCCCCAAGGATTTGTTCATCAACATCCTCACGGACCCATTCCCATCCCTTCACATGCATCAGGTGTTTGCCCCGCTTTCGGTCGCCGGAATGAGCTGAGCGCACAATCCAGAATCAGCCCGTTTGTTCTTCCCAGCTTGCCATGTCATCATGCTTGTTAACACGTTTCTGCACTGTGCTGACTTGAAACCGCGGGTTTCAAATCATAGCAGCATTGGTTCGTTGACTGCTTCTGTATGTCGTGTTTCACCCGATGAGCCTCTGTAGCACTACTCAGTCACAGCATGCTACTCCATTCTGCCGGAATGGGGTAGCGGGCGATGTTCCATATTATCCTACTAAACAGATGTGACTACAATCAACTCCTACTCAGATCGTCTATGCGAGAAACATAGCACTGAGTACAAGCAGGTTGGGAGACAAACACCGGGTGTTGGCTGCTCCACTTACTGTTTTCCCCAGTGACTCGCGTTTCAGGTGTGGTAGATGTTCAGGTTTGGGGCTGAAATGAAACAACTAACATATGTGTACGCATGGTGTTACTGCATACACACACACACTAAAATATGTATACACATATACGTACATATATACGCAGAACCTTCCTGCTCCGAGCTCGTAAAGCACAGAGCAGGGAGACCACCATGACATAACTTTTTCCATGGAGCTTGCAAAGCTGCGGGAGGCCCCGGGAGGCATGGCAGCTGCACACGCCGAGTCAGCACTCTAGCATCGAGCCTTTGGAAAACGTCGAAGGGAAATCTTAACGAAGTTCCTAAGTCTGGAGACATTTTCGGAGCCTATGAGCATAGATTCGAGAGTTGGAACACCCTCAAGCATGTTTGGTGGACATATATCTTCGTGTGAGGGTTTACGGTTTAGTAGTAGTGGGGGCATGATAACCATGTTAGTAGAACCACATCATGGGTTTGGGGGACTGCTCAAATACTTACCCAATGCTCACGTTGTAGCCTGTTGTATTTTCTCATGTTGGTCACTTAAGTCAAGGGCTCCAACAGGTGATCACACCTTGTTTCCAGCTCCTTTCGGCAAGTGAGATCCAATGATTGTTCATCCTCTAAATCCCGTTCTTTGTTGGCTTCCCCACTTACCCTGCAAATCAAGAACCTCAAAAGCCATCTATGGAGGAAACTCCTGGAGCGGCACCCCCTTTTGTGGGTTCCACATAAATGTGGCAGAGCAAAACTTGGAATCCTCCCCCCCCCCCCCTCCCCCGAAAAAAATGGAATCCTCCCCCCCCAAAAAAAGAAGAAGTAAATAACTAAATAAAGAATAAACAAATCAAACATGAAAATCGGTATAAATAAATAAATAAATAAATAAATTTGAAAATTAATTAATTGGAATCCAAAGCCCCAAAGCCCCAAAGCCCCAAAGCCCCAAGTTCCCCAGTTCTGCGGGTCCCGCGGGTCCCGACCTGAGGCAAATATCTGAATTACGCCAGGCACTCCAGGCGCCGATTTCTTCCGTGGCCTTTTCGCCGGCGTGTTTTTTGCGTTTTTTGTCGGGGCCCCGAGGGATTTCTCGGTCCAAAACCCGCTGAAAACGCCAGCCCTTGTTGGTGGGGTTTCCTAGAAACACACCCAAAACCACCAAACGAATATAGAAACACACCCAAAGCCACCAAATGAAGAGTTCCATCCCCAAGAAGTTTTTTGCCCAAGTCTCGGCTTGGGTGGCTGTGGGGAAAACCGCCAGTCTTTTTCTTTTTGGGGGGGGGCGAAGATCAAAACCCAAAGCCTCCAGTCTTCCATTTGATGAAATGAGTAGTGTGGAAGTCAATAGGTCACTTCCATTTGCTGAAAGCTTCCCCCCCCCCCTTCTTGTTGTTTTTTCAGGGAATCAATGCACTACTCGACATATCTTCTCATCTTTTTAAGGCTGCTTGACTCCCCCCCCTTGTTGTTTTTTCAGGGAATCGATGCACTACTGGACATATCTTCTCATCTTTTCAAGGCTGCTTAAGCAAATGGAAGCAGTGGGTTGTTGTGTTGTTTCCTTTTGTGCGTTCTTTGGGGTTCCTTCCTTGTGTCCTTTCCGCTTTGACCGGCTTGTTTTTCCTGGTGTGGAGCTCTTGAAGGGACCCCCTAAGACGTGGTTCCAGAGGCCTTCTGGGAGCTTCCGGCTGTTAGCCTCAGGGAGTGGTTGACCTCATTTCCAGGCCCGAACGGGCGAGTGAACTTAGCACCTGAGCTGGAGGGTTAAGCAGCCGAGGCGAACAGGCAGCGTTATTGTCGAAACAGCGAGTTAGATATCATGAAGGTCTCTGGAATCTGGTGTTTGCTCAAATCAGATGTTGCAGATGTTTGAGCGCCATGAAGCAACCACACGTCATATTCCACCATGCTCAACTGTCCAACAAGCATGAGACTCCAGGTTTTGCAGGGAAGACGCAGACCTATGACCTCGCTTATGAATTGGCTAACACCAGACTTAGTAGCGCCCTAAGTGGGTGGTATGTTAGATCCCACTTACTTATGGACTCATGAGCCGGGAATGTCAAACAATTCTCCGACAGGGCGTGGTTGTTTGAGTGGGGATGTTCGCCACTTTCGTTTTTGTTTCTTCGTGGTTGCCGAAGAGTGAACACGAACGCCCGGAATGCAGGGCGAGGGTGCCGATACAGGATTTGAAGACCAGCATGATGGAGGAGCTGGGGGGAGGGGCTTTCCCTAAGTCAGGTGCCCCAACACGTGCCCGAGTCTTTAGACTTCATGTTTTCGGGAAGGCCGTTTTGGGACACGCGTTCTAACATCTTTTTGGGCACAGGAGGGCAATGCCAAACATCCATTTCAGTGGCCCCCCTGTTTTGTTTGGTCCCCATGGACGAAGACCTGAAGTACTGAAGAGATAAGCACGGTCGTTTCGGACGTTCACCGGGAATTCAAGAGGAAAACGTCGCACGGTTTCTCCGAAAAGGCAAGAACACAAATCTGAAAGTCAGCAGCCAAGGTTTGCAATGCTCGCAGTTGTTGCCACCGGACAAATCCACAAAATTCGTAGTTTTGATGGTCCGCATTGGCAAGTACCGCGCAAGGCTGCTTTGCGACTGAGAACGCCGGAATTTGTTCTGCCACCGAATGGACATCAAAAAATCGCAGGGGGCTCCCAATTAAAACATCTAGGAAGTTCCCGGAGTTTGAAGGTCCAGGTGATTCGGTTTTTCTTCCGGGGGGGTGGATTGCTCTTGCCTTTTCGGTGGTCCCGTTTCTTTTGTTGTTGCAGGTAGAATTTGACGTCAACTGCCAACACATGGCGCTCTCCCTCCTTTTCCACGGCCGGAGTGTTGGTTTCCAGTTTCCCTCAAGGAATCACAAAGCGGATATCTCGTTCAGCTTGCAGACAGATACATGCTTCCTGGGTGACCTTTCAATCTTTCTAGTGTCGGATGGTTAGTCAGAAGCCAGAGACCAGCTGTGCCTTTTGTCTCTGGCTACAAAATCTGCGGCAGCAGCCCGGTGTTGCCTTTCAAGCCCCCTTGGGATCATCAGGGCACCTCCTGAAAAAGGTGCAACCCTTTAAGTTATCTTAAGTGATCTTGCTATTTCATTTTGCTTTCGCCACTGCCCTTTTTCGGAGAAACGAACATGGGGGGAAGTTGTTCGAGGATCCCAACGAATTCTCAACAAGGGGGGGTCAAAAGCGCTTCATAGCCCTTTACAACATACCCAAAAGCGTATCATCAACACGAAGACCCCTCAACATTGTCCTGAAGTTGGTGATCGAGTCTCACAGGAGGTGGCCGCGTTTGATTCTTGATTTGACGTCAGGACATCCCCACTCTGTCGCGGGATGGTTACCTCATAAGCTTCGAAATCCTGAAGAAGGTCTGCAAAGCGGGCGGCCCCAGCATGCACCCTTTCAACTGTTGGTTTTCACTCCACGGTTTCCCTTCTTTGCGCATATTTAATTAGTGAAATGTCCAATGGATTTGCATGCCATGTCCATGTCGTTGTTGAGTTTCCCTTTGTTTTGCCCAGTTTTAGACGAGATGCCAGAGGATTGACATGTCATTGTAGTAGGATGCGCAATCGGACGATTGCTCCCGATACTGCCAGGTCCCTTGGGTGCTTTTTTCTGTGCAGATGGCCAGACACTGCCGCCCAAAAGTCTGTTTGAGGAGGCAGCTTTTTCTGGCGGAAGTTCCTCACCAGGGTTGTGGGACCAATTTCTGCACCAAGGGAACCCCGCTTCGAAGCGTCGACGCAGTGGATGGGAATCCTACTTTGGCATCACGAGGATACCCAATCCAAGACCTCCACGAGACGGTTCGGGTGGGTTGCGAAGCGAAGCAAATGATTCGTTCGGTCTGCCCCCAAGCTGATTACCTTGGGACCGCTTGGCTCAGGCTGATTCATTAGACAGGTTGCATATATGAATCTCAATATGTTTCCTGACAACTGCGAGCACAGATACCCACACACGCACCGCGCGCGGACATTGGGATGAGTTTGTGATTTCCCGCCAGCGTAGGAGTTCGTCGGGTTAGGGAGGTGGGCGCGTACTCCTTTCATTTGCCAGCCGGGCCGCCGGGGTGGATGCCCAAAAGCAGCATTCAATTCGTTCCCAGGAGTCTGGACCAAGAGCCAACTCGCGAACAGTTCCCAGAGTTCAGCGCATTCATGGACATTCCCACTTTCGAGAGGTCATGCAAGTTGATACGGCCCTGTGTGGTGTGTGTGTGTGTGTGTGTGTCTCTCTCTCCGCCACAGGTGGTATTTGAAGCCATCTCCAAAAAGGCTTCCGAACCCCTGAGAGGATTGGAGTTCCGAGATTCCATTCCCTTTTAACCTAGGGTCCCAAGACCCATTTTGCGGGGTCTCGCGTCAAATACCCTTACAATTGAGGTCCAAGGAAGGCAAAGGCTGGGATCCATGGCTGAGTTTGAGGAATTGGTGTGGAACCAGAGAACATGGGCCGGTGACCTCCGAAGACTCACACTTGGTATCAGGTCCACCCCTGACCCTCCAAAGAAAGGCACCCGGGAAACACCATGCTCAAGTTGTTTCTGTTGCTTAATCAAAGATTATTATTTAGAAAAATTGGAAAACTGAAAAACAAAACAAGAAGCAAAGTAAAGCAGTGGGCATTTGGAGTAGGATGTGGCTACATGCTACAGTGGCTTCCGCCTGAGATCCACTGAGGTCATTTGCGTGGGCTGGTGGCTTCTGAAGAAGCACCCGCGTTCTGGCATCCCTTTGGCCATCTACCCGACGCTGATGCTGGGAGCTCAATTCATCACTTATGATTTTTATTGGGGGAGTGTCCCCTTTTAGTGGGGATTCATCACTTTTAGTTGGGTTTTGGTTTTCTTCCATTTGCTAGATCATATTTTTCAATTTTCCCCTGTTGGTTTTAAAAAGGAAGGAATCGATCACTACTGGGCATATGTTTTATTCTTCCAGGGGGCAAGAGCGCAAATGGAGGCTCAGGACATCCGCCGGTCTATGGATCGAGTTCTTGAGGGGGGTTGTCCAAGCATTCCTTGCGGGGGTGCCCTGAAACTCACTCCCCACGCCTAGCTCAGTTGTTCAAAGCCGACCTTTTGACCTTTTGGTTTTCCCTTGTTGGTCTATTTTTAGTAGAGGTCCCAAAAGGTGATCACCTTTTATAAACAGGTCCCTAGGGGGCAACTGAGCTAGGGAACCCCAAGGAACAGCAAAGAGCTCTCAAACCCATGGATTCGAACCCGTGCGATTCCTGCGGGTTTGGTTTTGAAACCACCGGGCCCCGGAACGCGAAACCAGTCCAAAGCGCCGGTGAAATGGCAGCTGAAACTTGGTTGGGGTGATTCTCCATTCTTGTCGAGCGTTGAAGTCTAGCTGGTGCTTGCAAGGCTGCCGTTGAGCAGCTGGGGGTATCCAAATACATGACTGTTTATATATATATATAATTATATGTGTGTGTGTGTGTCTTTTTTCAGGAGGGAGCTAAGGGGCTACCAGGAGTCTTTTGAGGACATGGTGGTTCTTATGCCAGCGCGGCACCCTTCCACCGAACAGGGAAGCGCACTTTGCGTTCAACGGAATGTAGTCTTCCACGGCGTGTGTGTGCCTCAAGCTGAGTTCCAGATCGACGGAATTTGATGTAAGTTGCACCGTTCCAACTTGATGTAAGTTGCACCGTTCCAACAAGGGATGGATCCGATCCAACCCTGCCACTTGGAGCTGTTTTTCTTGGCCAAGGTTTGGCAAGAAGCGGCATTGCAGTGGATCCAACCGCCATGAATTTCCGCATGGTTGACATGGGACTCAACCAAGCTTCACTTGCCCAAGTTTCGAGTGTGGCTCAAAGACCTTCACAGCAACAAACGTGGAAGTGAGTCTCGTACGATCACTTCCCTTTTGTTCGGACGATGCCACACGTCATGCCAGCCACTCCGGCCCTTTTTTCCGCTGCGCCCTTCCCGCCTCCAAGCCCTCCCCGCGTCGCATCAGCCCGTCATTGGCCAAGAAGCTTCGGCCTCACCGGTGGTCTTGTTGGATTCATTGGCTTTCTTGGCTAGGTCCCCAGTGGTGCCCTTGCTCACCCTTTCTTGGGGGAGGGTTCCCGTACTAAAATTGACGACACAAAAAAAGTTGGTACCCTTCTTACTAGCCTCTCTACTGGTGGACCTAGTTGGTCTTCGCGGCAACCTGCGCTCGGCGCATGGCACTTGCAGGCCGTGGCCTTTCGCCAACTTCAGCTCGCAGACCTCGTTTCGGCCGCTGGAACACTCACCACTGCCGCATCAGGGTGGCCCATGTGCTCAGCTGCCCAGCTTGGGCAAAAGCCATTCCAGCCGGCTTGCCCGGCTCGTGCAGGGCATTTGTGGAAAAAGTACCGCAGCACTGACCTGAACACTGAGCCACAACTGCTTTGGGCTGCCCGGGCACTGCGCTGCCAACTGCACTCTCCGAAGCTTGCGCTTGTCGACTCCAGTTGATGGCCCCGTGCTGATGCTGAGGCTTCTTTGGCTGGGCTCCCGCTACAAGCGCAGGCAAGAATGGGAAGTGAGGTTTCGATAGATTGAATCATCACCCCAAGGGGAGCTCAATCAATCCGTGTGATGCTTAAGGCAAAGGAGGCATACTTCAATTGCCATGCCAACCTTGTTAAAGCGGCAGTTTGGGGTCCCACGAGGCGCACCTTGCTTTCCAGTCCTTGATACAAGGAGCCCTGCAAGTTGCACAAGAGTCACCTGGCATAGCTGCAGGGCTTTGTCTCCGCATATCACCTGGGGGCAACACGAGCTTACCACCAGAAAACGGCCCTTTTCTTGCGGATCCCGTATTAGATTTGAGTTTTGTTCTGGTTAGGTACGCCCAGTTATGCCATGCTGGTTGGCAGGGTAGTTGGGAGGATGAGTTCTACATTTTCGAAAGGAAAGAAGTCTTTGCTGCGGTGTCCCAATAGGGGTGATTATGGACCACCAAGTTCTGAAACCCTCGAAATCCCTTTGTTTGGTGGGTTGGGGGTTCAAACATGGAATCAACCAAACAGGAATGGACGGGGCAAGCAGGTTCGTTGTTTGCCTTCTTGTAGTGGTATCCCACTATGGGTTACAGATTAGGATTGGCAAGCTCCGTTTCCCATTTTGAATAACGCGACCATTCCCTTATTAGAGGCAACTCAGCTGCAGCCAGTGTTGGGCCGTTGTGCCCTGCATTGGGCATGTGAGCCCTGAAACAGGTATGTGACTGTTTTCCTGGGCTTGCTGACTGGCTGGAAATTGGATTGGAGCCCATGCTTCAAGTTCACCTCGCTTTTGGTCAGGCTCTTGCTGCTGAAGAAGACGGGTGATGGTACCAGCGATGTGCAAGGCGGGCCCTCAGACCCCTGTGAGGCATTTGGGCCCTACATTCGGTGCGCCTACCCACTTCCTGGGTAGGCAAACACGTGCAGATTTCGGGGGCAATGTTGGTGCCAGATGGGAAGCGCGATCGGTGTTGAACCTATAAGGACTTGGTTTCAGCTTGTTTCGAAGATGTTTCCTGTTTTGGAAAGGAACCATCATCGGTGCCCAGTTGGTTTGGGGACCAACGTGGAACCATTTTCTTGCACGCGGGGTTTGGCTCATGGTTGCTAAACAGCCCATGATTTGTAATTTACCCAAAGGGAAACCAGAAAGGGATGGGTAGATGGCAGATGGTGTGCCTTTCTTTGAGGGTACCCCTTTGTTGGCCGTTCTAAAGGGACACCAAGAGGGAACCAGAGGCCACTTTGGCCGGTCCCCTAAGAAACAGACGCGCGTAGATCCGTGCAAGCACCTGGATCGATCCGAGGCTGGCTCCTGCACGCGGAAGCTTCTTTCGCCGCGGCCTCAAAGCCGAAAATGGCAGCAGGGCTTGGCAGGCTGACTCGTGGTGCCCGACGTCAGTTTGCGGGGGGACGGGAAACCGAAAGGTACACATCCAATTGCTTAAGAATATGTTTTGCTTTTCCCTGTTGGTTTTAAAGGGAATCTATCGCTACTGGAAGCAAACTTATGTTTCCAAGGGGCTTAATCACATGGCAGTACACCACCATTTTGGGGTGGGGTCTACAAAAAGATTTCCCGCTGGGAAAGGTTCTGGGAAAAGAGCGGCTGGGAAAAGATTTCCCGCTGGCGAATCACGGGTTCAAGCCCGAGTTCGAGGGTGAACACTGACCATCTGCACGGTGAATTTGCTTGGAACGGTCAGCAAGGGCGGCGCAGGTTGTGAACTGCGCGTTGCAAACCTGTGGGAACGGTGAGACCGGCAAAAGCCGAGGAGAGCCCTGAATGAATGCCGATAGTGCGCCTTAAAACCCTGAAGCCGAGCAGACTACCATCTAAACGGGTGCATTTGTTTTAACAAAAGAATAAAATCAAAGGGAAACCAAAAGGAGACTAACCATGTTCCCACATAAAGACAGACCCACACATCGCACCCTAGTGACTTGCTTTAGGTCAGCTCGCAAGTTTGCGAAGACACCCTATACCAACTTCCGCGCACAAGCACAGCTTTTCCATCAGTTGTGCTCCATACCGTGGGTGGACAGAATCTCGCACCACCTGAGAAACCTTGGATTGATAAATACCAACAAATCATAACTTTCCATGGTTTCAAAGTGATGGACTGGGTTTTGTCCATGCACAGTATGTTCTTGATAGTTGGCCTTGGAGCAAGCTGTTTTTTTCAAGCGAACGGCTCTTTTGGGCCCACGCGACAAAGATTGTACGCAAACCTGTAGGGTCCATAAGACCCTGAGTACTGGATAGGCCCCGTACCTCCAATATCCATTGTTTCTCTAGCATGCTTCATGGATATGGTTGCTGACTCTTGGCTCCTGTCCAGGCAATTGCTCCAAGCCAACTCTATGGCCAGCCCCTTGCCTCACGGTTTTTTGTACCTCAGCCACCGTTAGGACCTGGTGAACGACTACGGCAACCGCACCCGCCACTGCAGGGAGGCGGAAAAATGACTGTGGGTCAAATCCAATGGTACTATTTTGGGGTAGGTGCAACCACACATTTTAGTCTATTTTAGTGTGGATTGGGATGTTCACCGGGGGTACGGGCTTTGACCCATTGCCAAATGAGGTCCACAACTTGGCGGTTCCCAGCCGTCCGCTTGGGTTTTCATTTTTAAGGTGTGCTGAGGGGTTCGATTCAGGGGCCATTGTGACAACCACCCAGACAGGGTTGCGCAGGTTTTTGCCAACAAAAACTGAGTATCTCACTCCTTGTCTCACTCACTCCAATCTTTGGCAGTTGGAAGGGAGCCAAGGAGCTGGGGGTATCAAGAGTTGCTTTTAAACAGGGAGCTACCAGGTGTTTGTCATGGTGGACTGTTAAAAGTCAATCCTCAGTCCCCTTTGCCCTACCTTTCGGGTCGTTGCAACTTGAAAATCAAACGGGGCCTGTCCGTTTGTCCAGCGAGATCCGGCTATACATGACGCGGTATTTGTGTCCCAGGTGATTTTGCAGGGGGTGCTAGTTGTGTGTATGCTGCTACGCTGCCCATTGCCATGTCTCGGATATATATATATATATGTAGAAATATATATATATATCTATATATACCTATACATATATGAATACACACATTTATATATGATACCCCCCCCCCCCAATAAACATGGAACTTGACAGGGGTCACTTCAAAAGGAACATGGTCTTCTACCCCCCCCCCCCAAAAAAAAAATGGAGAAAAGGGGGGGCCTGGGGGGAAGAGGGAGGAGTGTTGGGGTTATTGGGTCAAATGTTGTTATCCAACGTTTTAACACCCTTGTTTGATTTCATCCTATATTTTGTTGTAGGGTGTTAGGGGTGGATTTTCTGGGGGCCGACATTTTTTTCATTTGAAAGAGTTAGCCCTTTTAGTAGTTATTAAGTTCTGGGGTGTTGGTGGTTCATTTGTTTATTCCTATTCTTGTTCAAAGTCACTTGTTGTTTCCATGTAATCTCTCACAGTATCGTTATTGTTTTCTTGACCTTTCACTCTTAGTTGGTGCTTACTTGTTTGTTGGTGTTTTTTCATTTTGTATTTTCCTACCATACATTTACATAAAGGACATTCTACTTTCAATTGGTTATAGTCTTTCTGTTTTTCATTTATGTCTTCTTTGTTCTTCTCTCTATAGTCTTTTGCTTTTTGTTTTATTTCGTCTTTATGGTTTTCACGATAATTCTTTTTCTTTTCTAGTATAGCGTCTTTGTTATTCTCTCTATATGTCTTATTCTTATCTGCTATTTGTTCTTTGTTGTTTTCGTAATACTCCTTTGACTTTTGCTGTATTTGTTCTTTGTGTGCTTCTCTATACCGCCGTTTGCTCTCCAAGCATACATTACATTGTTTTCTTCTTTCGTTGAACTTTTCCAACAATTGAAAGACTTTACATTTGGAACATTGTTTTTTGTCTGTCATTGGTCTCTATATGTTTAAGGGGTTATTTCTTTAGATAAGTTTAAGGGGGTGTTATAGGTTAAAAGTTCAGTATAATTATAACATATAAGATTTTACATGTTATTATTATATTATGATTATAATTTCAGTTCAGGATAATCTAATTGGTTTGTCTTACTTCTTTCATACATCATTTTAAAAATAATATTAACATCTCTCACTGTATTCTGAACATTAAACTTTTTACTTTCAATAAATAATTTGATATTTTCTTTAACATCTTCTCCTTTCTCTTGACTATAACCCAACATCCAGAATATATCATAAATCATGTCATATTTTTCTTACTGATTTTAAGAAACTGTTTAACATAATCGTAAGGTGGTATTTTATTTACAGTTAGAAATATTAAAATATCATCTTCTACATTTCTATTATTTATTCTTTTTATTCCCAACAGACATTTGATTAATTCTTGATAATATCTCCAATTTCTACAATTTGTACATATGTCTTCTTCACCATCCATTGAATAATTAATAATATTATTCACTATTTCATTAGGCAAATTCAATTTATACAATTCCATATTTTCTTTTTTGAAGTGACAACAATCATAGCATTTTTTATCGATATAATTATTGATTCCATCACCGTTCATTTTTCTCTTAATATATAAGGTAATATTTCTTTAAGTAGTTTTGGCTAGGGGGTTGCTGGTCGGCTGGTCTGGGTTTCAGGTTTAATTTAAATGTCTTAACCTTCTTGTTAGATTATAAAACAATGTTTAATCATATTATAATTAAATATTATGATTAAACCATGAAATCATTGTTTCTGTTTTCTATAAATTTCAATTATAACATGTTCGATAGTAATGATTTCGTGTCGTTTCATAGTCTGTTTGGTTTCTTCAACTGCTTGTTCAATATGGTATTGTAATGACGCTCTACTTGAAATCTTATTCTGTTTAGATGCTGAATAAGAACGACATCTGCAAATATTATTATGATACATAATGTTCGAACTAACTTCTATTCCAACCTGTATTTCTTCATCATACTTCATCATTCTTAATAATTCTTTTGGTGGTTTCAACGCATATGAAAGTGCTTTATCACCTTTCAAACATTTATTGTTAATCAACGCATAATATCTACTTTCTCCTACTCGTTCAGTGTAAATAGACGGTTTCCATTTCCTTTGTAAGACCCTTAATGCTTTACACTGTTTTAGTCTTTGCCACCCTTCATTGCCAATCATATAAGAAGCGATGTTTAACAATGTTTCCATAGGTAAGCTAGCACACACAATTCTTAACCATAAAATTATTCTCTGACATTTTACCCTCACTCATTTTTCTCTTTATATATAAGGTGTTTTCTCTTTAAGTAGTTTTGGCTAGGGGTTGCTGGTCGGCTGGTCTGGGTTTCAGGTTTAATTTGAATGTCTTAACCTTGTTGATAGATTATAAAAACTAGGTTTAATCATATTATAATTGAATAATATCATTAAACTAAATCACTCACGCTTTCCATTCACCTATTCCATCCCACCAGAATTCAATAATTCGCATCTGTCCATCTACTAGACTGTCTTCTTTGTTTAGTTTCCGTATCGCTCCTGATAAGATATAGTGGTTAATAATCATTGCATTAAACTTTCCATCACGGTTTAACTTTTTACCACAGTCTTTTATGATGTCTTCATCTGTTAGGTTTTCATACATTTCTTTCATGATGTCAAACCTAACAAATGAGTATATCGCCATCAAGTTTAATCCGCTATTATCCCTAAACCTGCTAATGACATCTTTCCAGAATTCTTCGTTTTCATCAACTGGTGGCAAAGGGTGTCTTTTGATGAAATCCTTTATTTTGTTTAACTCTTCATCTAATTCCTTTTTATAACTGTCATTATCATCATCTTCTTCGTCTGATAGCACCAAGTTTGATAAGTCAGCAATCACTCCGACATTTTCTAAATTCAAGTCCTCTAATCTTATTTCAGTCATATTTTCACTTAATATAATAAGTTAATATTTCTTTAAGTAGTTTTTATTTTATGTTAAGGGGCGGGGTTTATATTGAAAAAATATTTTCTAACAATTTAATATAATGGCGAGATTAACAAAAGACCAAATAATCAGCAACATCTATTACGACTTAGACGAGGGTTTCGGAAGCACACAAGCGACACACAAGAAGGCAAAGGAAGAAGACCCAACAATAACAATAGACGATGTAAAGTCTTTCTTAAAGAAACAACCAAATAAACAAATCAAAAATTATAGAGGTACTAATTCCTATACCGCTCCATTCGCACGATATGAATATCAAATAGACATAATGCATATGTCACCTTTAGCAAAAGACAAGAACGTTCCACAGTATGCTTTAGTCGTGATTGACATCTTCAGTAAATTAGCAGATGTAATACCGATGGAGGAAAGAGACGGAGAGCACGTTTTGAAGGCGTTGAGAGCAAGCTTTAAAAAGATGGGTTATCCGATGTCCGTGTATTCTGATGACGACGGAGCGTTTGCAACTAAAAATCAAGTTCAGGATTTCTTCAACAGTGAAGGAATAAACCACATCGTCACGAAGACCCACGCAAATGTGGCCGAGCGTTTTATTAGAACGATGAAAAACAAAATTCACGATAGAGTTAGGTTTAACAACATGAAATGGACCGATGCCCTAACGCAAGCATTGAAACAGTATAACAGCACATCTCGACACCGTCTGAAGCACACAAGGACGACAATGAAATAAATGTAAAGGTCAATCTTAAACTACGAGAAAAAAACAAAAGAAAGTATCCCAAAATAGAGGAGAACGACAAGGTAAAAGTGTTCCAAAAGAAAAGGGGTAATTACACCGACAGAAAGGAGTATAACTCTAAATGGTCTAATAAAATATTCAATATTGATAAAATTGAATATGATATTATGGGTAATAAAACTTACAAAGTAGCAGGAATAAACAAACCGCTTTTGAGACACGAAATTTTGTTAGTTAATGATTAAACGTATTTCTTGGTATCTTCTTTATACTTGACTTGATAGTAATCCAGACTTGATTGTTTAGGTTCTTTTATGATTTTTTCATTCAGTTTTTTAACATAAATGTTTCGTTTATTTTTGTATTCGCTACTGTCTCTATCTACTTCTTTTGCTTGATAATTGTTATTGTTATCATATGTAGGTTTAATATTCAAGCTCTTTAAGATTTTCAGTATGTTTTCATTTTGCTCCAACACTTTTTCTAATCTTGGAAACAACAACTCTAAACTACTGTCAATGTTCGCTAAATGTTCCTCCATATATACTAAATTATAAAACTAAACTTTTAAAACTAAATGTTGCAATTATGTTAAATCTACTCTTTAAATACTAATTTTTCATTATTTGTTTAACAGTTTCCTGAGTTTCCTTATCACCATTATCTGATGGAGTAACTCCCCTCCCAAATCGTATAGCAATATTATGAACATCTGTTTCTAAGTTTATACTGTCTTTAGTTTTATCAATATTCATTTTCTTATCATTTCTACTGATTTTGAAACTTGTCGGAATACACGAACATTTACAGTTTCCTTTCTTTTGTATTTCTAATTCATTTTTCATTTCTATCATTTGTTTGCACATTGGACAAGCAAACTCAATAACTGATGTTTCTTTAACAATTTCTTCTTTTTCTTCATCAGTTGAAGAAACAACTGATTCTGTCTTATTCTTTTTCTTTCTCCCCATCTATATTAATATTTATATTTTTAATATATTGTATCACAAACTTAATTAATTCTAAAACAAAATAGCATACTTTCTTAAATCTATTATCAGTTATAACAACTTGTTCTATATTTTCTACTTTATCTATTATATCAATATAATCCGAATAACTTCTATTCATATAAAATAATAAATATAAAATATTTTCTAAATAACTTTAATATTATTTTATTATGTCTGATGTTCCAATAATAAAACCAATAAATATAACTGATTACGATTTCAAACAATCTAAATATGAACATGTGCCAAAACTACCTTTTCGCTCAATTGTTGTTGCTTCATCAACGGGTGGCAAAACAGTTTTAATTCAAAACCTTATCCTAAATGTTTATAGGGACTGCTTCGCCCGTATATTCATTTTTAGCCCGTCGGTTCATAATGACCCTACCTTCGTTGAAGTCAAGAAATATCAAAAAGATAATATGAAGGTTGATGATGAAAAAGAAAAGTTATATTATGACACCTACCAACCTGAAGAACTGGAAGAAATAATTAACACACAAAGAAAGATAATTCATTATATGAAAGAACAGAAGATGAAGAAACTACATTCAATTTTAATCATAGTTGATGATTTTGCAGACGACCCTAAATTTGTTAGATATAGTAAGTTACTTCATGGACTGGCAACGAGAGGCAGACACGACGCCATTAGTTTTTGTTTAAGCGTTCAAAAATATCGTGTCCTAGCACCAATCATTAGGTTGAATTCTAGTTCGTTGTATATCTTTAAGTTAAAGAATGTATCAGAGTTAATGTCATTCATTGAGGAAAACTCGGCCATCGTTGATAAAGAGCAACTGTTAAATATGTATCATAAAGCGGTAGATGATAAGCCATACTCCTTCTTTTATGTTAATATGAATTCCAAAGATGTTAATAATATGTTTTATGTTAGATTTGAGAAAGCTTTTAAAATAAAATAAATCAATTATATATTTTAGAATGTTAAAAATGTTTCAAGAAAGAATATATGAAGAACCAGTAAGGTTTTTCGGCAGCGATATACCAAAACAGATTCAGGAATACAGAAAGCAAAGACTACAACAATTAGTAGAGTGTGAATGTGGTGAAACTTTTTTAATGAAGGATGCTACTAACCATATTGAAAGTGATTGTCATATTACTTTTAAGGAAGAAGAAAGAATGAGGAAAGAATTAGAAGAACATATTCGTATAGAAAATGATACTGATAGTGATAGTGATAATTATAGTGATGGTGGTTCAACAAGAGTGCCAGATGATTAAAAAATAACTAAATATGTTAGATTTGAAAAAGCATTTAAAATAAAATAAATATTCAATTATATTATGATATTTTATGATTTACCAATAGAAATCAAAATCCTTGTATTATCTTATAATTTAGGTGATGTTAGATTATTAAAAATATAAAATAATAATATTATTAAAAATTATATTAATAAATTTAAACCAGTGTATAAGTCTTACAAATTAAAGAATTCACAATATTTTGAAATTGATAATATCAATATGAAAAATATTATCAATAACGGCATATCATATATTTTTAACTTAAGTGAGTTAGATAAATTACATCAAAAACATAAACCATTAAAATTATTAATTGAATATGATATATTTGTTACATCTATCTCATTTACTTGTTTGAATCATGTTCGTAATCGTACTTTAACATCAAATAATTTATTTGATATTTATTATTTTCTTAATAAAGACCTTTATGAAACTAATTTAGTGTATAGGGACAATATGGCTAATTTTATTTCATTACAAGTGAAAAAAATAACTATTAAAGTCATCAATTAAGAAAGACAAAGTTTTATTAGTAAATTTTATTCATATTTTTTAATTAATAATGTTAATGAATCATATTAATATTATTAATTTAAATCAATGAAGCGTTGCATAAATTCAACGCAGGTAATTTATATAATAGTTTGTCCGATTTTTGATTTTCTAACTTTTCTATTCTCGTTACACATTCTTGAATAGATTTTATTATTAAAGTATCCGCTCTCGTTTTTTCATCTACTCTTAAATTCTTAATGTCTTCCATACTGTTATTTTCTTCGTTTTTGCTTTGACCAATACCCATTATATATTATTATTTAGATTTTTCTTTTTTCAATTCCTTAATTTCTTTTTCAAGTTTATCTATTTTATCATTTAATTCTAATACTGCTTTATGAACCAACACGGGTAAAACTAAATAATTCAATCCTAAATACTCTTTATCTTTACATACAATATTTTCAAACTCTTTAGGAATTGCTTTTAATACTTCATCTGCGATATATCCTATATGAGTTTTACCCCCGTCATTTCTATCGTGTCTCTTAAACTTCTTTGGCTTAAATTTCTTAATAATATTCATACAGTTAGATTTGACATTGTCTATGTCATATTTCAACCGCGAATCAGATGAATCAACAAACGTTCCATTAATGGTTACTGTCGTTGCTGTTAAGTCTATATTAGTTCCTGTTGATGGTTCAAGTGTATTACATAACAATTTCTTCGTTCCTGCAACTGTTACATTTTCATTGAATGTTGATGAGGCATTATTTGTAAAACTTCCAGTATTTACTGTTGTTCCAAATGTCTTATCAATAGATAATAAAACTGAAGGTGTAGTTGAACTATCTGAAACTCTAAAAGCTGTATTTGACGTTCTGAATATTACATCAAATGTAGATAAATTAGTTCCATCATAATAAGTTGATATTTCACTCGTACCAAGCTTTATGTCTGTGCCAGTAGTCATGGAAATATCATTTAAAAATGAAACTGTTGTTAAATCAAATGATTGTATTGTATTAGTTGCTAAATATGCATTTTGAACTGCTAAGTTAGTATCAACGGTTATTAATGTTCCTCCGTTAGGTGCTAAATGATTGCTTCTTAATGCTCCATTAGTTTTAATATAAACATCATCAGCAAATAAATTACCCATTACATCAACGGTTGAAGTATTAAAAGTCCATCCGCTAGTAATATTAACTGCCCCAACTATGTTAGACTGAACAGCGGGGTCTCCACAAATAAATCTAATTGAAGAATTAGAATCGGTATTTCTCATATCAAAAGATGAAAAAGCACTAACATATCTATATAATTCACAGTTTGTATCAATTGTTAATTTACCATCAGTATCAATATTAACATTATCACAATTAACATCAGCATTCGTATAAATATTACCTAACACATCTATAGGTTTACTAAAAATTGTTTTTCCTACAAGCCCATCAGCCATAAAATATTGGTTAGAAGCATTAGTTATATCTCCTACACTACACGCTACAAAATTAGGATGATGTATATAAAAACCTTCTATTGCATCTGGTGTATATGTTTCTAAATATGGTTCTAATCCATTTATTGAAGTATTGATATTATCTATTTTTGTTTTAATATCTGTTGAAAAATCATTATTTGTAAATAAATTTCCTTTCATATACACACCTCCTTCGAAATATGATGTTCCGTGTGCTTGAGCAAAATTGTATGAAGTATGAACATTACCGTTAATCGTAATTCTTGAAGCATTATTAGGTCTTCCAATAATAACATCTCCTGTATTCCATCCTAACCATAATCTATAAGGAGTAGCACCTGTTAGTCCTTGATAAGAGTCCAACTGACAACCTCTTTTAAATTCCAGTCGTTGGTTACTAACTGCGTCCTGGATTCTAAATATTGGATTAGTATTATCTGTTAAACTAAGTATTAATGGAGAGTTTACTGTTTGTGCAGTTGTATTAACTTTGTCTAATTTTTGACTTATTGATACATCCTGTGCGCTATCATTTGTAATTATTGTATTTATCGTATTTGTATTACCACTTATTAATCCTGCTAAATTATCTGACTGTAAAACATATCTAGCATCAGAACCTGCTATATCTAAAATAGACGAACACGAAAATAAACCAGATACTTGTAAATTAGATAATATTGTAGTATTATGATTTAATAATATTTTATCATTTTGAAAAGTTGAAGAATTATTAATTTCTACATCTCCAAAACCTCTTTGATTTAAAAACATTGTCGCGCCTGTTAAACTTCCATAAACATAAGTATCAATATAATTATTGTATAATTCATGATAATAATTATAATTTCCAAATTCTGCTATTTTGAAAGTTGAAGTAGTTGTTATATTATGTATTAATGTATTATTTAACACTGATGTATCTAATTTTTCTGATAATAAATTATTAGTCGTTATTTTATTATAATAATCTGCTTCATTAAGTGAACCTCCATTCTGTAAATCTGATATGGCTGAAATATGAGAATTTACTGTACTATTTAATCCTGTTATTAAATTAGTATTTGAAGAAATATTATTAAAATTAGTTGTCATAGTAGAATTTAAATTATTTATTAAATTTGTATTAGAAGAAATATTATTAAAATTAGATGTTATAGTGGAATTCAAATTATCTATTAAATGAGTATTAGATGAAATATTATTAATATTTGAATTAATTAAGTTAGTATTTGAAGAAATATTATTAAAATTAGATGTTATAGTAGAATTTAAATTATTTATTATTTGTATTTGATGAAATATTATTAAAATTTGTATTTGAAGTTATTGTCAGATTACCTATTAAAAATGTATTTGAACTAATATTATTTGATAATACATTAACTTCTGTTTTGTTATATGATTGAGTTATATCATAAAAATTAGCGTCAATCTGTGCTTTTGTGTAAGTATCTACTTGGTCTGCTTTATTGTTGAGTAAATCAATTATATCTGATTGATTAGCGTATATGTTTCTAATGTTTGTTACCCCGCTTGTAGAATTGATTTCGCTAATTGTGTGCGCTACAACATTCTCAAAGTTTGTTAAATTTATTGAAGGCATTATATATTAATAGTAGAAAATGATAATATTTATTTATTTTTAATATTATCATTTTTACTTATTTTTAATCAAGTATCTGAACTCCGGCATCGCGTATGGATAATATTTGTTCACTCACTAACGTTATATATATTGTATCTGGCATATTTGCTGTTACCATATTTCCAACAGGTTTCACACGAATTAAAAGCTGTTGCCCAGCTTTCGTGTTAATTCCAGTATATGAACTATCGGGAACCTTTTCGAAATCCATAGCAAAGATAAACTTATCAACACGATAAGCAGAATATTCAATCGATAAATGGTGTTGATGGAACAATGGTAAATTTAATGCTTTTCGTAAATAATAGAATGCTTGTGTTAATGAACGGCATGGATACTCAGGATATAGTTTTGACCCTAATTGAAGTTGAAATTCTAAATCAAGGTCGTGATTGTAGTATCCGCTTTCTTGGTAGTTCAAATAATACATAGGATGATAGAAGTTGTTGTATTCTTTCATAACGTGAATATCACCTACTCCGCTTTTACTGAAAGAGATGAACGCGGTAGCGAGTTTAGACACTGAACGAACAACAGTAGTGTTAATTGACGACGAACCATCGGGAACTTGATTAGATTGACAAATGTAAGTATTATAAGTAATAGGTAATTCTTTCCCATCAAGTAGGTGTGCAACATATTTATTATGAAGGTCGTTGTCCAAGCTTACCAAATCAGTTTGAAGGAATGCGTTACTAATTGAGAACTGCTCATTTGTATGAATGCTTGAGTCTGCGTTGCCACTTGCTGGAAACCTTGCTCCACCAATTGTAACAACACAATCGGTAAAATTTGAAACTATTCAAGTTCTAAAACAAGAGGACACGCTTTTAACGGGATATACTTAAATTGATTGAATAAACCAAGCATCGGTTTAAATCCTACAACCATTTTTCTGTTAAAGCCTGGAATTGTGTAAGCGTCATATGCAGAACCTATATGACCCGATGCAGGAACTGCTCGACGTGTGTTTAAATCATCATCGTACCTATAACCAAAACTCTGGGCGTCTTCATTGTCTCTTGCTCCTTTTGACATCATGCAACTCATCATGTGATGATTTCGGTTGTAATAATCAATGTCTTCAACAAGTTGATTACCAGCAATTAGTCTTGCTCTTCTAAAGAAGGAATAAGCAGGAGACAGAGGACGTAAGCGTTTATTGTCTGACGAGTCAGTGTTTTCAACAGTGAAATAAACCATTACACTCTGCGGGTCAAGCCAAGTATTATCTTCAGCATTTAAAGCTATTTTCAACACACGTTGACCAGATGAAGGGGTGTAGATATTACTTCCAGAAGCAAAAAACGAGACTGAACGACGGTCGTTGATATAACTTGCACCTTTATTTAACTTGAATGAGAGGTTGTCAATTAGAATATCTTCAGCACTAAAAGTTTCCATTGCTATATATAATTTAATTTAGAAATAATTTAAACTAAACTAAATTAAATAATTTAGTGTAATCCTTTTGATTAGAGTTATTATTTTTAAATATTTTCATTTTCTTTTTCTTAATCTTATCTTCAACTGGATTATTCCCTTTTTCTTTCTCCATTACTAATTCTCTAATTTCTTCATATGTACTTTTCTTATACTTTTTATTTTCATTCTTAATCATATCATCCGTTGTTTCATTGTCATATTTCTTATGTTGTATCATTAATATTATTATGATAATAAATTTATGTTTTTTCTTTTTACTATATTGTCAATGTCTGATTGAGTGTGATTACATCTGTTGTTGTCATTTAATAACAAGAACTTATTATTTGCGACTTTTGCTTTAAACAAGATAAAATTATAACAGTTGGAATATTCAAAACCTCTAAATATATAACATCCACATTGGCATTTTACATATGTTCGTTTATTATCTCTATATAAATCCATTAATCTTTGTTCAATTGTTAATGGTGTATGTGTTGTTTCAATTTCTGTCAAGTTTTCATTTAACTGATTATTCATATATAATATTATATAGTTATATATTTAAGTACTTATTTAACTATATTATCTCCGTTACCGGGTCAACACTTCTTGAAACATCTTTGCCTTGGTCTCCGTATCCAGTTATGTAATCATGGTTAGTATATGGATTTAATGAACCAGTATAAACAGTTATAGCACCACGGTCAGCAATACTGACAGGGTCTAAGATACTTCTAAAATTAATATAATCATCGGTAATTTTAGACCTTCGCGATATAAACGGCGCTCCATAAGTGGTTAAAGTTAATTCTCTTTCAGGGTAATCTTTTGTTATCTGTGCCCCTACACTTGAACCGAGACTATGAGTTATAAGATGTTTAACTTCATTGTTTTCATTCAATGCTTTTGATGTGTCTTTATATCGTTGCGAGTATTTTGTCATTTTAAACGGAAGTCCTACATCTGCCAGAATGTCATTAACAGCACCTCCAAACGTTCCTTTTCCAAATGTTCCGCTTACATACATTTTATCACCATCAATATAAAAACCGCTACCATTGCCATATGCTCTACTTAAGCCTTGTGCATCAGTTAAATTTGAATTAGGATAATAACTATTTAATATTTTGTCAGTTTGTTTCATAACATTAGTTATTTTAGTTGTTTTCTTATAAGGTTGATAATGTTTAATTTTCCCATGCTTCATTTCATAAATTAACTTTTTATTATTAATCATATATTTAAAGTTATAAATTAATTTCTCAATTAATTAATAATGCTCACGTACAGTTTTTAAAAATATATAACAAATGTTATATTTTTTAAAAACTCTAGGTTAATATTTATTAATTTTAATTAGAAAATCTTTTCTAATTAAAGTTAATAAATGTTAACGTACAAAAAAGTTTATATTGACAGCGCTCATAGAATTAGTGGTACATCATCAAATTTCAAAGTTGAATTGCCGGAAACATTACAAACAGACAACGGCGTTCATTGCTACATTCACGAAGTAACATTACCTAACTCGTGGTATTCAATTCAGTCAGGATTAAATAATATATTATACTTTTATTCTTCTCCATTAGTTCCTGACCAAGATAATACAAATGTTCATTGGATTGCTGTTGCGTTGGCAGAAGGAGTTTATACTGGCACAGAACTGGCAACAGAATTAAAGTCAAAAATAAATGGTGTTGTAGATAATACTAATTTCTCAAATACTTATGAAGTTACTTACAGTGTGAAAACTAATAAAATAACAATTTATTCAAACTATGCCGATAGAAAGTTCGCTGTGTTAACTGATGAACAAATGAAACTAACATATGCAGATTATATATGGAATGGAACTTTTGATGCTAATAACTTACAATCTGCTAATGAAGTTTTAGGAAATTATCAAATGGTAGTTTATCAATATAATAATCCTTATGTTTCTGGTTTCGTTAATCTTCAACCCATTAGAAATATTTATATTCATTCTTCTCAATTGTCTAATTATAATCAAGTAAATTGTTCTACTGGTGATTCAACAATAGTTAAGAAAGTTCCTGTTACTGCACCACACAGTGGAATAATATTCGATGGGGAGATGAACCCCTTAGATTACTTAGATACATCAAATAGAACATTTAAACAATTAGATTTTTGGTTTAGTAATTCAGCAGGTAATGAAATTAATTTAACTGGCGTGAATGTGTCATTTTCTTTATTAATTGTTAAAAGTGATATTATTTAAATATATTCTTTAATTTTTCCATATAGAAAATATATAGACTATATTATATGTCAAGTATTGAGGTAGTAGATGTTAATAATGAAACTAAAACAGAAGAAGCACCTGTTAATAATGAAGTCGTTGAACAAAATGAAACAGTTAATGAAGAACCAACGCCAGAAGAAGTTAAACCTGAAGAAGTCATTCCTGAACCAAAAGCGAAAGCAAAAGCATTACCAAGAACTAAAAAAGAAGTTGAATTAGTAGAATGTGAACAATGCTCTAAAAAGATGACATTGAAAAGTTTGAGACACTCACATCCTAAAAATTGTAAAGGGGCAAAAACCGAGATGCTCCCAGTCAATCCACATTAAAGAATAGTAAAAGAAGAAATTAAGAATGAGATTAAACAAGAAGTGATTAAAGAAACTATTAAGAAACCCACGGCAACAGAACTATTAAGCCAACATTATGAAGAACTTAAACAAAAGAAAAAACAAGATAAACAAGAAAAAATAAACAAATTATCTTCATCAATGTTTTAAATAATAATCTAATTATATTATATATTAATCATGCTTATGAGAAGTCATAGAAATGTAGAATTTAAAAGGGCGCCACAAGTAGAACGTCATTATAATGTTTCAGATTTATGGGGAGTTGCTTCAAGAATGAATTATTTTCAGCTGTTGAAGGAAACGCTGGAAGCGAGACAATCACAAGGAGCATTAATAAAGTATAGAAATGATTTAGCTGAAAGCAACAGAACCGAAAGTTACAGAAAGGAATTAGACAGAATAAGAAACATATTAGACAACACACGGTCACCAGACGGAATACAAACAAAGGAACAACTAACTGTAAGAAAGAAGCATTTAGAAGAAATGATTAAGAATATCTCTGATTAATTTATTTTTCTAAATAATTAATATACTATGATTAAATCAATTAATAGATTGAATACAGTAGGACCGGTAAAAGTAGGGTCATTGAAATCACAATTACATTTGAGACCTTCTTATGATGAATTATTGAAAGAAACATTAGTAGGTGATGAGAACCGTCCATCAATTGAAAATGTGATAGACAGAAAAGCGACAAGATACAGATTAAACCAATACGGTAGTCAGTTTGATAATAAGGAGCCTTAGACATTCAAAAGAAACAAGAACTAGACCGGAGAGGAGAAGTTATGAAAGGAGCAATGTCGGACGCTGACAGAGTAAGAGCTAAACTTAATGACGAACTGAAACTTGCTGACACACTGAAACAACACCAGTCTTTCATTCAAGAAGGACTAACGGAAGCACAGAAACAGAAAGAATAACTTGCTGAAAGAATGAGACTTTGGAGACAACAACACGAAGAAATGGCAAGTGCTGTTTCGAAGAGTTCATATCCTGCCGGTGTAGAAGTTCATTCAATGGTGTCCGCTGATGAAATGCCAGAATTAGAACCATTAGAGGAAGGCGAAGAAGAAGATGAACGAGAAGACGACCCAGTTGTTGAAGTAGAATCAAAAGCAGAAGACGCTTATGGTTACAACGAGTTTAAGAAAAGAGCGTCTGAACTAACACCCGCTTATCTTGCAAGCAGACCAGAAGAGATGAAAACAGTCATGGACAAACTGAAAGGATTTAGAAAGATTAAAGACAGTGTTCATGAAGAATTCACTGAGTTATATAATGCTTTAATTAATAGCGATGGTGATTTTATCAAGAAGGAACACAGATTGAAATTAGTAAGGTTTTACAATGATAAAGTGTATTACTCAGTTTTCCACCCACGACCTAAGGAAAAAGAAGATAGTCCAACCGTGATGGATGGTTCAGTTAAAGAAATACCTGCGGAAGTTTAATAAAATATATAATATTTAATATGACTAATAAATATTATGGATTACGCCGACGCCCTACTTTTGAAGAAATGCTAAAGGAAGCGATGACGCACAGATTAAAAATTGAAATCATCCCCGAAAGACAGGTAATTGACTTGTCAATCAACAATATAGATTTTGACGATTTTGACCTTTCAAAATACGATAGGAGACTACGGTTGAATGCTAGGGTTCAAACTGATGAACAAGTTCTTCAACACGAATTGTTCCCTGATATGTTTGATGAAGTAGCACCAACATCACAGTTTTATGAAAACAACGAGGCAGACGCACAAACAACACGATATATAGCAAAAGATTTTGCTGATGAAATTTATAGTAATGCAACTTCAGGACCAAAAGATGAACCAAAATATGAACCAAAAGATGAAAAGCAGGAAGATTTACAAAGTCTTCATTTAACATCATCATCGTCATCAGCATCAACCGAAAAAGATAAGAAAGAGGAAAGCCGAGAAATAAAATCGTTAAGAAACATATTTTTAGGTGGAGAAGACAAGAGCGTATTTGAACTATTCAAACGTGACAAGAAGACATCCACTCCATCAGAACAATCAAGGGAACAGGAAGAAGAACAACCGAGGGCATCATTCTGGTCAAGACGTCAGGTAGAAGCAAGAAGCAGAAGTCGCTCGCTGAGCGCGCGAGGCTCGTCCGAGCGTCACTCACCAGAAGAAAGAGCAAGAGGTAATCAAATGAACAGAAGACAATTAGAAACAAGAAGCAGGAGCAACTCACCCCAAGAAATAGCTAGAGGTAGTGAATGGACGAGGGAACAAATGGAAACAAGAAGCAGGAGTAGAAGCCCAGAAAGCATAAAGACAAAAAGTAGCCGAGGCAAGAAGAAAAAATAAAAACTACTTAAAGACAAAACGCCCTAATATAGTAAAATGACAGGAATTTTTATTAACGGTACTAGTAAACAGAGAATAACGAATGATGAATTTGATATGATGGTTGAACTGATGAAAGCAGAAAACGACTTAGTCTTACAGATGAGAAGCGAACAGAACCAGACTTCGAGCGATGGCAATGAGCAACCCGTGAGGTGGAGGGACGACCAGAAGAACTACCACCAGAAATACTACAACAATAACCTAAAACAGTCTTACACTTGCGAGGACTGCGGAAGGACGATATCAAGCAAATCAAATTTATCTAAACACAAGAAATCTAAAATTTGTTCGCAAGCTTCGCGACAATGCACATTATGAAAAAATAATAATCATTCATCTTATTAAAAACACTTAATGAGATTAATGCGTTCATTCTCAACCCGAAACCCATTTTCTCCAACAGTCAACCCCAGCCCGAAAAACTACTTAAAGAGAAAATACCTTATATTATATAGAGTATAGTATTATGGTTACCATGTCAGAAAATAAAATCATAGATTTCATTTTAAACAGCCAACAAGGCGAACTAATACAAAAAGAAGGGAGGCAAACACAAAAACTCAAAATAGGTGATAAGACCTACAGATATGATAAGAACAAACCAGTTTCAAACGTATTGAACACGAAACTAAAGGAAGTGGCAAGGAGTGACGGATATAGAAAGCATGGCCTTTTAATGAAAGGTGCTAATTATCTAAAACTAACGAGAGGTAGACCCTTACAGGATTATGTCAAGCGATTCAAGTCCAAAATCACAGACGAGCAACAAGCGTTCAAGGGATACGCCAACACCTACTCGGTAAGTGATATAAGATTAAAGGGAATGAAAGGTTTATCCTACTTAAAATACCAGAAGCAACGACTGGCCGAATTCCTGAACAGAAACCCGAACATGAAAATAATCGTGGAAACTGATTTATCATTCAAAAATCCCGACAATGAACTTATCCAAAGGAGATTAAGAAGCAGAAGATACAATATTCATAATACCGATGAGTTGAACAACGTCTTAAACAACATTGGACATGACATTGAGACACAAATTGAAGTAGTCGAAGACGTTCAGTCGAGTTTGGTTCTTGTCCAAGTTGAAAAGTTAGTCATCAGTTATGATAGGTACAATCCTACCCGTGGTTCATCCTTTATTGCATTGCCCGACTGGGTGGCAAACAAAAAGGCTTGTATTAACATTAAAAACGAGGATGACTTATGTTTTAAATATTCCGTTCAATGTGGATTTTATGAGTTATTCAAAAAAGACCATCCCTGCGACATGTATCATTATAAGAAATATGTAGATGACAAATTTATCAAATGGGACGGAATAGACTTTCCAGTAGGTAATGATGAGATTGAACTATTTGAAGAACAGAACAAACACATATCGGTCAATGTTTATTACATAAACCCCGATACGAATAGTAAAACTATTTTATTATACAAAAGAAGCAACAACCCACAAGCACAACACAAAATCGATTTGATTAAATTGACTGATGATGTTAAATCGCATTACGCTTATATCAAAAATTACGATAAGTTAATGAGTAGTCAGACTAACAAAAAGAAAGTTAAAAAGTATCATTGTAGAACCTGCTCTCATGGTTTTCAATCAGAAGAATTATTGAAACAACACGAAGAACAGGGATGTCTAGCAGTTGAGGGTCAAAAAATAGAAATGCCAAAAGCAGGTGAAACAATAGCATTCAAAAACCATTTCAAGAAACTTAAAGCTCCATTCGTAATCTATGCCGACTTTGAATGTTTAACTGTGCCAATTGATGTTAAAAGCAAATCGGCAAAAGCTAAAACTACATCATATCAAAATCATCGTCCGTGTGGTTTTATGATTAATGTAGTCAATGCTATAACCGGAAGTAGTGAGCCTTACTTATACAGAGGTGAAGATTGTATGGATGTGTTTGTAAAAAGAATGCATAAAGTGAAATGGGATGTTTTTGAGAAAATGAAGGAGGTCAAAGACCGTATTGAAACCGAGGAGGACTGGGAGGACTTCAATAATGCCACTAACTGCTTCATTTGCGGAAACAAATTTGAGGAAGATGAAAAGAAGTGTTGGGACCATTGCCACTTTACGGGACAGTATAGAGGTTGCGCCCACGAGGACTGTAATCTTCGATTTAGTATGAGATATTATAAAATCCCTGTGTTTCTTCATAACCTTAAAAACTACGATGCCCACTTAATCATCAACAAGGCTCACGAACTGAACAAGAATTCTAAAATAGAATGTATCGCTCAGAACAGCGAAAAGTTTATAACCTTTGGTTTTAAAAATCTTTGTTTCAAGGACAGTTTCAGTTTCTTATCGTCTTCGTTGGATAAGTTGGTGAAGTTGAGTAAGTATGAGGATGATAAAAAGCGTGAGAACTGGAAGAACAATTTCAGACACAGCGTTAGAAGCCCGTATGTTAAAACCGATGAAGATTTGGATTTATTGACCGATAAGGGTATTTATCCCTATGACTACTTTGATGATTTTGAAAGATTTAAGGAAAGGGCTTTACCACCGAAAGAAGCGTTTTACAGTAAATTGAGTGAAGAACATGTAAGTGATAAAGATTATGAAAGGGCACTGAAAGTATGGAAGCACTTCGGGATTAAAACACTCGGGCAGTATCACAACCTGTATTTAAGAACTGATGTTTTACTACTGACCGATGTATTTGAAAACTTTAGAGACTTGTGTATGGAATACTACGGTTTAGACCCCGCTCATTATTATACGTTGCCAAATTTCGCATGGGACGCGATGCTTCTAAAAACTGGTGTTGAAATAGAACAATTGCATGACCAAGAAATGTTTGAGATGGTTGAAAAGGGAATGAGAGGAGGAATGTGTCAAGTCAGTCATAAATTAGCAGTGGCAAATAATAAGTATATGGGGGAAGCATATGATGAGAACAAGCCATCAAATTATATTAGTTACTTGGATGCTAATAACTTGTATGGTTTGGCAATGTCCCAGAAGTTACCGCTAAAAAATATCAAGTGGGCAAAGAAAACTCCCATTGTTGAAAAATGGAATGAAAACGATGAGTTCGGTTATATTATGGAAGTTGATTTGGAATATCCCGAAACATTGCACGATTTCCACTCTGACTATCCACTAGCACCTGAAATAATGAATGTAAATGTGAATATGCTTTCCGACTATCAAAAGCAAGTCTTCAAAATATATTATGATGGAAAAACCCCGAAGGACGAGAAAACAAGTAAGTTAATATTAAATCTAAAGGATAAAGAAAAATATGTGGTTCATATCAAGACTTTACAGTATTATTTGAAAATGGGAATGAAAATGGGTAAAGTCCATAGGATAATAAAGTTTCAACAGAGGGCATGGTTGAAACCGTGGATTGACTTCAACACTGGTAAAAGGAAAGAAGCCAAAAGCGATTTTGAGAAAGATTTATTCAAATTAATGAATAACGCGGTGTACGGAAAAACTATGGAAGACAAAAGAAACCATATGGACTTTGAACTGGTTGATAATGAGGTAAGATATGAAAAATGCGTTAATAATCCAACATTCAAAAACCGATTTATTATAAATGAAAATCTCGTAGGAGTTGAAAAAACTAAAGCAAAACTGAAACTGGATAAACCGATTTTCCTGGGAATGAGCATTTTAGATTTAAGCAAATTACATATGTATCAGTTTTACTATGATGTCCTTAAGAAAAAATACAATGAAAACATAAAACTGGTTTATACTGATACTGACAGTTATGTAATTCAAACAATGACTGATGATGTCTATAAGGATTTCAATGATATAAAGCAACACATGGATTTTAGCGACTATCCTGTTGAGCATCCATGTCATGACAAAACTAATAAGAAGGTCTTAGGAATGTACAAAGATGAAGTCAATGGAAAAATCATTACTAAATTCATCGGATTAAAGCCTAAATCTTATGCCTTCACAATTCACGGTGAGGATGATGAACATAAGAAATCAAAAGGTGTAGTGAAACACAAAGTGAAAAAAGAACTGCCGTATCAGAACTATCACGAAGCATTGTTTCAAAACAAAAAGCATGAAATCACATATAACTTCATCAGAAGTAAGTCGCATCAAATATATTCAATGTCTCAAGTAAAGCAATCTCTCAGTAATTATGAAAATCAAAGGTTTTATATTGATGCTTTCAATTCATTGCCATATGGACATTACGCTATTACAAAGTAATAGCCTAATGAGCTTCGCGACATTACTCCATAAAATAATTATCTAAATAGTTCTAATAATATGAAATTATTAGAATTATTTTCAGGGTCAGGGTCGGTTGGTCGGGTTAGTTTGTTTGATGGGTGGTTGATGTGTGACGGGTTGTGTTTGGTTGAAGGCGTGTGAGGTATCAACAGCATTATAAAAACCCAGCATCACCAGCAACCAGCATCAACAGCATTGAAACAAAATAAGGGTCGGTTGTTGCCTGATGGCTGATGCCACTTAAAAAAACAAAAAAAACTATCCATTCCATAATCAACCCTCCCTTTTCAGCAAGGAGTGGTGGGTATGCTTATCTCACATTACCCATTCGCTCCCCACTCACTCCTTGCTCGGACAGGATGGGTGACATAAATGGTCACCCAGACCGAATTACGATTACGGAATGGATAGTAAAAAAAAACAAAGAAGAAAAATAGCCGCCAATCCCCTAATCAGATGCATGACACTTTTAGCGTCGCACATCCGATTAACATTGATGTTCTCATTTTTTCTAGATACACAGAGGTTCATTCCCAATTTCCCGCAGGAAAGAGCGAATGACCCTCCTAAACAGAAAGGGTGTAAAAAATTTTCCCAAATAAACCAATTGACCTTCTTGAAAGGTCTGTCATCTCCTCCGAAGCAAACGCCAAATGTCAGGTAAAACGGTGTAAGACGGCAATGGTCATTTTCATCATCGATCGCAAACTCCAAACATGGTTTCTGTAGCATCCATTACAACGGCAAAACTGGTGTTCCCCATTTGAAGGAAGGGTCTGCTCTCGTTGTAATGGGGGCCTGCTCTCGTTGTAATGGGGGCCTGCTCTCGTTGTAATGGGGGCGCATCAAAAAATATACAGATGTATTGATGGTGAAAGAAGTAGAATGAATTTTGAAGGAGTACAAAACATAAGTTTTAAACTAATTGTTGATGAACCTGTGTAATTCATAACTAAACCATAACCCCCTAGCCAAAACTACTTAAAGAAATATTATCTTATATATTAAGAGAAAAATGAACGGTGATGGAATCAATAATTATATCGATAAAAAATGCTATGATTGTTGTCACTTCAAAAAAGAAAATATGGAATTGTATAAATTGAGTTTACCTAATGAAATAGTGAATAATATTATTAATTATTCAATGGATGAAAAAGACGAATGTGAAAATTGTCAGGAATGGAGAGATAATCAATTTTTAATCAAATGTCTGTTGAGAATAAAAGGAAGACATAATAGAAATGTAGAAGATGATATTTTAATATTTCTAACTGTAAATAAAATACCACCTTACGATTATGTTAAACAGTTTCTTAAAATCAGTAAGAAAAAATATGACATGATTTATGATATATTATGGATGTTGGGTTATAGTCAAGAGAAAGGAGAAGATGTTAAAGAAAATATCAAATTATTTATTGAAAGTAAAAAGTTTAATGTTCAGAATACAGTGAGAGATGTTAATATTATTTTTAAAATGATGTATGAAAGAAGTAAGACAAACCAATTAGATTATTATCCTGAACTGAAATTATAATCATAATATAATAATAACATGTAAAATCTTATATGTTATAATTATACTGAACTTTTAACCTATAACACCCCTTAAACTTATCTAAAGAAATAACCCCTTAAACATATAGAGACCAATGACAGACAAAAAACAATGTTCCAAATGTAAAGTCTTTCAATTGTTAGAAAAGTTCAACGAAAGAAGAAAACAATGTAATGTATGCTTGGAGAGCAAACGGCGGTATAGAGAAGCACACAAAGAACAAATACAGCAAAAGTCAAAGGAGTATTACGAAAACAACAAAGAACAAATAGCAGATAAGAATAAGACATATAGAGAGAATAACAAAGACGCTATACTAGAAAAGAAAAAGAATTATCGTGAAAACCATAAAGACGAAATAAAACAAAAAGCAAAAGACTATAGAGAGAAGAACAAAGAAGACATAAATGAAAAACAGAAAGACTATAACCAATTGAAAGTAGAATGTCCTTTATGTAAATGTATGGTAGGAAAATACAAAATGAAAAAACACCAACAAACAAGTAAGCACCAACTAAGAGTGAAAGGTCAAGAAAACAATAACGATACTGTGAGAGATTACATGGAAACAACAAGTGACTTTGAACAAGAATAGGAATAAACAAATGAACCACCAACACCCCAGAACTTAATAACTACTAAAAGGGCTAACTCTTTCAAATGAAAAAAATGTCGGCCCCCAGAAAATCCACCCCTAACACCCTACAACAAAATATAGGATGAAATCAAACAAGGGTGTTAAAACGTTGGATAACAACATTTGACCCAATAACCCCAACACTCCTCCCTCTTCCCCCCAGGCCCCCCCTTTTCTCCATTTTTCCCCCCCCCCCTGTCAGGTTCCACGTTAATTGGTTGATGGGTATATGTATTTATGAAATTTTATGAACTTGGTCTGAGCCGATTGAATCGCATACAGCATTTGCCTTTGGGCCTTTCTCATGGTGCGCTCAAATGGAAACACGAGCTCACCATGATCAATGGAACGCACATATCTTGCACCAATTGGCCTTGGTGGGCCCCAGCTTTTCTCTGATCCATTTGCGAGGGGCATGCGATAACGCACAAAGTTTCAGCACCACCCAGGGACTCGGTCAATACTTTGGGAGTGGCTCATAGCCAGCCGATACCCAAAACAGGTCACTCGGGCACCCATCACTTCCCGAGTTTGGGTACACGCCTGTAGTGCCTTTTTCTGACTAAGTGCTGAGCGCAGGCTTTATGAGAGTTGACTTCATAGTCAGTGCGTCTTTGGGTGTTTGGCTCTTTGGTTCTCCTCTTGTCGCGAAGGGTAGCTAGCAAAGCAGCGTGTTTTGCCCACATGAGGATTGGCGAGTTGAGGGGTAGGAGCAGTTTCACTGACTTTGTGTTGCTTCAGACATGTTACGAAGCCCGCCCAAGCTCGGGATGCGCACTCAAACTCGCAGGGCCTTTTGAAAGGCTTCTCCTTGGTTCTCCTAAGCTCCGATCGGAACAGCTTCAGAAAGGAACGGACAAATGAGCGAACAGCACGAGCAAACCCAAGGGGTTTCAGGCTTGTCTGCCGAGTTTCGCGCGGCTGGTGTCTTGAGGTAATCGAGCCTGGTGTCTTTTTGTTTAGTCAATGACAGTGAACGGTCATGACCTGTACAGTAAATGTTTTGTTTGCTGATTGCTTAAGGCTATCTGTTACTTGTACCTGTTAGTTGTCCTCATGGCTGAGAGGCCCAGCGAAGCAATTCCTTGGTGACAAGACCACCAGCGGTAAGCAAAAGGTCTGCTCTTGAACTGAGTCATTTGTCTTGCTGTTTCCTCTAGATAATCATGTTCGGTTTTTGCGTGTTGGAACCTATACCACTAAAAACAAACTACAATTCTAGGCACCCCCGACCCCAAAACAGGGTTATGGATTTCAGTGTGGTGATCCAACCTTTTTCTCTGCCTGTCAAAAAGCAAAAACAACTGCCTTAGGTAATACCATCGTGGGGAAGTTTCAGAAGGTGCTGGCAGATCAGCGGCGCCTGATGATTGCTTTGAAGTCCTTCTCCTTTTGGACGCCTTGGCCGGATTTGTCACCATGCAGTTTTTTCAATGGGAAACTACCCCCCGAACCACCAAACCACCGGGCTCCAAACCACAAATCGCCAGAGGCAAGCTGAGCTATGATGGCAGATGTTTGCTTTCCCCACCAGATGGGTGCCACTGAGAAGTTGCCAGACCTTGCTGACGGACCTCGCTGAAATGGGTTACTGGGCTTGTTTCCCCATTCTCAGCCATCCTTCTCTCTAGAAACCACTTGCAATACGCAATGCAAATAAGAACAGCTCAACGGTGGCACTGGCTGCGGCGATTGGAGGGTCCGCGACCGGCGATTCGCGCGACCTTTCCACCTGCGATGAAGCTGACCTGACAGCAAAACCTTGAAGCGTTGTTTGCGATT
Organism: Effrenium voratum; assembly: GCA_963377175.1. Classification (NCBI taxonomy): domain Eukaryota; class Dinophyceae; order Suessiales; family Symbiodiniaceae; genus Effrenium; species Effrenium voratum. The sequence continues at coordinate 1,158,764 of CAUJNA010003427.1, forward strand.
CGGACCTTGACGGACGCTTCAACTTTAAGCTTGCGATTTTTTGGCGGATAGCACCCCCGACATGTAGAGCACGTCCGGTCCCTCATGTGTATGCCGTTTGTGCCCCGATGAGATCTCCGTTTGGACCGCAGGGACGAGCAAATGAGCAGGAGATGACGATTTACTCACTTAATTACCAACAAGCAAGCGAGCAAAGCGGAGGTGTCCAATCACCAGCCAGTTACCGCGTTTCCCTTCGGTGGTTGTGTTAGAAAGAGATTGGCTGGGTTGTCAATTTTGTCCTTGCATGCCATGGCCGGGCCCCCCTACATTTCCCTTTCTTGATGCACCGTGGGCTTATGACTTTACCATGGGCAGATGCTTCGACTTGTAGCTATACAATGTACGTCTAAACCCGGAAAACAAAAAGAGGGGAGCCTCAAAAAACGGACAACCAAATTTCCCCACACTACAAAGAAGGACCTCTCGCAGTGCCAAGGAGCGGCATCGTTATTCCGTGGATTACGATCCTTGCGACCGGCTTTTATATCTTCCTGGCTGGACAGATGGTGACCGAAGGCCGGAGGGCATTCGCTGTTGACCGGGGCGTTTTCTTTTTTGGGGGCGGGAACCCAGGAACCCCCGAAAGAAATGGTGGGATCTTCAGGCGACCCGAAAGAAATGGTTGTCCTTTTTAGGTTCCCTGTCAAAAACACCGGTCACCAGCAAAAACCCGGTAACTTAAAAAACTGACCACGAGAGCGCAAGCAAAGCCCAAAAAAAACCTAACGACACCCAAACCTCGAGCGCAGAACTTGGTTATATCGTTCGGCACAGTCGGTGGCTTCGGGAAACCTTGGCACCCCACCAAAAGAATCAACCGCAAGGGGCCCTTTTTCTGCCACTGTCCTGGGCCACCCTTGGACTTCTTGTGCCTGTTTTTGTTTGTTCTTCCTTTTATTTTTGGTGTGTGTGTGTGCATTTGTTTTTTGTTTGTCTTTTTCTTTTTTACCATGTTTTTGGTGTGTGTGTGTGTTTTGCTGTTCTTTTTCTTTTCTTTTTTACCAAAAGGGAAAACTTGCCTTGCGTCAGTGTAGTGTGAGGATGCGCGATCAAGCGATGACACGGCTGAAAACGTGACACCTGCACGGTGAAACTTCCCGACCCGCTGGATATAGGGGAAATCCTCTGGCCTATAGCAGGGCTCTTTAAAAGATGCATGTTGCCCATTTGAAACATGTTTTTGTTCCACCAAAATAAAGGAAAACCACAATTTACAAGCCAATGTTCAGGTGTATAATGTAAGGATCCCTGTATAGAACTCAGGGTTTCCATGATTCTCTTGGCCTAATTAGAGAAATGTTCTTTTCAGGTTGCCCAACAAATGGCATCGGTTTCATTTTGGTTTCCCTTTACCAAGACAAAAAGGGTACCCCAAGAAAAGAGACCCACCCAAGCTAGCCCAGGAAGTAGCCCCGTTCAATATCCATTCCTTGGAACCTTCCCCGTGAACTCACCCCATGGCGCTATAGCGCTGTTGGAGAACAACACATGGGTTTCTTTTTCAATGGGGAAACTGTCTGCGCGCGCTTGGGACAACACTCTCTTTTTCACGGGTTGCCGCTTTTGCGTCTTTAAAAACAAAATTGTTGTAAAGTGGTGTGAGGGAGCTGATTTGGCAGTATGTTTTGTAATCTACGTGATATCAGAATGAGTAATCAAGAATATTGCAGTATTGCGCTGTGTATTTCGCTCCCCGGGTCCGTCTTGTGGATTCTGAAGGATGATCCGGAGAACGAGTTCCTCTTAGCACAGGGAGGTTGGTTAAAACGCCCTCGCTCCAAAATGCAAGCTTCCGTTTGCCTAAGCATATATGTTATGTTCCGCTGTTGATTTCAAATGGAATCTATCACTCCTGCATTTGCTTTTCCAGGGGGCTTAAGCAAATGGAGGAAAGGGATTATGAATTTTTCCCCAACGCGGATACGCGACCACGGAGGGGCATGGCGGACTTGCAAAAACATCCCACAACAAACTCAGGGGCGCACGTTAAATGTCCCGTGCCCGTTAGGGGAAACAAGTGTATGGTTTTGTCTGTTTCAGGGGACCCCAAGCAAAATAAGACACATCAGAATGGCTCTTTGCCATTTGGTGTCCCTTCAAAACCACCAAAACAGGGGTATCCTAAAAACGGCACACCCAGATTAGACCATGGCTCACATGGTGGGGCCAATGCCTGAGGCGAGCTATCGCTGGGTTCGTTCCTGGCGACCATCAACTTGTACAAGGCGACGTTTGCATTGAAGGGTTTCGCTTCAGTGTGCCGGGGTGTCCGTTCTTTCGACAAACAACCGCAGTTTCCAGTGACCGCTGTTTCAAAGAAGCCTATGTTTATTTTTTCACTGGTTATAGGGACTAGGTCCCCCAGTAGTGCCCTTTTACATTTTTTTTGGGGAGGGTTCCCCTAATAGACTACAGAAAAATCGCGTACGCTTATTCTATCCTCTCTACTGGAGGACTTAGGGGAGCTTCAACCACCCCTCAAACAAAAAGAAAACAAATGAGGGGCCCATGGCATGCCATGCAGTGTGAGTGGGCAAATGGCTTGGGAATGAACCATCAGATTCCCTGAAAGGAAACCACAGGGGACCGTGAACTTCCCCAGAATTAGCTCATTTTTTGTTGTTGTTTGCTTTTTTGGGGTCCCTTTGTTTTCCACTAACCAGGCAAACAAGATATTTTTGTTGCTGGGGTCCTCATTCCAGCCTGGTTAGGGGTCATTCCAACTCATTCCCTGCCTAAACCAGCAAGCCAATGAGGCGTTGGTTTGGACCCTCGGCAATCGACGGTTAGCTACTTCGCTGTTGACCCCTTACCCTGTTTCCCAAGCAAAGTGGACAGGCGGTTGGCTTAGGATGAGTCTAGTCTTTGAAACCCTTCAGGGCAGGCTTCTTTGAGCTCGTTTGGTTGTAACTGGATGGCGCCGGTAACAGTGCGAGTTTATTTATTTACCAGGGCCGTGTTTGTTTTCGTCTCCGAACGTACACCTAGGGTTGCCAGTGTTTGCACAGAGCAAGGCTTGCTACAACATATGTGTATATACATACATGCATATATGCATATATACGTGTAGCGTACCTATATATTGGAAGGGGTTCACTTTGTTGGTGAAGATCCATCATTGAAAAAAAACATGAGTCATACAGGCCAGATCAATCCGAAGTGCGAGACATTCAACCCTTCGTATAGCCTGCCTTAAACTGTTTCGTTGGCCAGCTCAACCTCAGTTTTGGTCATAAGGTTTGATCGAGCCAGCAATTTGGTTGCCTCACGTCTCATGGAATGGTGATTCTTTCGCCGAGTTGATCACTTCAAGCCTATGTCAGCGGACCGAAGAGCTTATGCATCAGTTTGGCCAACACTTCCCCAGAATTAGCTCCCCTTTCTTTCCTTTTTTTTGTTTTGCTTTTTTGGGGTCCCTTTGTTTTCCACTAACCAGGCAAAACACATAATCTTTTGCTGGGGTCCAAATTCCAGAGTAGAAAAGTTGACGAACTTTTCTGGGTCAACTCAGCAGGTCAATCCCGCTCCACATGAAGGGAGGCTGCAGGTTTGCCTTTTGACTCGGCCCCTTGTGTGCCGGGAACATTCGGAAATGGGGCGTGAGTGAGGCGGAACCTGCTCAAAAGTGGTTGGTGGACATGAATCCCCACCAAATGCACAGCTCTACATTAGAAAGCCAACCTTTTTGAGGGTACCCTTTTCATAAGCGAAACCACAAGGCAGCCATTAGACCGGCCGACTGAGCCTTGAATTGACCAGAATTCGGTCTCCAATGAGCAGATCCACCTGCTAAACAATGTATACAAAAAATGCCCATCCATGAAGAGCTCTCCGTCTTGGAAAGGTCCCCAAGCTTTTTACACAGGCTCAGATGGGAAACCCGAAGAACCGCGGAGTGACATCCGGTGACCGGTGACCTCGGTCGCATCCGCCAGGACTTGGGCGACCGCTTCGATGGGAGCCTTGGCGACCGCCGAACCGGCCGGCTGGGAACCGGGGAACCGGCCTTGAGGTTTCTGCTTGGATGTTCAACAGTGGGTCCAGAGCCCAGAAGTGTGCAGGTGCTTGAAGCTACTATGTTCATTCCACGGAATTTTCATGATCCAATGCTTGGGAGGCGCGTTTCTGGCAGGTCCTTGGTGGAAGTTACTTCTTGAATTCCACTGAAATTTCATGATCTAATGGTTCTGCAGATGGAAAAGAGCTTCCCTTTTCCGTTTGAGACATCGTTTTGGTTCGGCGTTCGGCAAGTTCCTAAACCGCAGACCGGGCCGACTAACCTTGAATTGACAAGAGTTCGACCTGCAAAGTAATGTATGTTAAGGGAGCCCATGCATTGAGGGCTCTGCATCTTGTGCAGTGTCCCTTAGCTTCCTTGCTACATAAACAGAAAACAATGTTCAGCCTGGGGGGCGCTCATGATGGAAGCGTCGCTTGCAAGGGATGGCAATTGGCGCACTAAAGTGCCCTTCGAACATGTGGGGTGTTGATTGGTGGTTCGGGGCCGTAACCTCCAAGCCTCCAACTGGAGGGAAGCTGTTGCATGAAACCTAAAAGAGGTTCGGCCTTTTGCTTAACCCCAGGCATCCAAATCAAGTTAAATGGTCTGAAACTAGGGGAATCCCTGAAATAAGTAGTTTCCGTGTGGTATCTCCTAAAAAACCAGCCCCCAAACGGGTACCAACTCAACACACCCACATCCCCACAGACGTTTTCTCAGTTGTTCAGTGGCACCCTTTTTCCCCCTTTTTTTGGGTGGCTGCCCCAGTAAAAATGGTCTTCCCCAAAAAGGGTTCCCGTTTTGTTTTTCTTTCTTCTCCAGGGTCACTGAACAACTGCGTTTTGAGTACGTCGTTTCCGTGTGGTATCCCCTAAAAAACACCCCCCCCCCCCAAAAAAAAGACAACAACAATTGATTACACCAACACCCACGCAGACACCACAGACGTTTTCAGTTTTCGCCGAGGATCTACACCGACTTCGAGGCGCTCTCCGAGGTGATCGATCCCCTTTCCGCCCCTCGGAAGCGGTGATTCGAAGCCGGTCCCTTAGTCCCTTCTTCCGTTGAGCCAACCCCACACAGGGTACCAACTCTAAAACACACAGACCCACAAAAGCATAGGTGCCCGGTATCCCAAGGGAAGCCAATTCGGCGGCCGTAACATAAGTAAGGTAACATAAGGAAGCCCTGCTGTGGGTGAACGGAATCCTGCACCACCCAAGAAACCCTGGAAGGATGATTCCCCCGCGTAAATAACAACAAACAATGGTTTCCCATGGATTCAATTGGTGCAGGATTTTGTCCATCCACAGTATGACAGAAACCTTGATCACGGTTGCCTTAGCAACGTATGGAACATGCCCAAGGAGTGCCAACTGAAATGTTCCCTCCAAAAGTGATGAATCCCACTGAGACCCCCATTTTGGCGGGGATCCTGTAGTTTATGGTGAAGCATCGTACCCCCTGCAAACCAACACGTAACCCGGAAAGGTCCAGCAGAAGGAGATTCCTCTACAAATGAGTTCTGGGGTTCCGTGTTCTGTAGGCGAGTACTCCGTGTTGCAAAAGTCACAGTTTGAAACGCGGACTCAGTTGGCTCGTGACATGGTTCGCTTCACCCGAATCCCGTGTTTGAGGTCTGTTAGGGGATTTATGCGTCAAACCAAACATGGTTGCTTATTTACTTGGTTCCCCGAACCGAAAAGCAGCGTGTACCAACCTCCGGCGAGCTAGGACGAAAAGCCACGCCCCGAACAGCCACGCCATAACCTGGAGAAAATACAGGCACATGAAAAGTGTGCCAATGGCCAGCCCGCTTTGTGCGCAGACTCCCGCAGAAACAAACGCTTGCATTTGCTAAGCATATGTTTGTTATTTCCTTCTGTTGGTCTTAAAGGGAACCTATCACTGCTTTTTTTGTTTTTTTGCTTTTTCGGGGTGGGGGGTGGGTGAAAAAGCAAATGGAAGAACGCAAAGCAGAGCATGAGGTGATCACAGTGCAGTTCAACCTGGAGACGGATCTGCCTGCGCGACTGGAAGCGCATGAAAAGCATGAGGAGCCTCTTGGCAAAAGAAACTCGCGTGGATGACCGGAAAGCTTCGCTGGCGTCCTCCTCAGTTTTCTACCGGTACCTTCCATTTTCATTCTTTCCAGGGATCCTTCTTTCTAGAAACCCAGGGAGAACGGCCGGTTTCTGGAAAGAACGATGGTTGAACATAATGGGGAATCAACCACCAATTTTGTTGATCTTGGGATAGGCTACCCAGATGTGGGCCAGGGGCCTACAAAAGGCAGGGGGGATCCTATCATGTTCAATGCGTCCAACCACTCCTGGTATGTGGCTAGTATCCCCGGTTGACCTCCAAACCACGACCATGTAGTGTAATTGCTGTGGGTTGTAGAGTACATTTTACTGGGATCTTCAGCAAAGTGGTGCGGCCCAGCGTCCCGACACTCTTTCCTACGTGGACCCCCCCCCCCCCCCCGAACTGTCCAATCCGACTTCAGGGGGAGATGAGAAAGCCATCAAACAGTACTGTATCTAATCCTGGGTACGTAGGCCCCAAAAACGTGGATGACATCAGTTTCCTGACTGCTCGAGGTTCAATCCCCTTTAAAATCAACCAGATTCTCCTATGAGCACAGGAGGTTTGTGCGAATTCATCAGGCCCACAATCGTGGTACGTCCCTTGAGGAATGCTACACTTTTGGGCTGACCTACTTGCAGGGGCAGCCTTCCAGACAAAGGATCAACCAACGCAAGGAATAGGAATCCCAATCTATCCTGGAAGATCGATGTCAATGTATCTAGGGGTTGATTCCGCGTCCATTCTTTTCAGCCATGGTTCTTTTCAAACACCAGCCTTTCCCCAGCCATCGTTTTTTGGATGGTTTTCCCATGCTTTCCCTGGAAATCCGGCAATGGCAGCTACCTCTCGGATGTGGCCCGGACTCATCCCAACTCGAGTGGCCAACCACTTTGGACCAAGCACAGCTTCTGGTGGCCGCAAGCCTCCCACACGTCGGTGTACAAACCGTGGCTCCCGAAGGCCATCCGGTGCCTCTGCTTCGCCTTTTAGAGTTTGGTGGTGGGTGTTCCATTCAACCCATTAAAAGGTAAACTATTAGCAGGACATGGTGGTGGGTGTTCCATTGAACCCATGAAAAGTAAAACTAGCGGGGGATCTGAGGACTCAGAAACTGCGGTTCTTTTCGGTCCGGGGCCCATGAGATGGGACCGAGATAGTTTGGTTTCGAGCGAGGTACATGCTCGAGTGCATTGCGCAGAGACCTTCGCTCCCGCTGGCACCGCCGGCTCTGACGGAAAACGTGTTCGACGCATGGCGGATCTCATGCGGGAATGGGGGGGGGCTTCCACAGGAGCCGCACCTTTGGTGCTTTGGTGCGGGAAGGATAAGGAACCCCGAAATGGACTGGCTCTCACCTACCCACGTGAAAAACCGACCTTTTTGGTGGGGATGGCACAAATCCAGTCGTTGGAACCCAACCTGTTCCTTCTGTTTTTTTAGGGTGAGAGCGGGCGGGGAAATGGATCCAAATCCACAACTTGGAGCCATGCGAACTGAGGACTCCATTCCCATCCTCATGAAGGATGCGCGCAGCTCATGGCCTTCGGACGAGGGTCTCCCTACAGTGGATGAACGAAATCCATTTCGCACCGCTTTGAAACCATGGGAAAGGAAATATGTTCGTTGGTATTTACAGGGGCCTCATGAGTCCTGGGTTTCTTTGGAGTCCGCCCATCGCTCGGCTTGACAGAAACCAACCGAAAAGGATGGTCCTTCCCGCAAATCGGAATCAATTTGGAGCCGTTTTCAGGATGCTGTGGAAAGCATGACCCCCGGCTGAAGCACAGTAGCACCAAGGGTTTTCTTTGGCGTTCACATTTGCGCAAGGCACAAAAGCCTGCTTATTGTTTTAGCAACACAAATAGAAAGTAACCATCGAGAGCGATCAGCAATCGCAAGCCTTCCCTCCCAATAAACCCAACATGGATCCCCAAGCCGCAATGACATTAGACGGGTTAGGCAGGTTTGAATAGCCTTCATTCATCAAACACCTTGATTAAAAACAGTCCCTGTCTTCCTTGCTCACTTTCCGCCAATACTATGTCAGTTCCATCAACAAGGCTTTGGCAAAATGACTCTTATGCGCTCACCAACATGCTGATTGAATATGCGCCTGTTGGTTTAGCCTTCACCCAGCTGCAGAATCAAAGCGAAGGGACATCTGGCCAAGTTACTGTAAGGCCCAAGCTGGAAATAAGGACGCCTCCAGCAAGGAGCCTTCATCACCCGAGCTTGAATTTCCGATCGCAGTGAGGTCGTATGTTTCCCAGACAAAAGTCTAGGTTGCGGACCCAGCCGCTATAGGTTAGGAGATGAGATCGCTGGGCCGTGATTAAAGAAAGCGCCTTTTGGCCCAATGTTGATTGAGTGTCCCTTTAATTGAGACAGCGACATTTACTTATGTTGATATTGTGGGCCATCGTTGTGGGACATAGGGTTTAGGGGCCGCTGTCCTTGATACCAAGAAGCACTATTCAACGTGAGAAGGTTGTCATGTTGGCCGAAACCGCTTTTTGCTCATTGGAATTTGCCCTCTCATTCCATGCATCTGCTTGTCCAGAAGCAGGTCAATTGTTGTTTGTTTACTCTTTTTCTTGTGGTAGGGAACCGATTTCTGCTGAACCCCCCGCAGTGGCAGTGTTTCCGCCGTCGTCAGCACGATCTCGCTTGAGATTCGGCTGTATTTTAAGGTTCGCAGAATATTTGCCGAATGAAACATATGCTCTGTGTGTTTGTGTGTTTTTTAGGGGGCCAGGGGACCCAACAGTTTTGTTGATTTTGCTGTTCCACTTTAAAACCACTAAACAGGTATCCTCGAAAAAGACACCCATACAAGCTTTGGTTGAGGCAAACTGCGGTCTGTCAGTTTCAACCACACACAAGGCATAAAGGGTGTCAAATCACCTCGGCAAACATGGTTTAACCTTTGCACCCACCCCAGTTGGCCACCTCAGATTTCCAATAAAAGCTGATATTTAGGGAAAAACCCTTGTTCAGTCTTCCGATAGGTCCAGATTTCTGCGGGCGAGGTGAAGGGGAAGCGCCTCGGCAGCTGTGATCAACAATGCTCAAAGAACCGTTTCTTCACTGTTGGCAAGTGTTTTGTTTTTTAGTTTTGTTGGTTTGTTCATTTTATATTATTCGGCAACCCTTACTTGGTGGTTTGGATTGGTGGTTTGGAAAGACGCCTGGCTCGAATGCAAGCCACCAATTGGAAGTCGTATTGGTACACAACCTTGATACTTCCAAAACCCAAACCTGAACTGAGTCGCCTTTTTGTGTTTGTGCGCGTTGTTTGAGGGATTTTACAAAAGAATCCAAGCGGACAACCGCCACTTGTTGGGTCCCCCTGTTTTCACACCAGCCCTAAATGTCGAGTTTCGCTGGCCTTAAGCATCATGTTTTTTTTTTTTTGCATTTTTTTTGCTGAGATTCCCTTGGGGGAGATCTTTTAAGGGAAAACGTACGGTGGATTCCCGTGCCATATTGCAAGTAACCATGGAGCTTAGGTTTTCCAACTTGTTCACTTGCAAGATTGAGTTGGCAGCAACAGTAGGGAACCCTGAAGGACCTCATAGTTACGGTTGTTCGAATCATCGCGAGTTATGGCCAACAGATGGAGTGGCCAACAATTTTGCGTGGACAGCTGACAGTTCCGAGGGACACCTTTGACATTCCCTTGGCGGGAAACCACGTTCAAGGGTGAAAGGCTAAGAAGAGAACGGCACGCACACACACACACACACACACACACACACACTTATATATATATATATATATACACACATGTATATAGTTATACACTATATATATATATATATATATGTATTCAATCTATATATATATATATATCTATATACACATGTAGAAAGCTCCTGACAGGGGCCACGGTGTTTAATTAAAAAGGTTTGGCTCGTACAAGACCTAAACCCGGCAGCTGGCATACGCTGCTTCCGTGCAAGTTAGCGGAGACTCCTCCACTCCGAGTATGATGCTGTTACTGGCACATTGGTTGGCAGGGTGACTCCACTGGGGTAGTCAGTGATACTCACAACGCCGATCTCAGGGAGAGCAGCCTGGCCTCGCCACGCCTCTCGGCAGGGAGCTGATCACAGCCAAAGGGTGAGCAATTCCCAGTGGTTTCGTGGATTCCTCTGAATCCCTTTTTGTTTGGTGGGTTCCCCCGCCCAAAAAGGTCAGAACTTGACGGAGGGTCCCTTCCAGGACTGCTCAATGATTGCTGTGAATGGCTTTTGCCAGACGTCTCCGGGCGCGCTTGGGACTCGCCCAAAAGAGCAATACAGACAGATTTGCAGCTTGCTGTGGCGTTGGGAGGACGAGCAGGGAGGGCAAAAAGTTAGTTTTTTGGGGAAGGCAAATTGAACAGCGCTCAAACCCCCATTCACCAATTTCGTAGGGTGTTCTTCTACCTGGCTCAAACGGGATTGACGTAACCCCTTTCTATATATATATATTGTTTTAGCAATGATGGTAGAACCAAAAGGTCAGTGGGTTTGGACAAGACTCACACTCCCTAAGTTCCTGGACATTGATCAATACTTTTTGGGAAGCCCATTTTAGTTGCAAACAAGCAGTTTGGTGACTTGTCCGATCCATCCACCCTGGTGGGGTCTTTTCTGTTTGTATGCGACCGACTTCTGGGGTGTCGGACAGGCAGCGCGCCCACCGCAGAAAGCAAATAACCCACCTCCGTGCTTTATCTCGATGGGACCAGGGCGAGACCCTGAAGACTTAGATCAAGTTTTGGGTGCTCAGTGGCGTCGCGGCGAAATGAATGTTCAGGTCTCCTGAAAATGAGTGTTTCGGCTTGTTGAGCTTTCCTGGATTTGAAAACAACTCCCGGGAAGCTCGGGACCCTCATCCCACAGGGCGCTCGTTTCAGAGGAATGCGATCCCATGATCAAGCTCTTCGGATTTCAGGGGAGTTGCAACGGAACTGGTCGCTGGTGTTTGAATCACCTTTAAGCATTGCTGCTTACTTCTCCGTTGGCTTGGCAAAGTCCTTTCGCCTTGAAACTCGCACACGGAAGGGTTGGAGTTTGGACCAACCCCCCCCCCACCCCCCCAGGATCAAACAAGACAGTTCTCGGCCAAACCGAACTTGCTCGTGGTGAACTTTTGACAACTTGGGGCCGCTAATCCACTCAGGCACTCGGTGAATGCTGGAAGTTTGGGGGGCCCAATTAGCCCAAGTAAACACAAAGAACATTTCATGGGCACTGGGGCCTTCTTTACCGTTTCAGCATTTCACCCGCGTGCTAGCCCAGTTGATCGAATTTTGTCCAGCGGTTTGCCCCTTAACATGGAATCACCCAACCAACACGGGGGCTTCCAATTCTTGGTCTAACATTCGCAATGAGGATCCAGCGGCCATGGACGAAGGTCCCAGGATCGGATCAAAATTATTTTCCACAAGGGGTTGGGGGTTTCTCAAGATTCAGGCCACAAGGGGGTTGGCTATCTTGAGACACACACGGCTTTTGTGACAGGCGCCCTGTTGGTTCCCGCGGTACAACTAATTTGAGGTGCAGGGACGCTATCTGCCAGCTGCCCACAAGGCAGCCGCTGCCCCAGGATTGAATCGGAGAGCTTAGCACCAGCTCATGGATGACCCCTTTCCGTTTGGCGGTGAATTTGAGGAACGGGGATGAACTTTTTCGCAGTTAGGTCCACCCAAAGGGTCCTCTATTACAGTGACGATCATCCCCGGTTGATCAGTCTTTGCACCAGTCAGGGGTCAACCTTTGAGAGTGGCACCGAACAATTGAGAAGTGGAGTGACGATCATCCCCGGTTTATCAGTATTTGCTTGCAGAATCAAATGCAAACGGTAGAAGCAGAGTTGACCCAACTTCACCTGCGGTGAGTGTCTCGTTTTCGCTTATTTTCCGTAGCCGAAGCCACCTGTTCAACCAATCCTAGACCGCGCTTGAAGCAAAACGAAGCCAACTCGAAGCCCAGCCCATACCATTGTAAACCAGTCTTCGCTTCTGCAATCATGGCACGCTGTAGAAGGGTGTATTTGTAGAAGGCTACCTTGAAGATCAACTTTGTTTTTCTAAAACAAGCAGACGTGTCAGTGTCAGAGGAAGGGTACTGGAGCAAAATCATGTTCAGACATGAAAAGCGGCAACTCCAAAAGGCCCCCCCAATTTTCCAGGCGAACTGAGCTGGGAACGCTGCAGAGGTTGGAATTCCGGCAACCGTTCAGCATTTGCACTGATCAACCATTCCAACTCATTTCCCCAGCAAGCGACCGGGGTCCATTAATCCATATTGCTGTCACAATTGGCCATGAATTTCAATAGAAACGTGGTTGGTGGACAGAAATCACCTAAAGGATGTCCACCAAAGCTTCCCCAAGCAAGATTCATACCCAATTCATATGAACTCAGTGAGTGACCCCGCGCTTCCGCGGTGGAGCCTAGGCCTGGTCTTTGTCTCGGGCCCCTCGGGCTCCGGGAAGACCACCTTGCTGCGGATGATCACCTCCAACCGCCCCTCGATCGATCGACGCGACGCGTCAAGGCGTCGATCGGTGGACTTCACGACTCCTTGGGCGTGTGTTTGTGGGTGTTTGTGGGTGGTTTTTTTTGCTGTTTTCTGGATGTTTCTTGGGCTGATCTTTTTGGCGTTTGCTGGTTTTTGGATGTTTCTTGGGCTGATCGTGTGCGTGCGTGTGCGTTTTGATAACCTCCTTCATGTCGCCCGGTACTAAACGGGATGACTCTGGTCTTTCAAGTTGTGGTTGAATAAGCGTTGACATGGACTCGGTAAGTGATTGGTGACCATGGTTTAGCTGGGGGATGGGGGCCTGTTGTTGTTTGCACTGGCTGGGCCCCCGCAGGCCAGGTGTAAGAGCACGGTTCCGGAGGTTGCGGGGTGCTTTGGTGCAGGCCAGGTTGTTCAAGGAAGGTTCCAGAGGTTGAAGGGTGCTCCGATGCGAAAGGTTCAAGATTATTTTGTTTGGGCTCAATTCAGCTGGCAGCAAAGATAACTCGTTGTTGTGCTAACATGCCCGGGCCTGGACAGTGCCCAGGAAGGTGGCATTGATTGTGGGTGGTTTTCACCGATCCTGCCACGGAACCCAGAACAAGACCAATCAACCTCATCCTTTTCTTTTGGGGGGGGTTGAGGGGCTTGCCCAGAACGGCTTCCGGGGTTCTTTTATCGGCTGGGGATGCCTGGGCTTACCTTGCTAAGTGGCGCTGCGCTTCCCTTTACTTTCATTTTGGTTTGGCTGTCTCACCAGTTGATCGAATTGATTGGCGGGGTGAGACCGTGCACTCTCAGCCGCGGTTGGTTACGATCTGAAAGTAGATGGCACAGTTCCCAGTAGCTGTGGGGAAGCAAAGTCTCTTGGGTCTTTCTCTATCGAAACCCTCACCGCAGGAGCTTCCATTGGTTTAAATTGCTTCTCACTGGGAATCACCGGTGCCTTCCTCAGGGTGTCAAGTTCAGTCCAAAAACTCGCTCCAACTGAGAACAAGCATACGACTTCCCCACAAGTGGGTATGTGGCGGCTTCATGCTCCATGTGAGTGTGTTTGCGTGTCGTTTCTCGGGCAAGCGTAAGGAAACTACCTATTTGGACCCCTTTGGGTGTGTGGAAACCTCTAACAAGATGGGCTTTCCTTATGTTTCCCTTGGACTCAGCCCGAAAATAGGCACTCCCAAAGACACACCCACCATCTTTTCCCATGGTCCAAGCCCGAGGATTGCCCCAGCAGGGCACAGTGCTGCTGCCGCCGCATTTGCGAGTGGTGCACGTGTCTTCTGTGCCCGCCTTTGTGAAGTCTATGGGCTTGTGCCCTGGCGACATAGCGCATATTGCCCGGCACTGGCAACCGCTTGAGCCTGTGGCAACCTCTAAGAACCCGGCGCGAACCGCAAAAAGGGTTCCAATCATAGATGTGCTTTGTAGATGGCACTGGTTTAGATTGGGTTCATTCCATTTGCCATGGCCATCAATTTGTCCAACAGACCACCTAAGATTCCAATGGTTTTTCTTTCTGAGAACTGTGCAGGGTTCCTCATAATTCTCGCCGCCTATGCTTCGGAATTCCAAGCAGACACTGGGTAAATAATTGACTCCGGGTTCCCTTTCCAGCTGCTTTAGATTTTGTTTTCAGGCCCCCGAAAGACGGCTTCGACGCAGCGCATCGGTTTCTCGCAGGGATTGGCAAGCAGAGGGGTTGAGAGCGTGAGAGTCGGGTTGTGCGGGCGGTGCGCGCCTCCGGGCCTCCAGGGGGCTCGATGCTTCCGGAGTTCAGACCTTTTTTGAGGATCAGCTTAGGGATTGACCATGCCAAGTGACGAGCATAGGTGTGGGTTCCAGGCGTATCAGGGTTGTTCTGACTGGCCCTTTGCACTCCACTGTCACGGCAGTCATAGGTCGCCGGAACAACCTGAATGATAACGCGTGTGACGGGTCCGCGTGTTTAAAGAAAGCGGTTCACGATGGTTCACGTCTAATGTGAAAGCACCTTGCTTGCTGGCAGAGGGAGGCGCGGTCTTTTCCACCGCGCTCTTGTAAACTGGCCAGCTCCAACAGTGCTGAAGGGTGGTTTGAAGCCGAGTTTTTTTTGGAGGCGAGTTTTTTTTGGGGGGGTTTTGGGGGGGGGGGGTAGATGTTCAGGGGCCCAGTAAAGTGCGCCTTCTCCCTGCTTTTTCCTGCTTGTGGATACGGGTTTCAGGGGAGGGCCGGGTCCGAATGTGTGGATGTGCCAAGCTTTCGAGCTGTGGCTCCAAAAGATCGACCGATATTTCAGGGTTGCATCATGCTTAGCTCCATGTGAGGAGCACTAGCTCGGCTGCTGTGGAACTGCTGATCAATCGAGACCTCAGTTCATGTTGACTTGGGACATGTTAAGATCCGGAATACCAGACAAACACTGAGGAGTCTACATCCTTTGCTTGGTATGGTTCTCGGGATCACTCCGATGCCATTGTTAGCCGGGTATGTTGTTTCTTGTTTTTGCGCGAGCAAGGGCATCAACAGTGCAGGGAGCGGCTTTCATTTTTGACCTCCCTGGCAGAAGCTGACCAGAAGGCCTCCTGGCCTTCTCCATTGCTTCCTGGAGTCTCCATGACCCGTTAAAAATCGGTACATGACCCTTGTATTTTGCGTAATGACCCGATTTTTTAAGGGTCATGGAGACTCTAGGTAGGGAGTTTGGCGTTTTGGTGCCAATCCACTCGGAAAATCCGGCATCCCAGGTATGCGAATCTAGTGCCGGAAGCCCCAGCCGAGATTTCATGAGGGGCAAAAGGCCCTGGTTCCAAGACTGGTCAGAGGGCGGTTCCCCAAAAGCAGGGTTCTGGGATTGGGATCAAGGGGTTTGTCCCCACTTTTGTGAAACAAAAAAATCCCCTCTTTAAATGTCGGGGTAGTCTTTGGGGGACCTTTTTGTTGTATCACAGAAGTGGTCATTTCCCACAGCCCTGCCCCAAAAGGAACGTTCCCTGAATCTCTCCGACAGTCAGCTTCCATAATTGGAGGACTGGAGGGGGGGGTAAGCTTCCATTGAGGTCGGACTAGGAGATGGGGAGTTGGGTTGGATCAATTGATTTAGCCGTTTGTTATGAATGTTGTGTTGCCGCTTGCAAGGGCGTTCCTTTAAGTCATGAAGCAGTTCGATTCAAGCACCATGTTTCGCCGCGTCGGTTGAAATTTAGCATCTGGTTGTATATCTTCTGCTTGGGGCCTGAAACCACGTTTTTTTTTTACTATTGCCAGGAATGGCGCCTAGACATCCGACCCCCAAACAAACAAACGGGAGTTGGGCGCCACAGTTCATCATGGGGATGGTGGCCTCTCGTTCAACCAGTTTGAACCTAGGGGTGAAGTAGATTGCGCAGATGTATCCTTCTTATTCAATTTTGGATGACTTTGACAAACATCTAGGGAAGCCTGATTTCTTTGGTGGCCTTCCCCGCACGGTTCTTTACTGTTCTTGGCATAATATGTCTGTGCGTTTACTTGGCTTTGTTACTTATTGTGTGCGGCTGCAAAAAACATGTTGTTCCCCAGCATGCCAGGGGCTAGGCCGTGCATTCGCCATTTGCTCGTTTGGGGAACACGTCACATGTAAGCCAACAACTACGATGCGGCCAATATCCCAGTCCGCGCTTCAGCAGGGCCTTGGCCTGAGGCAAACTCAGAATGACCAATCGGAGCCACTCTGGGGGTTTCAATAGACCATTCTGGGGCTTAAATAGACCTGTTCTGATTTACCACACGGAAATCTGATGTTTTGGGCCACAAGCACTCAGCATATGTGGGGCTTGTTAGAATAAGGACCCCGCCACCCCCAAACAATCGTATAACAATAAAACATGGGCAATCAATGAAGCAATACATGTGCTTTTCACTCTCGTTTTCCTTTTAGCCACCGCAACACGGTTGTTCTTCAGAAACGCACGCGCCTGCATTATTTGCAGGTGAGCAATATTCGGATTGATTGCTTTTAAGCATGCATCATGGATCGCATCCGTCCATGTCCAAGTTGCTACATAATATATACGTATATGTTTATTCTCCCCTGTTGGTGTCAAAGGAATCTATCACTGGACATTTGCTTCTTCTCTTTGTTTCCCAGCGTGTTCTCACGAGAACGGAAACGAACCATCGTGTCACACCGCGGGGCCGACCAAAAATCGACGCAGCGCCAGGTTCGGAGTTGTCCCTTCCCCGGACTACCCGATTTACGCCAACCAAACGCGGGCCCGTCACTCAGCAAGCTGATCCTCGGTCGCTTTGATTGAAATCTGTCGGTCTTTTTTGGAGTTGGTAGCCGTTTTTGGTGCTTCTTAAAAGGAAACTAGGAGGACAACCACCATGTTTGAGGGTCCCCTTCCCAAAATGGAAGTGAGCAGCCGGCCGATGCGCGAGAAGCTCAGATCCCTCCCTCCAACAATCATGGAAGCTGACGCTCGGAGGGTTCTCGAAGTCCAAGTTTTTTTTGTGGGGAACCCCGTGTTACCAAAACTTGGTGTTTTGTATTTGTGGTTTTCAGGGTGCCGTTGTTTTGTGTGGTTTAGACTCCATATGGACACATGACATACGTCTTTTGCTCGGAGGGTGGCGCCTGTGATCCCCTTGTCTATGCACCGGTTGGCGTGTCAGCGCCTTCAGAAGACCCGGGCCTCCCTCTAAATGGCAGGTCCGAAAACGATGGAGACATGATTTGCAATTGTCAACACTTCGGATCTTGCACAACCTTAACGGTTCCTTTACGGAAGCCATAACCCCGCGGCCCCAGAGTTTTGACAGGGTGGTCCTTAGACCTTATCGATTGACAAATCTATGACAACCCCACGGTAGGTATGACCAAGTTTCAAATGACAAGCTGACCACACCACTCTGCTCCGAACCTAGCATCAAACAAGCCGACATTCCGCCTCTGTCTTTGCAACCAGCTTGGCAGTTTGCTCTCTCCCTGAGCTCCTTGACTTGGAGCTTTGTTGGCAAGACCATTTGGTAAACACCGAGCCCAGGTATGCCCACACGGGCTGCTCTGAGCCACAGAGCTGAGAGCGGTGGAACAAGTTCTAATAGGTAGTGTGACCAATCCATTCAGGACGTGAGTTGTTCCAGCTTGAGATCGCAAGTGTGTTTACATTTCAGGTGGCAGTATTTAGTTGGCATCCTGGGCTTGGCTGTTACAACTGTTGCCTTCAAAAAATAAGGGATCACTAGGGTTTCCTTCTAAACTTGGTTTTGGAGGGGGGTTCCCTGCAAATCAAATGCCAGACATGATGAATGCTGCTCATTTTCATGAGTGGTGACCATCCCTCTTTGGCCAGCTGTGCTTGCCGCCCCTTTTTTTGTGCCGAGCCGGTTTTTGGGGTCGGGATCTTAGGTCCTGAAGATCCTGGAGCGGCTGAAGTTGCATCAGAGCTGGGTCTGGCAGAGCACCTTGGAGGACTGAGGAAAAACCGCAGCTTTTCGGGACCCTCAGGCTGACAGCGCCCAAGCCCTCATTGGCCATCGAACATGTGGATCTACTACCTGGCCTTGTGGTTATAGTATGGCCTGTTCAGTCGGTGTTGCTGGAACCAAGGGTCGATGCGTTTGACACCTCGGGATTCTTTGGATGATGCCCTCATTCGCTGAGGCAAGTTGAGTGCACTTCTGGGTGTTGTGTCCAAATTTGTCTCTGCCGATGACGGTCCTTCACTTCGGGATTCCTTAAAACAGTTCGGGGGATATTGCAAACACATTCTGCAACGGGGGTCGAAGACCAGCCTGAGGAAGGCTCCGAAATTGGGAGCCCTCATTTTCAATGGGCGAGCTGTTGGAATCATTGGTGAGAAAAATGTGAGGCCCTCCAGTTTTTTGTTTATAGTTTTTTTCTGTTTCGTTCTGTTCACTTTTACTAGGGGGCTGCATAAAACAGTCGGTTTTTTGCTTGCATACCAAGGGTTGTGTTCCCTTGTCTTTCTCTTGAAAACAGCCCATGGCTGGTCTGTGCATGTTTGTGCCTTAGCCGCTTAGATGCCTCAAGACCCACGACCAACTCGCTGGGTCTTGTTTTTTGCTCGCGGGAGGATCCTGTGAAATCCTGCACCAGTTGGGTGTGTCTTTTGGACTGGGCTTCCTCCACTCCGCCCACTCCGCCATCGCTTTTCGGGATTTCTCGGTCTCCCCGGCATCGCGGAAACAAAATGAAGCCGGCGAGGACAGCGCGGACGCGGTGCCGCAGCTGAGCCGTAGGCTTAGTTGGCGGCTGTTGACTCCTGCCATTGGGTTGGGTCTATGGACTTTGACTTTTTGGGAAATCAAGGGGTTTTCCACTAAATCCAAAAAATGTAAACTTTTTGCAAGAGGTCAAGAGCAACCAAGTACTTGAGCTTTTCCGATTCCCCTCATTGAGCTTTTCGGATTCCCCTCATAATTCCTTTTAACCAGCAAAAAGTGACGCTTTTGGTGGGGGGAGCTACAGCACCCAAGTTGAGTTGAGTTCTTCGCCCCACGTTCCTCGCGCAACGCGCAGGTAGGTGCAGTGGACTTGTCCGGCAAGATTGCATGATCATGACTTCGACAACCGGGCGTTCCTTGCCGGGTTTTCTCGTAGCGTTTTAGGGGGCTGAGGAGGTCTCAACAAAAACCATGTGGGTTTTTAGTTTCGGCTGCGGGGAACTTGATTGAAGATCCATGGGGAGGTGGGGCTGGATACGCAACGCTCTCCAAGGGTTGAGATTCTTGAGGCCTTTCGGGGAACCTTCCCCTAGCTGGATCCTGGCTAAAAGCGAAGTCCACCCTTGTGGATTTGGGGATCAAATCAGCCCCCCCAGGAAGGTTCTGAGAACTGTTCTGAGAATCCCTTCTAAGAACCCGTCTTGGATCCGGCAAATAAAATCCACCGCAGAATGAGTGCCCGAAGGGGTCTCGAATGTATGTTGAATCGAACAATGGGTCTCCATAGGTGCATAGGGTCTCTTTTTGGGGGACGCCACAACCATAGGGTATGGGCCAAAATGAAACGACCCGTGACCGCCGGGTTTAGTCCTTGTTTCCACATACCATGGTTTCATTTTGAGTACCGATTTTAACCCACAGCCAAGAACTTCCATTTGCTTAAGACTATGTGTTTTTGTTTTCCCCCTGTTTGTTTTGAAGGGACTCGATTTCACTCTTGGACATATATTTTCATTCCTTTCCCGGGCGAAACAGCGAACATGCTAGGGCTACCTTCCCCATTCTTCCTTTCCATGCATCCTTCTTTCTAAACAACCACCTAAATCCCTGGTTGGAAACAGCGATCGGTTTTTGAAAAGAACCATGGTTGGAAAGGACCCACCCCTAGAGTTACATGGATTTCACTCTTGGACAACTTTAATTCATTTTTTGTTTAAGGGCGAAAAAGGGCTAAAAAGGCGAACCTGGAGCTGAAGGCAAGTCCCAATCTAAGGGTTTATGTATTGCACCCTGGGAATACACCCACTACCCACTGGGTATTGACCCCATTTAGGCACATGTCCGGCCAAAACCGTGTTATTTTGAACCATTCTGGGTCATTTCCCGATGTAATCCCAGGGTGTAATGCAAAAACATGCAAAAACCCTCAGACCCAACGTCCACGGACTTGGCGCGAGGTGCCGAAGAGGAGCTGGCCGACGGGGAGGAGGAGCCCGAAGGGCAGCTCGCGATCGAGGCGCGGGACGCGAGCCACCCGAGCCCCGAGGCGCCCGAGGCACCCACATAGGTGGAGTCCTCGTTTTGTTTTTCTTGTTGTTTCCTCTTTTTTTTTGGGGGGGGGGTTTTTCGGACTGCCGGGCAACGGATCTTTAAACTTTAACTTTTTTTGGAAAATTCAAGTGTTTTCCACTAAACCCCAAGAAGTTGTTAACTTTTTGCAGGGAGGTCAACAGCAAGGTTTTTGCGGACTGCCTTAAAACCGGGGAACCGACACCAGAGGTGGTTTCCTGTTTGTTTCTGTTTGAAGCAACGCTAAACAGGGTTGCCTCAAGAAAATGGGAACACCCTAAACACTGGTTGGAGCACACAAATCCCCAGCTAAAAGGTGTTCACCAAACTACCTGTCTTGGGCAGCAGGAAGCCAGCCATGTCGGGAATTTGCCTAATTTTGAGACGCCCCCATATTTCCAGTTTTGGTGGTTTAGACTGGCATGGCATAGTATCGTAGGCTGCTTGGTGATGAGTTTGCATCCAGTGGATAGGGGAGAGGCCCTTTTCTGGGGTGCTTGGACTTGTTTCACAGGTAAAAGACTCAAATTGGAGCTACCGTTGGGCCGGGCACAGGCTGAGGCACAACACGTGTGAAACGGGGCCGCGTTTCTGCTGTCTTTTGTTCAAGGCTCACCAGCAACTTTTGTTAGGTCGAGGGGGGCAACTGGACACATGTTTGCATGCCAGCGATGTTTCTGGATTTACTGTGCAATGGTATGCATTTTGAAGCTCACTAACTGCAAGGCAGAATCAATCACGCATGTTTTTGTCACAGGCCTATGCTGAGATTATTTTGCTGCCTGGCTCGCGTCAAAGCTTATTTGGCAATTTTGAGGGTGTTCCAAGCAATAGATTCATAGCCATTTGAAGATTATGTATTTCATTGGCCAAGACCATGGTGGCGCAAGGGAAGAGTGAAAGGACGGCATTGCGATCGAAGGTGGCGAAGGGATCTGGTTGGGAATTGGTGAATCGCCGTTTTTTAGCCATCCGGGTGGTAAGCCTCGTCATGCATGGCGCTATGGTGGATTGCAACTCAATATTGCAAGTAAACCAGCCACAAGCCATCGGAATGCACAGGCTTTCCCTTGAGAATATTGAGTTGGCATCCGCATTTTGCGATTGTTTGCATGTCTCAACCATTGCTTGGCGCACCTTCAGCCCAAAAGCGATCATGCATGTTTAAGCCCTAGGCTTAATGCGGATCATGCCAGGACATGCCGGACACCCCGATTCCCAGCGAGGACCGACGCGACTGTTTCCAGTGAGTGTTGGCCACTGGGGTCAGGGTGGGGGGAGATTTGTGGTTGTGGTTGCTGTCGGAGTCTTTGTTCACCATGTCTAGCGGAAAAAGTGCTCGTTTTGGCATTGCCACTAGATGCCACTAGGGGTTCTGAGAGGAAGGGGCGGTAAGATGTGCTTTCCCTTAAACCACCAGATTGGATCCCCAATGTGCCGAAGCATCCACAAGGGAAATGCAACAAAGCAAGTCCAGAACAAGCACACACACACACACAAACGCAAACAGGCACTCTGCGGAAGAAAAAACAACAAAAACCCATTCTGAAAAGAACACCCTAGAGAAGTAAGGCTGGCAGCATTTTCTTTGTTACTTGCCCAGCGCAAAACAATCTGTGGACCTTTTCCTTTCCAATTTGGTCGTGGTCTTTGGTTCGACCTTAGTTCCTTAGATCTATTGAAAACAAAAGGCGTTTCCAGCAAGCCTAAAAAAGGCTTAGAGTCAATGGCTCAGAAATGCACGAAGGCGGCGTAGTGATTGAACCATCCAACTTTTGCAGGGCTCCTTAAAAGATCTCCATTTTGCCCAATTGAAACATGGCTTTTTCAATCAACATAACATAAAGGGACACCTCCATTTACCTGGCAATATTCAGGTGTGTAAAGTAATGATCCCTGTCTTGAGAACTTCTTGAGCTAGAGAAGAAACAAAAGCGTCCAGGGAAGAAGGACGGCAGAGACTCGCACATCGATCCATGGCTTTCTGTTGATGGGTATCCTGATTTGAGTTCTTAGCAACCAGAGGACCACCATTTGACCCCCCCCCAAAAAAAAAACCAGCAAGCAATCAAGTGTAGCAATTGTTCAAGGTACCAAATTCGACAAAGGCACCACACCCATCAGGGACCCAACCAAAGTCAATTAAGGCCTTCTTTTCTTTCGTTTGGCCTTTTATTTACAGCTTAACTTGAACTCACACCTCACCACCAAGCAGGGTCCCTTAAAGGATGCACCTAAAAATCATCATAGCACAGACACCCGTTGAAACAGCTGGTTTATTGCTGTTTTCTTCCTTTTTGTTTCCTTTTCGCCAACAACTTCACGGGTCTTCTCGCCTCCCGACATCTCATCCGCCGGCGGATAGCGACAGGAAGCCTGGTACAATCGCATGAGCCGCAGCGAGGCCAAGCGTTTGCACCTGGCGCGCGCCTTCATCGCCAGCCCCGAGGCTCGGGTTTTCGGACGCTACACGAGGGTTCGTTTTGACGGGGGAAACGGCTGCCTGGAGTCTCCGTGACCCGTTAAAAATGGGTCGATGACCCGATTATTTTGAGTAATGACCAACCATTTTTAAAGGGTCATGGAGACTCCAGGTGTGAACTTCTCGTGGCTTGGGGTTGTTCATGCTGACTCACCGAATCCATCACCCGTCTCTTGGCCCAAAGTGAAACAAGCAAAAGAAGGTACATAAGAAGTCCCAGCTCCAACACTGTTCCTCTTTAACCTATCACTGGGCCTAGCTTTTGTCCATTGTCACCGAGACATGGGAGCCTCCCATCCCGAGATGTACTCGTAAGGGAGAGAGCGGGAAGCCCAATTTTGATGCGACAAAAAGACAGTTTTGACCTTATTGTGAGGAGATGCCTATAGTATGGGCAAGCAGGTTGGGTCGCGATACCCGGATCTTGAATCGCCTCCAAGCAAATTTGCCTAACGGGCAGGTCCGTGCCAGATGAAACCGAGTTCATTGTATTTGTGGTGCCTCAAACATATATAGTATTTGGTGGGTTCCCAAGTAAAGATGGCATCAACCCCAAAAGGCACAGCTACCTTTCTCTACCAGGGTCACAGAGCAACTGAGTTCACTTTTTCAGGATAGACAAAGCTGGCCCAAGATGGTATGCGAAACCTTGGGTCTGAACTGAGATTCCTTCCGAACCTATAGCTGGGTTTGGAACTTTAGAGGACTTGGTTGTCTCACTATCAAGTGAAATCGATGGATTTTGCACGTTGCTCTTTGATTCTAAGGCAGTCTCCCTTGTCTTGGGACTTCTTTTGGATGATCCAGGTCAGGGCCGACGAAGGCGTTGTACAGTGGCTGGTTCGTTTGCTAGTTGGAATGCTAGTCCTTTATCAGCCTCAGCTATTTCGACGCCCAACACGTTCATATCGGGTCCCTGCAGCAAGCGTGGGCGGGAGAGCTAAGGCCAGAATTTCCAATGACGCCCTACATCCATTTGGGGCAAGGATCAGCGATTCGCAAATATGGGTGTGGGTCAAAATTGAACAACCAGGCCACAGGTTTTCGCCCACATGTCCATTTACCAGGGTTCCTTTTTGGGGTACCTATTTTTGACATTTTTTTGACCCACAGCCATATGAATAGGCATTGCAATGGTGCCAATGAAGGGACCCTGGTCCGTGGTTTTGGTCCAGAGTCAACATACCGAGCTACTGTGCGCACCGCCCTTTCCAAGATATGGTTATTCCAGAAATGGTTGGAGTGCGGGTGGAGGGCGGGACGCGTGCCCTCAATGAAACCGCACTTGGATGTTCGTTGCCAAGTCAGTATGTGGTTGGCCGCTTAAACCACCCGGAGTTTTTCACCCCGCAACTAACAAGGTTAACCCCACCGAACGGGGGACTTATAACGTGGGATGCACCGTAGGTTGACCGTTGCCACTTATCTTGGGCCCTCACACCCGCTATGCCCTAATGATGAAATGGCGTCAATCAATTCACGCTTGCTCACTTCTTGTTGGGTTCTACACCCTCTCGGCCTCCAGCGTGCTCTTAAATCGGATTTTCGAGGCCTCCGGACCGCGAAACGGGTCGCAAGAACATGGGCTCAGGTGCTGGTCTTGCACAGTCCACTTTCAGATCTGGACAAGGAACTGGCCCAGGCTGGATGTACGGATGTGGCCTTGGTATTGGACCAACCCACTTGGGTGTAACAAGTTTTAGGGGACGCCCCCCCCCCAATTTGGTGGTTGTCCTTTCGGGTTTTCCTTTGCAATGAAATTCCTTTGCCAGACTTAGCTTACCTTCTCCACCTTCAGGGATTTCGAGGGGTCGTAGCCTCAAAAACGCGGCCGACTTCCGGGCAGCGCCTGAGGATGGCGGATTCATGCCGCTCTGGATGGGCTTTGTGGCTACAGCCCAAAGAAACAACATCACAGTAGGGTGGAATCCTCTGAGCAACAGATGACTGGGGGAGGGGGTTCCTGGTTCTCCTGTTTGGCCGATTCAAAAATAGCCAACCTCCCGGAACCACAGACCTGGCGGTTTCGTCCAGGGGCTTTTGTCACGGCAGGATTTGAGTTGATTTGGTCAAGTCTCGTTGGTTTCAAGGGAATCAGTATTGGAGTTGTTGTTTTTTCCCAGACTCAAAGCACATGGAGGCTTGGTTTCATCAGTGGTAAGCAACAAGCGGGACATCTCGCGTGAAAGTGGCGCTTGTCTCTTTTGGGAAGTCCAAAAATCGGTCGGAGTGCCGCTTTTCACCTCGAACCAAATCTTTTGACTCAAATCCCAAGCTTTTGGGCCTTGATCCAAGCGAGGAACGGAACCCACAAGGCCCAACTGAAGCTTCGGGCCCCTCAATTTCCAGCCCTTTTGGACCTACAACATTTCATGGGGAGTCACCAGTAAATTGATGAGCATTGAATTTGGGGAGCTCCAGTGACTGCATGACTCATGAAATTTGCCGGGTGAAGCCGTCGGCATGGCTCTGCTGGAGTTTGTGGCCCTGAGCGAGTGGATTCACCCACGGAACTTCACGAGATGCGAAAAACCGCGCTGAACTAGAGCTCAGTCGCCCAAAGGTCGACTTCGCTGTTCTTGGCATGTTTTTCGGTGCTTTAGTTTTTTGGGTTCTGTTCATTTTTACTGGGGGTCTGCAAAAAACAAAAAGAAAGTTGTTTGCTACCATACCAAGAGTAGAGAGGTCGATTCGACCTTTCAACGATCTTTTGGCCTCCGGGGAGCCAAACGGTGACTCCCCGAGCGCCTTCCCCCAGAGTCTGCGTGAATTAGGACCTCACACGGCCGAACTCGCCCCAAGTGGTGGTTTCTGGTGGGAAAAGCTCCCAAGCCAGCTTATTTCAGGGTGAAAAGTATGAGAGTTCACCCAGTGGCCATGGCAGGACCTGGCCGTCCTGCTGCGGGAGTTCGTGGAGGAGCGGGGCATTGAGATGGATCCCAAGACGAAGCACCGACGCCGCAGGCGGACGGTGCGCCTTGGCCAGGGGATGGGGTCTCGGGGGTTTCAGCTTTCAGGTTCCTTTGCGCAAAAATTGGGTGTGGTGGTCAAACGAAGACACAAAGTTTTTTTTTTTTGCAACTTTTGGGGTTCCTTTGCCATTTTGGGGTCATTTTTCTGGTCAAACATACCTGGTCCTTCCAGTGTTACATAAATTTGTGTCACGAAAAAAAAAGAAAAAAAAAACCCTGATCGGGCAAACTATTTTGCCCCAATGATCCAAAAAGTGCTCGTTCTCCAAACAAACGCTCGTTTCATGAACACGGGCTTCTCGCAAAATACCAATTGTTACATGATTCGGAGTTGCGCTCGTTTTGCGGGTATTGTGCCCGTTTTGCGGGTATTTGCACCCGTTTTGCGGGTATGTTTCCACATGTTTCCGCGCAACAAACTATATGAGAAGAGAGAAGCCGCCGCAAAAAAATGCTCGAATCTAAATTTGCGCCCGTTCCCCTCAAAACACCCGATTAGCAAATTTATGCTACGAAACACCCAAGGACACAATTTTTTGCAACGAATGAAGGTCCAGGTAGTTAGTGACCCCAAGATGGCAAAAGCCCGATCGGTAAATGGAAAGGACGATTTAACCTGCGGTCCAAAAACCTGGTGGTTTCATCTTGAACCATACCCGTTTGTGTGTATCGTTCTTTTGGTTTGCGGCGAAACAGTTTTTTGTTTTTCCCGGGGGGGGGGGGTGAGATAGGGGAGCGGAGAGGGGGTTTGGGATTTGGGAGTCATTTTGCGGATCCCAGTTATATTTACAGCTACACCGCTGAAAGGTGCAGGGAATGTCAGGCAAGTGGTGAGTAACCATGTGTGTAACAGTGCAACAAGCATGGCGCGGTTTAAGCCCCCGCAGTAGGTTATAACCATGTTTGCTCTCCCTTTTGGATTCCATTTAACTCTCCGTTGGATCGGTCTTTCAAAGCCCTTTCGAGCGTGCCTTTGTTGGCAAATGTTTGTCAAGGTCCGCAGAGGTTAACCTTTGATTCCCGGGTCATTTGGGGCCAGTTGGTCGAGGGATGGGATGTTCCTTGCAGAAACAGAGACTGGAATTTGGTTGGATCTTTAACCTTCAACTTTTTAACATGTCATGAATCAGCACAAAGCTGCACATCCGCGGTGTGGTGCAAACCATTTTTCAACAGACCACCCTGCCACCAATCGATAAAAGACTGAAGCGCTAGCCGCTAGTTGCACAGGGGCGCTGTCGCCGCCTGATTGTGGTTTTTTTTGTTGGGAAGGTATGTACACTTCTTCTTTTTTTACACGGGGAACCACCAGATGGAAACCACAATTCCTTGGGCCCCTTTGGGACAGAATCGCAGAACCCCCACCTCAGGTTCTTCAGCGAGAAGCACTCCAAGGAGCTTCTCGGAGATTTGGAAGCAAAACGAGGGACTTTTTATTCGTCTTCCCTATTGGCTGGGTTGGAATCCTGAAGCGCCAGCTATAGGGCTTGAAATGATTCGGGTTTCTCAAGAGAACCGCAAACTGTAAAGGCTTGTTTAGCGGAGGGGTCTAAAAAGCATTCAACGTCACGGAATGGCGTTCCCCAGTTGGAGGACAGATTGGAACCCGAGCTTACCGATTCATGCGATTCCTTTAAGGAGTTCTCGTATTTCCCCAAGGACGATTTGCCCTGGTCCTTATGCATTTTATACTTCAGGTGTGGGATTACGATGACGGAAATCGGACCTTCAGGACAATAGGAGGTGTCCTCCAATGGGCAGTGGGTGTGGCTTTTTGCTTGGACATTCCAAGTTTCTTCCGGGTCTTTGGATTGGAAGCCTAACAAACATAGTGATTGGCATGCTCAAACCCTGTAACGAGATGTGGCTTACGGGAAGCTGGAATTGAAGCAAGGGAACGCATGTTGCTTTCTCCCCGGTCCCCCTTGGAATTTCCTCTTCTATTGGCTCAGCTGGCCGGAATTGTGTATTTGGTGCCAGCTCGGCTGTACTTTGCGCCTTTGGCGCTTCGGGGTCAGCCTCAAAGCCACCTTCGGTTGATCAGGTCATCCGCTCGCTTTGTTTCCGAAGCGACAGCGGCTGTCCAGGTTCCCCCTGGATGTTGGCAGGCTTTGGGGCCTGCAGAGATTTTGTAGATGTAGATACTGTTTGTGTTTTTTGTTGTTATTTGGTTGGATCTTTGGACTTTAACTCTTAGAGGGACCCACAACAAGTGGAACCTTTTGCAGAGGCCAGAAGCAACCGAGGAATATGGAACCGAGTCAGGAACTTGTTTGGAGTATCTCAGTCTCTGGCCGAGGTTGGAGGAGATGGCGGACTTCACCTGCGCACTAGGCTTGCAGATGGTTGGGTGTAGGCTGAGGGCGCAAGTGTCGCCTTCCAGACCTCTGGTGTTTTGTGCCTCTTTTCCCATTTTGTCAGAGGGACCCCCGAAGGAAACCTTCCTTTGGGGCTTCCCCTTTGTTTCTTTGCTTGGGGAGTTTGCGCGTTGACATCGAGAGTGATCTGGCAAACGTCCCCTCGCCTTTTAGGTCTCAAATGACATCCTTTTGCTAAGGGTAGTCAGTTGGGCTTTCTCCCAATTCTCCCAACCAAAATGGGGGTCTGGGTCAACTAGTTGGATGGTTATCGACTGCCGGAAGCCACCAAACACTCATCCCAGGTATCCCCAACAGCCCCGCAATTCCTCGAACCCTCCCTAACCCAGCCTGAAAGCTGCTCCAGAGCTTATTTGGGCGGACACAAGCTTGTTTCCGGCCCCAGGTGGGAATCCCTCCCTGTTGAGAACCAGCAAGTTCTACATGGATAGACTTTGCACAAGAGCGATTCATCAAGGTACTCACCCCAAACATGGTTTTTGTTTGCATAGGTGGGACTGTTGACATCCGAGTTTCACTTTGACTTTTGGGTGGTTGGACGTGTTGGATTGGTTGCTTGGGGGGTAGGGGAACCTCCAGTGGCACATGGCACCAACCAACTCATTGGGGGCATGGGAGTGCATTGCTGAACCTTTGGTTGACGCCCCTTTTTCTTCAAATGGGGGTCCCCTTAAAAAAATGGCACACCCAAATAGGGGGGATGGTGTCCCCATTTTTGAGTGGATCCTTCACTTTCACGGCCAACATTAGGCTTTCTGGTTGGCTTCCCTGCCCTTCCCTGCCCTTCCCTTCGCTGCCCTCCCCTGCCCTAGCTTCCTCCCCTCCCTCCTTCTTGCTTCCTTCCTTTCCCCTTCCCCTCCCCGCCCTTGTCTTCCCGAATCTTTCTTCCTTCCTTCCTTCCTTCCTTCCTTCGTCCCATGACGTTTGCCAGGCGACCCCTTGGACATAAAGCTGACGGCCAGAGATAAAAGCCGCGAAGCAGGCCAGACGAATGGCGCGCCCGCGCGAGCCGAGACAAGTTGAAGAGGGGTCCTTGCGGTCCCTATATTTGCAACTCTCCTCTCGACTTCCTGGACTTGATACTTTTTGGGACGACCGTTTTAGTGGGAAATCACAATGTGTGTTTTTTGCCAATCCACTCAAGAAGAGAGTTGCAATTTGCTGGGTTTTTGCATCACCTCTCGAATTCAAGACGAGCTTTACCCTACTGCTGCCCTTCTCGAGATCTTTCGCTCCTTCGTGAGCTGCCACGCAACGACGCCCGGGGACGCTTAATAGGGCCTCCTGGGTTTAGCGCCTTTGCGTAACCTCCCTCTTCAGCGCCTGGAGTGCTCTTGAAGGAAGCTGCCCTACTGTGGGTTGCGAAATCCATGTTCTTCGGCACCACCGTTCAGAAACCCGAAAATGATGCGATTCGCCTGTAAATACCAACAAAGAATGGTTTCAACCACGGATTCAAATTGGTGCGAAATGGATTTTGTCCATCCAAAGTATTTCTAAGAGGGAGGTTCATGTTGAATTCGAAAGCTCGCTAGCAAATCAGGCAGCTTGTTGCAGAAGGTCAAAGATCTAGACAGAGCAAGATGGTTCGGGGAAAGGAAGGGCTTGGGGGTATGTTGCGTATGGAATTCTCGGGGCAGATCTAACATGGCAAGCCTTCCTGCAACCTTGTCCCATTCCAGTTTTGCTCAGTTTGTGGTGTGTGTGCTTGCCGTGTTGTTTGCTTGCCGTGTTTGTTAGTTTACTGGTTGTTTTTTTGGCCAAGGGGCAGGGTAAATTTACTTTTCCACCAAACAGAGAGCAAACAAGCAAACGGAGATGTGCATGCACCATCCAGTTGTTAGTTGAGCTAGGTCCCCCAGTAGTGCCCTTTTACCCTTTTTGGGGGGAGGGTTCCCCTACTAAAATAGACTACAGAAAAAAGGGTACCCTTATTCTAGCCTCTCTACTGGAGGACCTACTGAGTTTGCGTGTTTGGGAACAAAACATGAGAACAAATATGATAATAATATAATATGATAATAATGAGAACAAATATGTGGGTTAGCTGCTTATCCTTTGGTGCATTTTGCTTGGATGTTAGGACTTTAACTTTTTGCCAACTATTAGGGTTTCCATCAAACCACTAACAGTTAAACTTTTAGCAGGGGAGCAGAAAGCAACCGAGTATCGTTGACACTGAACATCCCTCTTTCATAACAATACACGAGAAAACAAAAAAACACCCAGCCCAACCACACCAGCGATGTTCTATGTCTCACTTCCTGAGTTCCTGGACTTGATCGATACTTAGGTAGGCCATGTGGCAAACATTAGAAGTTCCGTTACCTTTTGATGTTTTCTGACCGATCCACTGGTTCGCAAGTAAGCCACAATCAAAACCCGGGTAGATGAAGATCAGTCAGGGGCAGTCCCAGCCGGAAACAGTTGCGGATATCCGCCTTTCTTAATTCCTTACATGGTTCTGGGTTCATTATTTTTGTGCCAGGTTTTGATTGTGACTCCATAAATTTTGGTTTCCCCCCCCCCTGGCTGTTGGAGCTGGCCGTTCCGACCTGCCAGGGGCCAGCTGGTGGGGCTGCAGCGGACCCTGAGGCAAAGGGTAGGTATCCTCAAAGGTCATGGGTCCCAAGGCTTCCTTCCATGTGGGGGGTTGATCCTTTTTCCCAATGACCAGGGGTCACTTTAAAAAAAAAAAAAAAAATCATGTGGTTGAAAGGTCATCTTTTTGGTGGTTTTTTCCCAGTCATCCCATGTAAAGGGCCTTTTGATCCAGCCTCAGGTCTTTGTTTTATCCCCCCCGGTTTTGAAGGGAATCAATTTCACTGCTGGATGACTTCAAATATAGGGAGCTTTTGCCTGATATAAAGTATCCTTGAACAGTACATGGAGCATATCATTTTCTCTCAATGAGTTTTGGGCCAGCTGAAAAGTCGCTACCCGCTGGATAAGCCTCGGGAAAGCTCTAATTAGGTCTTGAGTCTTGAGGTTTTAATAGGAGCTATCCCCTTGGAGGTCCATGACAAAGTATTCTCTATCAACACAACTGCGGAGACAGATCCCAACGCCGCCGAACCCATGATACAATCAATCATTTGATGGTGGTGTTGAGGGCAAGCAATGTCCTGGTGTCGAGTTCTGTCGCCTTTGCCACGGAGTTCAGAAAAATTGGCCACCGTTTCTGTCGACGCCTCACTTTACCGAAGTGACATCCTCAAACTTACCTCGGAATGGTGGTTTAAAGGGAAACCAAGCCCAACCACCATGTTTGAGAACCCCTTTAAAGTCTTTGGTGCATTTTTCTTGGATGTTAGGACTTTAAGTTTTTGCCGACTAATGTTTTTTCCATTAATCCACTGAACGTTAAACTTTCAGCAGGGGAGCAGAAAGCAACCGAGAAGTGTTGAGTTAAAGGGACACCACCCCAAAGCAAAAAACATGACCACCCGAACTGCCGTCTTGAACGGCCCTGGACGGATTCCTGCGCTTCTCACCCGGCCGAATAGGGCCGTTTTGCCTTCGCTCCAAAGAAGGGCGGCGATGCGCGGAGCGAAGTGCTCCCGAATGCTGAGCCAGATGCGCTGGCAGAGCCGATGCTTGGATGTTCAAGCCATGTGAGGGTAGGTTTGCGGGGTCTCAACAATCCCAGTGATTTCATTCCTCCAAATTATTTTAAACATTTCAGGCTAGACCAAGCATGAACCATCTAAAATCAATGTGCTGTGTACCCCAGATGTGGGCCAAGGCACAGCAGGTAAATTGCGAGTCATGTCACAGCCACCCCAGCGGTTTTATTGCTGTATGCGCGGTTTTCTGCACGACGATTTTACATTTCAGGCCGGACCAAGCATGAAGCATTTGAAAACGATGTGCTGCGTACCTCAGATGTGGGCCAAGGTATAGGAAACCAAGGAACTTGCTGGTTGCTGCATAGAGGCAACTGGGATCCACTGGGCATGATCTAAGTCGAACAAGAAGTGGTACAAGGGGCTCCAACCAAGGGCAAGTTCATTCCAAATCCACGTGGGCGCAAGAAAAATGATGGGCGGCAAACCTTCACGATGCTTGGTGGCTCCCAGCCATCCCCTTAGCTTGTTAGCCTTTTAGTGTTTAGTGGCGAGTCCTTTGAGGACAGCCCAGGATGCAACGCGAGAGAGAGAGAGAGAACACAATCTTTGCTAGTTTTTGAACTGAGGGCTTGTGATTTCGGAGCAGTTCGCCGCAATCCAAAACGGGTTGCGCTGACCGCGGCGAGCGTTCTCAGTCAGCGCTTGGACAAAAAATCACGGCAACCTGCAGGCTGGGGCTTGGAAGAACCCGAGGGTTCCCACAAGGAATGTCGGATTACCAATCAAACCCAGAAGGTCAAACCTCAGATTAAACGGGTTCCTAAGGAGAATGTTTAGAATTGTTTCGTATTGAATCCCGAAAGCGCGCCCTAATCCATAGCATTTGTTCGTCCAATCGGCTTAACATGAATATGAATCGGCCTTGAGGTCGGAAAGCCAACAGCTATAGTTGATGTTTGTGGTTTGCTTCTTTTTTTTTGGGGGGGGGGGATTCCATCAGGATTCCCAAGGAACTGCCAAACATGAAGTAGCAGGGCTTAAAGTTGGAAAGGGATGGGATCCAAAAGTTGGTTGGACCCGTGTTTATGTTCGCAAAATCACACATATTGCCCTTGCTGGCTTGTTTGGAGTCGGCTCAGTGATTTCTCTAGACCCCAGTGCTTCATAAGTTCACCGCGGAGAGTCGGTATTGTTCTTCCCAGGTCATGTTGCCAGACTCTTACCTTTCACTTGTTTTAGTTTTCCTTCACTTTCTTTACAGGGCGGTCCAAGTCTGGCCCATGTCACACACACACATATCATATATGTACATATATATATATATATATGGTACCCCCCCCGGCATGGATCTACCTTCCTTGAGAATTCACTGGCATGTGCAGTGTTTTGTGCCTTTTTGGGGGCTTTGGGGAAAGCAGCAAAAAAAGGCAGATTTCCAAAGCCAGTCGGGTTGGATCTACCTCGGTCCTATTCCTAAGCTGAGGCTTTGTCAGAAAATGCAAAACAACAGCTTTGTTGGAGCCATTGGCCCAAAAGTGAAAACGCAAAGAAGTAACATTTTAGAGCCAATGGCCCAAAAGTAAAAAAACAAGTAAAACAATCTGGAGCCAATGACCCAAAAGAAAAGTAAAAAAAAAGGTAAAAAAAAAGTAACAAACACAACTATAACAGAAAAGAACAAAGTAAAAAAGCAAGAAAGTAAAAGTAAAATATTTCAGTCCATGGTCAAAGCAGTTTACTTCAGGACCATTGGCTGATTTGTTTTACTTTGTTACTGTTTTTATTGTTCACTTTTTAATTGTTTCCCATGTTTACTGTTTTTCTTATTTATTACTGTTGATTTTTTACTGTTTTACTGTTTTGCATGTTTGCTCTTTTATTTCGTGGGTCATTGACTCCAGACATTTACTTTTACTTCTTTACGGTTTTACTTTTGAGTCTCTGGCTCCAGAAGTGTAGTTTCTTTGCTTTTGGGTCATTGGCTCCACATGCTTTTTTTTCCTTTTTTCTTAATCATTCGCTCCAGAACTTTACGCTTTTACTTTTGGGCTAGTGGCTCCATAATTTCACTTTTGTATTTTGACATTTCCAAGCTGCCGGTTTGCATCTGCTGACCAGGCCTGAGCTTAGAATGGACAGGTTAAGGGTGTAGGGTTTGGGGGGTTATTGGCTCACGTTTAAAGGAATCGGACGTATTTCTCGTAATTTGGTGGAAACATGCTTGTTTGTTGAAAAACAGATTGTTGTGCCTGTTTAGTGATTTGTTGCTTGGAATTCAACGTATCCGATAAGGATTAAACATCAAACAAATCAATTAGAATTCTTGTATCAAAATAGATGTGAAAGATACCGTTGAAAAGGGGATTTGTTTCTAGGATTGTGTTTTTTCCATTTCCTAATAGCGTTAACATGGAACTTAACAAGCAACACACCCTAGTAGAGTTTCGAGCTTAAAGATGACTTTAATAGGATTTCCTTGTCGAACTAGATGTGTGTCAAATTATTATTTGAACCTAGATGTTCTAACGGGGATTGATTTGTTGGCATAGATTCAATCGAATTCAATAGGTACATAATTTTAATAGAATGTCTAGCTTTGAAGATAATTTACATAGTGTGTGTGTTCTTTTGTTAAATGTGTTTAATGATTGGAGTTCTTAAACTACATGTTCCAAAGCCATGTGTTGTAATCATGTCTTTTCCATGATGATTTCGAATTTCTAATTGCACCTTGGATAGAAAATTGAAAGTAAACAACACCTGATTCAATATAATGTCTAGACTTAAAGATGATTTGAATAGGTTTTCCATTTTGAAGAACATTGTTAATTGGGATTCTTAATTCAACGTCCTTTCCCTGACATCGTTTCTCAACTTTCGAATCTAATCAGGACATAATCATAGTAGAATCTCCAGTTTTAAAGATCATTTAAATAGGATTTCCTTTTCAACGAAAGCGCAAAATTGGAGTTGTTCTTCCAAATTAGAATTTTGAAGAGGATTTCCTTGGTGCTGATACTGGTCAAGTCGCATCGGGCATTCCAAATAAAACAGCTGCATTCCATCTGCAAAATAGCCTTCAACCAGCAAAACGGTAGATCCATCGGGGGGGTGCATATATATATATATATGTATATATATATATATACATTGCGTGTCACTTCTTTGTGTCGTAAGTCTGCAGAAAGTCAGTGGGAGGGCACTTTTGTGGACATGGGGGGGCTTTAGGAGAGGCTAATCAGCAAGTCTCTGCCCGACGGACCAGCATCTCCCCAACTTGGCGCTTCGAAACACGCCTGTTGCGTGCTCAGTGAGGGCGAGTTTCCTTAGTGCCCTGTTCAGCATCCTCCCAGCATCTTCTTTGCCATGTTGAACCCCCCAAGTAATTTCTGTCCAACTTCCCTTACCCAGTGGATCCCAGGTACCATTGTGGGAAATGGAGCTGCTGGGTTATCCAATTGGGAGATGGGAAGGGGTACTGGAGCAACTTGCCAGGCGGGCTGTGATGTGCAACTCGCCATCGGCTTCAGGGGGTGCCGACTGTGGCGAACAGCGCCGGCAGTGAGGCTTTGTGTATGGTCTCCCCATTTGCTGCGGGCTTTACATGTTTGATGAGTAGCTAGCAGCTTGCTTGGTCAGAAACAGCACCACACTAGGCCACCATAATTGGTCCCAGTCCATCGCTGCCTTTCATTTGGGAGGCAAGTTGGTATACGTAAACGTTTCCTGAACATATCTCTTCATCAGTTTAGTACCTGAGTCCTTGAGTGCATGCTTTTCATACCTGTTGGGAAAACCACTTGAGT
The DNA here is from genome assembly GCA_963377175.1 of Effrenium voratum. Classification (NCBI taxonomy): domain Eukaryota; class Dinophyceae; order Suessiales; family Symbiodiniaceae; genus Effrenium; species Effrenium voratum. Next base: position 1,194,335 of record CAUJNA010003427.1, read on the forward strand.
GGCAACCAACAAATCACATTGACTTTGTTGGGCCACTCCATTGAGGAAGTGAGGTAATTAATGTAGACCCCATATTAATCAACCCCTGTTTATTTAGGTGTTCACCTCCAAAAGTGCTGATTTCCCACTAAACCCAGGGACAACCCCTGGGAATAAACTGGGGTTGACAAACAAAAAGGGGTCAACATTTACAGACCAGAAAGGGTCCAAAACATTTGGCTTTCCTGGACAGTCACGTCCGCCTTGTGTCGCAGTAGCCGCGCGTCCCACCTGCCGCGATGTCATGAAGCCACTGACGCTGCTGGCAGAGATCCCGTTGGACGTGCGCCATGAAGCCTTCGAGGAGCGGGCCTCCGCAGAAGGCAACTGCCTAGAGTCTCCATGACCCTTGCAAAATGGGGTCATTACCCTCCCACCAACTAACATGGAAGCGCAACAAGGCCCTTTGCAAGAGGAAAGTCGTCCTTCTACAGGGGTCTGTGTACTTCCATGTTGGCTGGTGGGAGGGTACCCAAAATTAAGGGTCATGAGCCATTTTTCTAGGGGTCATGGAGGCTCGAGGTGGCTGTTTTTTGTTGCTGGCGAGCTTCCCCTCCCACGAATGAACTTGAAACCTGACGTTCGGTGGCTCCTGCACGCCTATTTTAAAGGGACCCCCTGTCAGGTTCCATGTTGGATGTTGGTGGGAGGTTTGTCCAGTTTACCGCAAAACAGCGAGCAAACCAGGAAAAGCCAGAATGTAGAATTGCCGCACGAAGCCAAATTACCACGTGTGTTTTTGCTTGCTTGCTTGCCGCCTGGCAAGTTTGCCCGGAGGCTAATTCGCCTGCAGCAACCTGTTGCCAAGGACGTTTCCGGCGCAGATACGGAAACGCCAAGCGAGTGCTGGCAAACTGGCGCAGCAACACGTGACAGCTCTGAGTGATACCCTCCCTCCCACTAACTATACCTATGAGGAGGTGCCTGGCGGGTCCTCTTGAAGGGACCCCTGCCAGGTGCCACGGCGACGTGGGGGGGATGTGTCTGGCGATGTCCCTAGCTCTCGGTCGCTCGATTTGGCGCAGGAGAACGACCTTGGCGTGAGGCGACGGCAAGCACTTCCGGACATTTCCAAGCGAGGGCAAACAAGATGAGAGGGCCCACCGAGCTCCAACAGCCCAGACTGGAAGAGGATTGTTGTGGGTAAATTGAGCCCTTTAGTTCCTCTAGAAGGACAACCCTGGTCCTGCTCTTTGGTGGATGTTGGTATTTGTGCTTGCTACAAGCTCGACACAGGAATGAACAGCGTCACCTTAACACGGTGTGCTGCCTTTACTTGGGGTGACAGTTATATAAAGGAGACACACGCCGATTGATAGACTTCCTGGCTGGACCTCCCATCCTCGAATCCTGCAATGGGCGCATGTCCAGTTCTCAGCTCATACCCACGCTGTGTGGTGGAGAGTAGCAATGTTGGATCTGTATAGGGAAGCCAAAGGAAGACCAGCCTATGCAGAGCCCTGGGACGTTCATGGCCTGACAGATCCTCATAGGCACTAACCATGGTTTTGGCTCCCTTGCCTATGGCCGTGAATCAGAAGTACCATGGTCGTTTCGACCTGCTTTGCGAATTTCTAGTTTGGCCCCAATGTGAGGACCAAAGTCGCCCCAGTAGGTAGGGAACCCCCCCCCCCCAGTGTTTGACTTTCACGCTTTCTAGACATGCTTGTTGTTGTCAAACATTTTACATGTTTGCTTGTGGTTTAGGGGTTGGTTCCCCCACTTAACTGCTAAAAAAGAATGTTGCTCCCCAAACCCAACGTTGATCAAGGGGTCGACCCCACAACCTGTCCGGCTTTGACCATTGCATGGCCCCGCAGGTTCACGGAGCCCTCGGTGGCTTCCAAGCTACGAGCCTGCGCCAAGCAACTGCAGCTGAAGCAGCTGGTCGTGGTGGAAGGCCTGTGGAGTCGACGCATCGGCCAAGAAAAGGTGCCTTTTTCTTTTCCTCCCCTGGCCACCCCGGACAATAAGACACGAGGACTAGTTGAAGAGGGGCCCAAGAAGGTCAAGCTTGAATTTAGGTGGATTTTGCTGGAGGCAGAAGAGATTCCTTGGACTTCCGATCTTTAAGGAATCGGGGCAGTGTGTCTTGTTGATGGTGGAACCCCTTTAGTTTGAAGATGTCGGATCATGGATGCTCTTGACAGCGACGAAAGGAGCCGATTGGTGAAACGAGTCCTTTCGTTTTCCTTAATTGAAAGACTGTACCCCTTGAAGGGTCGAATAGGAGCTGGGCACTTTGCGGGGATGAAGCTGCCCTCGGTTTTCAAGCAACCAAAACAAGTGCTTCCCAGGCGAACATCGAAGCCCAACTCAAGGAATATTCCAGGTAAGGGATTGCGAGCTATGGATGCGCAGATATACAACCAAAACAAGCTTAGGCAGTAGAATACTCCCAAAAAAAACTCCGTACCTCCAACACCCATCCATCTTTCTGAAAGTTCCCTTAAGCCGTGATTTGGACTCCTTTTAGGGCACTTCTTTGGGGTTCCCTGTGAGCTAACGCCTACAAAACTTTGGGCCGTGCTGGTTCCCAGCCGAGGCTTATGAATCGAGGGAAAGGGCTCAGTACAGTCCAACTCCTTCCCTGCCTATCGCAACTTCGCAATAAACATCCTGCAAGAAAAAGAATCCAAGTTGCCGCTCCCCCCAACCAACCACTTCTTTTTTTTGACTGTCCTAGATCCCAGGTAATGTCCAAAAAGCAGTGGTTGGGGGGGGGGGGTGCGGGCTACCCCAACCCACCCATCGACCCAGCAACATGTGTTGGTCTCAAAGGGGACCACGACCCCCAGAAATGTTCGTCGATTTTCGGCAGATGTCCTTTGAACCAACCCCGAAAAGTAGCTACTCACATCCAGGGCTTGAGATATGCGAGTGTGTCCCAAACAGGTGGTTTTGTTTCGTGAATTTGAGTTTCGGAAAGCCGAAGCCAATTTTGGGTTGCATGGGCCACAATCAAAAACGCGGGAAGATGAAGGTTGGTTCGTAAGGGACACTCCCAAGCATGAATAGCTGCGGCCGCCTTCCTGTTTTCTTCACATGGTTCTGGGTTGACCATTCCTTTGGTGCAGTTTGCTTGGATGTTAGGACTTTAACGTTTTGCCAACTAATGGGTTTTCCATTAAACCACTAAAAGTTAGTCACTTTTTCAGCAGGGGAGCAGAAAGCAACCGAGCCAATTTTGGGTTGGTGTCCAACCCAAAAGGGACACATGGCCCGCGGATTTTTCGCCAGGCCACACCCCGGGCTCGCCCGAGGAGAACAGCACCTTGCGGCGATCCATCGGGGAGGAGCTGGCCGAGCTGCGCCGAGCCCAGCGAGCTCTCCGTCGCGAGTCGCGGGTTTGACCCATAGGAACCCCTGAGGAACCCCAAAAGTGCTTCTTTTTTCTTGGCAGTGTGTTGTTGTTTTTTTTTGGAGGGGTCGGTTCATTCTTAGTACGGGGCTGCAAAAAAGCAGCGTTTTTTTGGCAACCAACCAAGGGTTGTGAAGCAAAGCAGCCACAAGGGAACTCTAAGGTTATTTCCATGCGGGCAACAGGATTTGTCTATTGGCTGTACATTATTCCACATTACCTTCTGCAACAAACTAGTGATGCAAGACTTACTTGAAAGAGGGTAAGTCAGGTAAGTTGTTCGTCACCAGGGTTTTGCACGACTTACAACCGTAAAATGGACCACTGGGTAGTTGCCACATACTAGTATGCGGGGTGGCTAGTGTATCCTGGATATGTCCCTTTTCTTTCTCGAAGCTGTGGGTGGATTTCGATCATGGGAGGTTCTCTTAAAAATGTATGCCCGTTCCATACCCTGTGTATATTCTGTCCTTCTTCCGCGGTGTCTTGCAAACAATTCAGACTTCAGAGGTTTGCCAATCTACTTAGGAACTGAGCTGTTGGTGAAGATTGGTTACACACATTTGCAATTTAGGGCTGCTAAACTCACGTATTTCTTGACCCGTCTTCGAACCCTGATAAAACACTGTTGTTTGGTTTTGTTTCCAACTGAATCCTTAGTCATGGCTTACTAATGGCAAACGAGCCCCCAAGATGGTCATGGGCTCAATGGACATATGCTATCCTCATTTCAGGCTTAATGATTGCTTGTAAGTGGCAGCTGGGGTGACGGGTAGTATTTTCTGCATCCGTCATATTATTGTAGCCTTTCGGGCGTTTTTGTGCGCCTTGTGCGCGGACGGGGTGTTGTTGTTGTTGCTGTTTTCCCTCCTAGAAGCTCCCTTCAATGTTCTGTGTCCACCGTTCAAGCTTGAGTTGCCAAGCACAACCAGCCCCCCAATTGATCTTTTTTTGGACCTTTGGATCCATAGGTGTCCTTGTTGTTTGCTTTGGTCGAAAAATCGATGCGTTTCGATTCCTGGTTTACCTGGTGGTTTAATCATCTACCAGGGCCACATTTAGACACCTATGAACTGGAGGCCAAGAGCCAGTCATCTGGTTCCTTAGCTTTTTGGCCTTTTAGTGTTTAGTGGGTGTTCCATTTAACCCACTAAACGTTTGGATCACCTCTGCTAAAAGTTTGCAACCATGGGTACAATCTAGGGGATGATCACCATGGCTTTGGTGGGTTATTTGCCCCTGGCTACTATCCACTTACCTGACGTACCCTGCGCCTTAAGTGACCAAGGCTAGATGTTTGCCAAAATGGGGACGCCCTGTTGCCAAATTGATCGTCTTTAGTTATCCATCGTCCATCCTTCCTTGCCAAATGACTTGCCCAAAGAGAATCGACCTTGTGACCTTTTGGTTTCCCCTTGTTGGTCCATTTAGTCATGGCCCAAGGTTTAGCCGTCTGGCTCACCAGTCTTCGGCTTAGGGAGTAGCGCGCCCAAGGCAAAGCTGCCTCTCCCTGAGGGGTCTTGCGTCCACAAAGTGGGTGGCCACCCGCCCGCGCGCCGTTCCTGTGTTCGTGCTGGCCTCTCCGATCGGCCTCTCGCAGTTGTGCAGTGCTTGCCTTGTGCCGTAGGTTGTAGTTCGCCATGGCCCGGCCGTCGCCTCCGATGTTGGCACCTCGCCTTGCAAGCCCTGCATCCTTGCCTCCCCAGATAGCTGTGCAGATTGAAGATTGTATGGAGTCTGCGGGCTTCCCGGCTTTTGCGCTGCCTGGTGTGCGGCGTGGCTGCGCTACCCTGCATTGCACTGTGAATGCCGATGGGGGGACCTTTCTCCCGTATGTGCACGTTGATGGACCTAGGCCTGCTTTCTGGCGCAGATTCCGCCATCTATGGTGCATGTGTACCCTCCGGGCCCTTGGCATCATAGCAATTCTACAGGTTGAGCTTGAGATCTATCATGGAATCAGAGTGGCCAGGCCCATGTGGTGCACGGCAGTGGAGATTACAACGCAAACGGCTTTCAGTCTTGACATTGATGGTGCTGGGATGGTGTGGAGACAGGCCTTACAGTCTTGTACCCAGGTCCCTGTTCCGCCGTGTGGCCGAACGGTGAGTGTGATGTCGGATGAGTGAGTGACTTCGCAATGCACGTACCATACACCTGCCTGCGATGATAGTGTTTTGTCTTCCTCGGCGTCCAGGCCGTTGGGACCCGACTTAAGATTCCTGACCCCGTGGAGCTTACCTCCATGGTGGGCCGGTGTGTGAATTCAGGCATCGCCTATGTGGCGCGATCGTTAATGGCGCACTGGCTCCTCACCAGTAAGTGGTGTCTGTGCTTTTCCATTTTGGCAGCTTGCCTTGCACGAAGAATGTTGGCCTTCTCCGGGCTCTTCGGTGTTGGGTTTGCCTTAGTCTATGTGTGGGGTGGCGCCCGGCATGGGACCACTCTGCGTGCGGCGTCTCACTCGAACCCGCTCGCCTGTCGAAGTCATGGCCCAAGGCGAACCTTCTATTTCAGGGTTCTTCGGGCTGAGGGGGACGGGACCTGCCATCGAAGTAGAAACGCCTGGTTTATTTTGATAAAGGGTGTCATCGTCTTGATTGCTGTTGGGTTGGATCTTTAGACTTCAGCTTTCTGGTTGAAATCAAGGGGTTTTCCATTGAACCGCAAAAGGTCATTCACTTTTTGCAGAGGGGCCGTTACAGCAACAAAGGAATGTCGTGGGCATTGTTGTCCATTTTTTTTGGTTCGGTCATTTTGGTTTGTTCTGAATCGGGCAACCGTTTGGCAAAACCAATCACACCCTTATAAGTCCTTGCTTTTTGGTCGGTTTAGTGGCTGTGTTTCCATGTGACCCGCAAAAAAAGTATCATATCCTCAATATGTTCGCCTTTTAGTTGGTTTAGTGCTTGGGTGTCCATTAGCTCTTTAGTTGGTTTAGCGCTTGGTATTCCATTCCTTAGATGTTTCGCCTTGTAGTTGGTTTCGTCGTTGTGTTTTCCATTGCACCCACAAAAAGTATCACATCTTCATGTTTTTTTTCGCCTTTCAGTTGGTTTAGCGCTGGTATTCCATTCCTTAGATTTTTCGTCTTTGAGTTGTTTAGTCGTTGTGCTTCCATTGAACCCGAACGCGTCACCGCGCCGCTTGCCGCCGCGTCACGCGCCGAGGTGCGCTTTAGAGCTCCGGCGCTTGGGTTGGCAGGGCCAGGTGCAAGCGGTGGGCTGCGGCAGTGGCCTTGGCGCGGGGCTCAAGCTGCGGCTGCTGGACGGGTGGGGGGGGGGGGGCGGGGGTGGGACGCAAAAACCGCAGTGAAATGTGTGTGTGTGTGTGTGTGTGTGTGTGTGTGTTTGGTTTGCTTTCGGCCATTTTCGGCCTTTGTTTTTGATTTGTTTGTTTGTTGGTTTGTTTGTTTGTTTGTTTGTTTTGTTTGTTGTTGCTTTCTTGTTGTTTTCAAAATTACTTGGTACTTTGGTCGGTGTAGCACCCATACCATCAAACTGTGATTGCACCCTGTTGCAGTGGATGCCCACTGCAAGGAACCCAGCCTCAAACCACCGAGGAATTGACAGTGCGTCACTTCTTCGACTTCCAGCCGCCTCATTCCATATAATAATATCTAATTGTTGCGCTGCGTGCTTGTTGCCAGCACCTCCGAGCTCACCATCCCAGACGGTGGTTTACATGTTCAATCAGGTTCCCTGAGCCGGAGTTTTGGGTCCCAAGCAGTTGTCGATTTTCGGGTGTATATATATCTTTATATATATATATATATATATTAGGAGAAAAAACAAGCGAGCAGAACATCTTACTTGCTATGCACCCGAGGCTTCAAGCGGGTTTGACCGGACAGGTGTTGGGTTTTGTGCACCTCAGGAGCCGCAAGTGGAGCCAAGAGAGCCTTGGTACTCAGAGTCTGTTGCTCTTTTTTTTTTTTTTATCTCTCTTCCTACTTTCTTGGAGTTTAGGGTTTAGGGTTTAAACTTTTGGGGTAGACATGGTTTGGACTTCTGACCAATCCACTCAGGAAGTGGGGATTTGCGTGTTAGTTTCAGACCCCCCCCCCCGACCTGCTTGTTTCGGAGGTGCTGGTTGCGCTTGGTCTCCAACAGGTGCCGACTGGAAGGGCAAGTCTCTTTACTCTCTAGGGTGCCCTTTTTCGGGTAGTTTGATTGAAAATAGATGGCGCTGGTTGCAGGTTAGTTCCAATCATTTGCCAGTGCCGTCTATTTCACCAAAAGGACCCCTATGTTACGGGCTTGTTTGAGCGATAAGGGGTGTCCCATTTTAGAGGGAGGTCCTTCACGCTGGAAACGCCTCTCCCGTGTTTTGGTTTGGTTTAACGTGCTCCTATCGGGTGCAGAGTCAGCTTTGATTCCCGGCTGTCAGCATCCTTCAGTGGCTCGGGGAAGTCGAAGCCGAGGAACGTACGGTGCAGGAGCAGCTCCAAGATCTCCAGAGCGCCTGAAGCCGCAAACTTTGTTGAGGTCCAGTCCGGTGACGTACTTTGAGTTGATATGGAACTCCACGGGGGGTCGAACTCCAAAACAAGAGTCCTCTAAAAGCAATAGCGGTTTGGGTTTCAGATTGATTTGCGGAGGGAGTATGAGTCTATTTATTGTTGTGTTGATTGAAACATGTATCAGTTTTAGCTTTCATGATATAGTGCAAAACATGCGTCTACCCTTGTAGCTACCGTTTATATACCGGTGTATCAAATGTAGTTTGACATGTTGCGACTTTTGACACCTTCCAAATGCTGGTTCAATGCCCCTTCCCCTTGCCTGGGGCGCAACCAAAATATAGGGGATGAGGTAGAATAGTTGGATGGGTAAAAAGCCTAAATCCCTCATTTTGGCCACTCATCACCCCCTTCAAGAAATGTTGAAAAGAGGCTTTGGAGATTAAAGACTTCCCCCACTGACCGGGTCAGACCACACACCAAAGAATAACATATACCACATAAGCCCTATTTTAGCCCTTCTTTTACCCTATTTTTCCCTTGGTTTATTTCCATAGGTATGTTCCAGGGGTTTGGTGGTACTGAATTCGCCGAGGTTCCACACCGTTGACCTTCAAGTCCAACTCCAGCGACTTGGATCTCGTTCCGAATTCGACCGGATCTGATCTTTTCGGTTTCCGAGTGACGTAGATCGACGTTTTGGTTTCGAAAAGTCTAGGCTTTTAGTTCGTTTGGTTTGGGGCATTTGAGCTTTGGTTTGGTCGTCCTTCTTTCATTCTGCCTTCCCGAATTTGTGCAAGGCTTTTAGCTCACACGTGGGCGAGCCGACCCAGCGGAAGAAATGGGGAATCCACCCCCGGAACTGGGCTTCCAACTCTTTTGGTGCCAGAATTGGTTGACGACGGGAAACGGAATCACATTGACCAACTGAGGTGATTTGTCGCAGGAGGGCAACCGCTTCGTGCTGAAGTGCGTGCTGCCCTGAGTTCTCTTTTGTCTTGCTGGTTCTTAAGGGGTTTCGGGAATGAGACAAACGGGACCACCTGTGGGTGGTTGCAAAACCTGATTTCGGCACCGCCGTTCAGAAGCCCTGGACGGATTCCATTCCCCTGTAAAAGACCAACAAAGAATGATGGATTCGCATGGATTCAAAGTGGTAGGAAACCACAAGAGATGGTTGGTAATGTTAACATCATATTCATTCGGAGGACCATTCTAATCAGAGGACTCGCCTGAAAGAAGATGAATCCCCAACTAAAAGGGGGACCACGCTGATGCCCAATAAATCCAAATCTAACATTTGGGCTGAGTTCATGGACTTTATAGTCACTTTCTGGTTTTGGATGATTTTAGTGGTAAACAAGAAGTTTGATTGTTTTTGTTTGGCCAGTTCACTCAGGAAGTGGGGCTTTGTGCGTGTGTTGGTTCCAGCACCCCCCTTTCCCCCAACAACTGCTTGGTTCCGTGTCCCAAATCCATCCAAATCCCAAGTGCTGTCCAAAAAGCAGAGGTTGGGGGATGCTGGTTGCGCTTGGCTTGTAGTTCGCTTGCTGAAGTCATAAATTGAAGCATCTAGGGGACACCCCCTATTATTCTAAATAGGGGTTTCTCAATCTGGGGTCAACAGTGGGAATCTGGCGAACAGTGGGAATCTGGCGAGTCAAACACTGCTTTTTCGGTGTCCAACATCCCAAGTGCTGGTTGCGCCTGGTTGGTTGTTTGCTTGAAGTGAGGCAAGCTAAGCATGTTTCAACAGTGGGCCGAGCGTGAGGGAGTTCTCGCCAGGCCCGGTTGCTTCGACCCTATCCCGGCCTGGTGCTGCAATGCTCAGGCGCTTGTCGCGCGTGTGGCGCACGGATGGAAGCCCTGGCTGTGTACACCTCAGGGTTGCTACGCAGGCTTAGCTTACCTTTGGTGCATTTTATTCTGTGTGTTTTAGTTTGATTCTCTTCCAGTTTTCCATTTCAGCCAGCAAAAGTCAACTGGTTGCAAGGGGGGTAGTGTGGCCTGGTTGACTTGGCTGCCATTTCCGGGTCCATTTGAATGACTGCCCTGAGGTGTCAGGCCTCTTTGTGGGGAGTTGGGAGGGTGGATGACCCTGGATGACCTAGTTCTTTGTGGAGCTGGGGAGGGTTTGGCATATATCCTTCGTGACTTGGATCTCACACCCTCGGATCCAGCTCCAGCCTGGTCTAGGGGCTTTGAGAGTTCCCAGTCACCCAGCGGTTCAGTTCCTTGTGGCTTCCATTTCAATGAGCCTCAACAATGGGTAGCCGCAAAAAAGACATCCCCTTTTGCCTGGAGCTGCATTTCTTAGACAGGATTCCAAAAAGAAAAAGTCCCAAAACCACCTGCTTTGCAAGGGGATCCTGTGAATCAGCTGGTAAAGCCCAAACGTATCTCAGTTGTTCAAAGCCGACCTTTTGACCTTTTGGTTTTCCCTTGTTGGTCAATTTTTAGTAGAGGTCCCAAAAGGTTAACCTTTCCCCACGCCCTTGAAAATGGAATTGAGGGACCCCCCGAAAGGGAATTGTCTTTCAGGACCCGCTGTGATGTTTCATGTTGGTGGATGGGAGTGTATTATTCTTACACGTGTTTATTTTTTTCAACAGCTGAAAGCTTCCGGTCTCTGCCCAGAAAGGCTCTGGGGTGGTTTGGGGTTCCAGGCGGTTCTGGGGCCGTGGGGGGATACCATTTAAGCTTATTTGTTTTTCTTCTTTTTTTGTTGTTGGGGAGGGGAGAGGGTGCGACTTAAATTCTAGCATCGCTCAAGGCATTTGTCACCCCCAGCCTGGCCAAAAACCTCAGTTCTGGCCAAGAACCTGAGTATTTCAAGGGGGGAGCATATATTTAAAAATAACATATATTATGATTCTTTTGGGGGGGAGAGGGGTAATGTTGGACCCTCTTTACACGCCCCACCCCCCCGGATGGAACAGAGGAACCAGAGTCAGCTGGACCCTCCTTTGAGGGTACTCCCCGGATGGAACAGAGGAACCAGTCAGCTGGACCCTCTTTTAAGGGTACTATTACTAAAGGAGGTGTAACATTACAAACATATCCACTCACTCACTCAAGTTCGCACGGGGCCTCTGTGGGCGCTGATCCCCCCCCACCACCTGGCTTGGCTTTGTGTCTCTCCATCCGCGAGGCTTCGCCAAGGGCCGGGCATCGGAGGACTGCGCGGCCAAGCGCCAGCTGAGCCTGGAACGGGCCCAGGCACTGCAAAGGGCGCTGCAGAAGAGCGGGGCCGCTTGGAAGAGCTGGGGTCCGTTTTTTTGTTTTGTTTTTTTTTGTTTCTTCTCTCTTTTCGGAGACTGGAAATGCAAAATGGGCCTGTCTGCTTTCTCGGGGGCCCACGAAAATATGTGGTTTTCCTCGTGGTTTCCCTTGCAAAGATCCAAAAAGGGTAGCCTCATGTGCTCTCATGACTGTTTTGGAGGGGTCAATCCATGTTTGTTTCGTGACTTCGGGACGGGCTAAGGGCATTGACCAGAACAACGGGTTTCAAGTCTTTGTCTACGGTCACTGGTCTTGACCGTTCAGGTCATGCAGCCTTAATGATCCTCCCAAGGACACACATGGAACCTGCACAAGGGTCCCCTCAGAGGACATGTAAGTTAAAGCAACCCTTAGGTTTTATGTATGATGTGAGGGTACTGAATACTGAGAGCGACCAACGAGATGCGGGATGACTTCTTGCTTGCTTTGCTTTTTTGTTTGACGATATCCAAGGAAAGAGGTAGGTCAATTGGTTTTGCAAGGTGTCCGAGCTTAATTTGGAAATCAGCTTCTAGCATGGCCCGGGGTTTCATTAGGCGGAAGCGTCAGGGATACCCATACTGTTGGCTTTCAATTGCAGCTTCGTCGGTTTCCATTTCAGCGCTTTTCTCACTCGACTTACCGCACTTTTGGTCAGCAAGATGTTCATTTGTCAGTCCACTCCGAAAGTTCCAGCCGTATTCCTCAACTCCACACTGGCCCAGGAGCAGGAAAACCCTCAAAACTCTAAAAACCACCCTTAAACCCTGAGAACATCCCTAAAACTCAAAGAAAAACCCTTAAACCCTCAGACCACCCCTCAAACTCTAAGAAAGAGCCTTAAACCCACAGACGATCCCTCAAAACTCTAAGAAAAGCCCTTAAACCCTCAGACCATCCCTAAGACTCCAAGACAAAACCCTTCAACCCAGAGACCCCTCCAACCCACCAGACCCTCGCTTCGAGGTCAGCAACCCCATCTCCGTCTACGGCTTCGGCTCCGCCTTGGGCTCTGGGCTGGCGGCCGCCCTCGACCTCGAAGCCGAGACTCCGGAGACGCCCGGCGCGGACTCGGAGGAGTTCAGCAGCTCGGAAAGTTGCGGCGGCCTAATGTTGACCCCGGATTAACAAAACCCGGCCGAGTATTAGGGGGGTGTGACCCCTCCAAAAGTGATGAATCCCCACAAAGAAAAAAACACCTAAAAGCAAATGAACGCCGATATTAGTAGTCTCTTCCTGAGTGGGTTGGCCAAGGTCCGAATCTTTGATGTACCACTAAACTGGGCTTCGTGAAATCCTACAATCCCAGAAACTCCGGGAGTGAATAGGACGGTTTTATTTATTCATCCGGGCCGCTAATCCTGCACCATCGCTCAGAAACTCTGGCTTCTGATTCGATTCCGCAAGGTAAATATCAACAAACGGTATGGTGTCAACCATGGTTTCTGGGTTGCGAAAGAGATTTCTGCACTATTGGACATGTTTTCCCAAAAGTGGTTTGATGCCACCCACGAAACCCAGAAATGGGGACCCCGCTCATTGGACTTTAACTTTTGGGGGGTCAACAGCAACCAAGAAAAGGGAGTTGCGCCATCTACCAACCAAGGAGTGATCCCCCACTTGGCCCAAGTGGCTGTGCCGGAGGAAGAGGAGGCAGACGTGTTGGATGCGCTGCTGCAGGCCCCTCGGATACTCACGCTGAGTGTGAAACCCAGACGCTCAGTGGAGCTCAGGTTTCTGTTCTGTTTCCCCAGCTGAAGGCTATGGGGTCGAAAGGCCTAGATCGGCTCTGGTGGGGGTGGTTTGGGGAGGGTTCCGGAGGGTCCAGAACGTTCCATGATTGTTGGGGTACGACCTGGGTTGTTTTTTTGGCCGGAGAGAAAAGGTTCACACCTTCCATCTCCCCATCAAATTTGTCCCTGCCGGAGTAAAAGCAGCGAGACTCATACAGGGGATTTCCGTAAAAAAGTCACCGACGCCCTGTTAATTAGAGTGTTTACCCAGGGCTCTACCGTCTCGCGGCCATCATGAAGCCAGCAGAGCGTGCACATCGCCCGAATTTCTCGGTCAAGCCCTCGACGTGGTAATGCAAAACGCCACTGGGCTTTGGGACACTCATGTATAATCGGGGGTTTGAATGGCCCATAAGTGTTCTTTTCCACAAAGGAGACATGAACGAGGATTGTTATGTTTATCCAGCCCGATCTCACGCCCAAGAAACAATCAGGAATCCCTCAATCGGTATTGTTTAATTGGTGGCTGGGTTTGAGGCCCCTCATGTTGCGGAGGGTAATGAGAAAGTACCCCTCTAAGCTCCAAGCCAATCCAACTCAGCGATTCAACACCCACAAACCCAAAGAACATCGGCTGACGATCTAACACCGCGAGGTGTTGCTCCAGGCCTATGCCTTTGAGCCCAACCGCGCCAGGCGGGGCTGGGCAAGTTAAGAGCCCCAAGCTCCCAGTGGCCGTTTTGTCAGGCGGTTCCAGTCGGGGGGCTTCGATTGCGCTTGCGAATGTGTGGAGCGGAGTGGATTGGAGGGGTAGTTTTGCCTTGTTTGATGAGGGTTCCAGTATAGCCTATGTGAACGTTTGCAACCTGGAGTGGAGTGGAGTGGAGGGGTAGTTTGATGAGGGTTATAGTAAAGCCAGCATAGACCGGTTTGCAACCATTGCGCAAAATGGAAACCAACAGGAAACCACTATTTGGGTTCCGTTCAAGTTTCACATACCCATGTTCTTCCAGCTGGCCTCGGGGGCGCCAATTGGGTACGGGTCAAAATTAAGCCACCAGGGGACCGCAGGTTTTCGTCCTTGGTTCCATTTACCAGGGCTCCATTTAGGGTACCTAGTTTTGACCCACAGCCAGTTGTTTGCAGGGGGAAGGCCGATAAATGGAAGGGGCTTGCCTGCGCGATTTGCTATGAGCAGAGTTGTGTCCGAGCTGGGCTCGACAGTTGTTGGGACTTTTCGATTTCAAGCCCTTTCTCTTGCAGAGGGTAAATGGGAAACCCTTCAAGCCACCAATCCACCAACCCACGCCCTTTTCGAGAGAAGCAGACTTTGGTGTCCTTTTGGTTTCCCTTTGGTTTCCTTTTAGGACACCAATGGATGCCACAGGAAGTCAATCCAAGTCTTCCGGGATTCCTCGGCTTAGCTCCGGCGGTCCGGCGCCTGGTGCCCAGAATTTCAGAATTGCACAAGATGCCGGGCGAACAGTGGGGGACGTGAAGGTTTGTCGAGAGTAGAGGCCCTTCTTGGCACTTTCTTCTAAAAGGCGGCTTCCAGGTGCCAAAAAGGATCAACACACCCCACGCTTTTTTGTTGCTTTTGCTGGTTTGGGTGACTGCCAATTCGCCTCGCAAAACGGTTGGTGTATTTTGGGCTTTCCCTTGAAGAGTTGCAAGAGGGGTCTGACTGGGCTATTGAAATGTCAATCCTGAATCCTGCCAGATGATAGCTGCTTTCTCTTGCGCAGAATTCCCAATACAGATCCCATACTGAACACCAGGTTGGTACAAACCACGACTATGACCCCAATTTCACCCCATCCACTTAGTGCTTCCTCACTGGTATGACGGGTGGATGCCCTCAATATTGCAAGTAAGGGAACGTAAGCTTGGTTGGTGTACTTTCAATATGGAAGGGGGCATCCACCGTAACACCATCCAGATGGGTGAGTGTTTTTTGTTGAGGGTACTTTTTTGGGGTTGGTTCAAAGGGACGCGCAAGGGACGCAACCTGCTTTTGGGGGGTTACCTATTTGGAGACAAGCCCTTTTGATCTCAGTGTCTAGGATCCCGGTGTCGCCAACACTGCGGATGGTGGCGGTGGTGTTGAAGTCCTTTCCTGCCTGGATCTTAAGGCCGGGCGTTGCTTGGTGCAGTCAACCGCAGCCACAGCGACTCCTAGTGGGTTGGATCTTTTGCATTTATCTTGCTAGAACAAGAAGCACGTCTTTTGTCCACTAATTACGCAAGAGGTGACTTTTTGCTCAAGGGCAAATTGCCGCTCAGACAAAGGGGAGCCAAAAGCAGAGGGGTATGTTTATTCGTCCAGACCCCCGATCGAGCACCGAGGAGTTGTTGTTTGGCCTTTTGTTTCAGCGACCTCTCCACTAAAAAAGACACTTGCAACCCCGCAATCACCAAGAAAAAGAAAACAAGGAGCTCACTCGTGACGAAGGTCCTTGGGGACCTTTACTTCAGGTATTGGGAGGCAGGCGTAGGCTAAGGTCGATCCCAAGCTGACTCGATTTTGAGACTGTGGGCCTACAGTTTCAACCAAGGGAAACCTGGTCCAAATCCCTTAGTTTGAACTGACTTTGGTAGACCCCCACAAGACCCCCCCCCCTCCCCACGGGTTCCAATTCTTCTTGCAGTGACTGTAGGTCCGACCTCTTGGTGAGGGGTCAGTGCTGCCTTGCTTCCATTTAGGTCTGAGCTTCTTCGCTACCTGCCAGCGCATCAGCATACTTGCCCCGCCCAGCAGCCGTGACCTTTTGTGGCCCTGCTTGCAGTCGAGTTTAGTCAAGCAAACAATGGCTTGGGCCGGGGATTGCTCAAAGTAACACGATTTGCCACGTGCGTTTTCTGAGCCACGAGTACGTCGTTTTTGTTTTTTCCTTTTCCTCGAGGGGCCTAGGCCTGGCCCTGGAAAGTCTCTGCGCAGGTGCGAAGGGCACGCCAAAGGCATCCCCAAAGACAACAGCCTGGTCAAGAAACAGCTGCAGCCTGGCGAAGCTGCAGGTAGGTGTCTCGTGAGGCTCAGCTTGCCTTCACAAGCCAGGGACTTTCTCAGGGGGGGTTGAAGAGAACGATCCCTGAAAAAGGAATCGTAAGGCACGAATAGAATTGCGATTGTACTTTTTTGTACCAAGTGGAAGCCGTCGATTTGCTCAAAGATGCCTATGGCCTTGTTGTTTGAGCCCGTGCGGCTATTTTGCCAACCCGCCAGAACCCTGAGCGCAGCCCAAGCCCTTTGCGAAGATGGTTTGTCCTGGATCCATGGCTCTTTTTGCCCTGATTCCCAAACCCACTGAAAGGAGTGATGAAGCTATGCGTTTTGTTTTTGGGTTCATGCCTAGGGTTCATGCAAGGGCTTTGTGTTTTACCCTCTTTGCGATCCTTTGAAACCAGACATCCTTACAGGTTCTGGTTTGGAGTAGAGCGAAGAAGGATACGGACACATTTGTTGGCGTCCAGGTGTAAGACAACCAGCTGCGAGGTGTCTAATGTTTCAGGAATTTGGGTAACTTAAGTACGTGTTGGGGCCGCACAGAAGAGAGCGTCTTTTGGTACGATGTTTCAAGGACAAGTTTTGAGGCACCCCGAGGATGTTCCAGGGGTCATCGTCCGTAAAGGTCCTTGGTGGCTTAGAGTCACACATAGCTGCCAGACTGCAATGGCTTCCCCCATGGTCTTGAATCTGTAGACATATGTGAATATTTCCCTGGGGGTGTTGAAAACTTCGGCCCGATGTTAGGTCCTTGGTGCGTGCAGAGAACTTCCGACGGGCTCTGAAGGACCAAAGAAAACATCCTGTCAATGGCTCAGCCATGTTGAACTTCAACAAAAACCCTGGTCCCGAAGCTAGGGGGAGCTTCAGGGCTAGTGAAACAGGCGCTACTCAACTGGGCAAGCCATGGCGAAACAAATGGGAGCGCTTTTTTGAGGGATGTCTTTGTGTGGTTTTTAAGGGAAACCAAAAAAGAAACCACAATTTTGGGCTGGCCCTGAAAAACCCAAACGAGGGAGCCCCCTAAAACAAGAGACGCCGAAATGCAGGAGTTGGGGGTGAAGAATGTGATCCACTGCTCCGGCATGGGCTGCGAGCTTGGAATCGGCATGGCGGTGCGGATGTACGCGCTGGGCAGGGAAGGACGGGCCTTCTGGTTGTTTGTTGGTTTCCTTTTGATTTCAAAATTAATGGTTGGAACACCCCTCAAATGGTAAATCCCCATTAATATGCGTGTTTTTGTTTGTAGGTTGGCGCATTTGTTGGAAGGTTTTCCAGCATGTTTGCACCGGATTGTTGGAGCAAGGTATTTGTCAACCTTGAAACGTGTTGTCCCACAAATCGATCACTTACGTAAACGTGTTGCACATGGGGCAGCCGCCACCAAGGTTTAGTTCCCCTGTAAAGTTTACAGGAGGCACGCGTATATACCACCCATTTCCTTTGACTTGAGTTGCATATGCCAACTATCATACTAAGAGAGCATTTCCAAGAACCCCATACCACCCCAAGGTAACACAGGGTAGACAACTTGACAACCGCTAGTGACTTGCAGGATCTCTGCCACACATATTAAAGATGTTCCCCGTGCTGAAGTGTTCAACACAAACCAACCAGAACAACTACACCCACCACCATCACAACCACAACCACAACCACAACCACAACCACAACCACAAGGCAGCAGCAGCGGCAGCGGCAGCAGCAGCAGCAGCAACAACGGCCTTAGTGTTTTCCCGAGGGTAGTGTCAGCATCTTTTTTGCGTGCGAATTGGAGTTTCTCTGTCTCGGCGACGTATAGACCTTTCGTGGATTTCCCCACGCGCGAGGAGCTCTTCGCATCCCGCAGCTGGACCACTTGACGGAGGAAGAGAGGCCTCCCGCGGAACAGGAATCCGAGGGATCTCGCACAGTCCCAGGTCCGTGGGGTGACTTGAGGCAGGTTTGGTGTGGAGCTCAAGGCCCCCCTGCTTAGTTTGCTTATAATAATTAATATATATATATATACATGTATCTATATATACATATATATATACATATATATATTTATATATATACATATGTATACTGTGTATGTACTTATTTACGTTTATATAGTTATTTATTTATTTATTTTGTTTTATATTTATTTATTGATTGTTTTAATCATTTAATTATTTATAATGCTTCATATGCGGTTGATATCACAACATGCCCCACGTGTATAAATATATGCCTCCAGTTTAAAGGAACTTTGTGCTTGTGTTTCCATGGTACAAAGATATCCCTCTCGAAACTTGACCGCTTTTTCCGTGCGCTGAGTCTCGCTGAGTGGTTCGTGTTGGAAAAGGGTGCGCCAGGTGCTTTCAGCTGAACCAGCTTCTGCAGCAGGCCCTGGACTGCAGCATCGACTTTGTACCGCCAGGGCCCCGAGTTGGCGAGTGATGCCCTTCACCAAGCCAGTCGAGGTTTGGTGAAACACGTTCATTACTTGGGTGTTTGTTGCCAAGTTGGTAAGTTGTAGCGGTAGCCTAGGTTTGCCCACTTTTAAGTCCCCCGTCAATGTGAGGTTAGCCTGGTTAGTGGAGGGTGAAACAACCCAAGTCGCTACCCCCTTACTCACCTACTAGCTTGGTGGAACATCCAAGTAGTCTATGGCTCGTTTCGGTTTCGGGAAATTTCAACCATAACCAGGTGACACGCAAAACATGTCCCATGTCCATTGGGAACCCATGGTACCGGTGACTCTGAATACGAGCGCCCGATTTCACGTAGTTCCATGGGGATTTGTTCGCACGGTTCATGAGCACCCGGATACCCTTGGAGCTGTTCGTGGGTGCTGCTCTTAAACCTTCCTTGGCAACATGATTTGTGTTTTGTCCGGAGCGAGCAAGAGCAACACACTCATGTTGAAAACAATGATAGTGCCAAGCACGTTTGCCCAATGGACAACGCCGGATTTGCGGTTTCAATTGAATATGTTTTTTTTTCCCTCCTCTGCTCATGTCCTGCAAATTTCAGCTTAGGTGCCGCTTGTTTCCGCTTATTCTCCGGGATAAAACTGGCCACACCACTCATTTCCATTTTCGCCGCTCAGCATGCAAAACGAGCAGCAAACATGCTTGGAGCCTAACAGGGTGAGCAAATGGAAGATCTAGGTATGGGTGTTTTTGTTGAAAGGACAATTTTGCAGTGGGCTGTTGAAGGGAAACCCGCAATGTGCTTTGGTTGGTCTCCCCACCAAGAATGGACAACCAACCGAAAAGGACATGGTTCAATTCGTGTTCAACCAGGGTCACAAGTACAAGGAAGGGACCCACAAGTGTGTGCCTATTTGGTTGGATCTTTGGACCTTAACTTTTGGGAAACAGTGAATGTTCATTGGACCCACACAAAGTTAAACTTTTTGCAGAGGGGGTCAACAGCAACCAGGACAAGAAATGTTTGGTGGCTTCCATTTGACGTCCCCGGAAAGAGCCTTCAAAAGGCATCCTCAAGAAATCCAGGATGCACGCCTCACGCCTGGTGAACCATGGGCGAAGTGGCTCCGTGACACCCTTATTCCGTTTCGGTTTGGTGGGTTCCCCACTGAAATGGAATCAACCAACCGCAAAGGTAATGGTTCCATGCCACTTTCTGCCATGACTTGGCAACTTGAGTGGGTTGGCCTAGAAATAAGACAAGCACACAACTGAGTGTGTGTTTTTTTGATGTTCCTTTAAGCAGCCCGAAACACACCTAGTACGCAACCTGGGATTTCCCCGTTTGTTCTCACATCGGTCGCTGAAATGCTGACTTTCATTTGCGGGAAAGGCATCATGTGACGTTTCAAGCCCGGTAAGGTATCCAGCGGGGGAAGAACAGGAGGTTGCGAGGGTCACTGGGCATCGTCAGGAACCACGCCGCCATCCCCGAGTCTGCTGCAGGCGATTTGTGGGCAGTTTTGTATACCACCCCGCCCTGGCAAGAGGAAGCTGCCGTAGTAGTTGGATGAATCCCATGACTTGGATGTGGAATGGGCCAAGGACCTCCCAGCAGGGGGAGGACACTCACCACCCAATCGGCAAGCTTGGAACAGTCCAGCATGACACGGGGCTGATGCGCATAACTGTCAACCCTACCCTTGCAACACCCCTTCATACATTTCCGGGAAGGCTCGCCCAGTGCAGTGGCGGGATGAGCTTGAATTTTGTCGGTTACTTGGAGAAGGTAGGGAGCCCCCACATTTGCTTGCAGTTGCATGTGCCTGACTCTCTTTTCCAGGCCCTGACTTCTTGATCCACCGATCAATGTGAATTGAGCAACTTTTGACAACTCCATTTCTTCATCCCGTCGACGTCAAAGCCACATGTGCCTAAGGTCCCGCAAACAGAACCCCAAAGGCCACCGCACTTAGCAAGTGGTCAAACTTCCGTTGGAGAGTAGGTTTCCTTTTGTTTCCCGTTTTTTTCCCCCCTTTTGCTTCTTGGCTTTTTTCTTGTTGGTTTATGCGTTTATGCAGCTTTTGGTGGCTTTTTGGCATTGGCTTTGGGTTCGCATCCTTCGCATTCCCAGTTCCTCTCCGGCAGGTGGCGTTTTGGCTTCGGCGGCTTTTCGCTGGTTTATGCGGCTTTTGGTGGCTTTCGCTTTTCGCATCCTCTGCTTTCCCAGTTCCTCTCCGACTCCGGGCTTTTTGTCTTTTGCACCCTTTCATTGGCTTTTGGCTTTGGCTTCCCACATCCTCAGCGTCACCAGTTCCTCTCCGGCAAGTGTTCTTTATATTTATGTTCATGTATGTCTGCATGTACGTATGTCTGTATGTACTGTATGCGCTTCTTTGAACATCATAGGGAAGCCACCTCCCCAACCCCCCCGCTGCTTTTTATCTTATATCGCACCCTTTCTTGAATCTTTGCACCCTAGTTGAATCATCACCTTTTCGAACAGCATGGGGGGGGCTGCCCCCCCCCCCCCTCCCCGAACCCACCCGCTACTTTTTAGATCTTTTACAGAGTTCTAATTGCACCCCTATTTGAATCATCATTTCTTAAAACATCAGGGGGGTCTCCCCCCCCCCCCCAGCCCTGGCTACTGTTTAGATTTTTTGCAGAGATTTGCCTGCACCCCTATTTGAAGCGTCAATTCCAACACAGATTCACGAATACTGATTGCAATCATGAAGACAAGCAGTTGAGCGAGAATGTGGCAAGACCTTTCAATGAACGATGCTTCTTACCACGACACCAGTAGCTCTTATGTATTGAAAGACAGAGACAATGAGAGTTAGAACTACATTTATGCAGTGATGGTGGACATGAAAGCGAAGACAGTACTTGACATTTTCCGTGCTGCCAGATGGAGTGGTCTAGACACGCGAGGCTAGCCGCCTAGTTAATGAAGAGATAGAGCTCGATGAGACACTTCAATATTTCATTTGCCATGGAGCCGTGCAACCCCAGCCTGTCCAAGACATGTGCACGTCAAGTTTGCCAGGAAGGTTGCAGCCAGCCTCAGTTTGCATCGAGCCAGCCAGGCTGCGCAAGCCCAAAAGTGAAGGCAAGCAGCGCCCAACAATGGTGCATACTTAATTTGGAGAAGATATTTTCCTGGAAAACGGCACTACCTGTCGAGAGTTGAGTTCCCGCTTCAAGCTTGCTTTCATTTCGTCAATTCCTCTTGCGTCGCTCAACTGCCTCCACTCCACCTACTTCCTGCTTGTGCTTTTGCTTTCGTCGCTGAATCCTCTCTGCGGGTTCTCTTACTATTCTGCATGTGCTTGCGAGCGCTTTCAGCGCCAGGGAGGAAGGAGTCTTCACCACTCTTGAGAGATGGCCATTTGAAGACGATGTGCCTAGCTAGTCCTGGCCAGAAAATCACCAGTGACTTGGCGGCAGGGGTGGGAACTGCAGCGTGGCTTGTTCCTGATCCGCGGGTGAAGAACGGGGCAAAAATAGTGCCTGCATGAATGTCACAGAAACGTGCTTTGGTGGACCATTGTCCGCTCTTCCTGTCATTTCATAGTGTTTTAATCGTGTGCAGTTTTAGTCGTGTGCAGGGCGCGAGCGCCCAACATTGTATGAAGCGCAGACACTGCCCCCTCAAGTGTGGCTTGGCGTTGATTTTGCGCAGGAACTGCCCCAACTACGTATCAGGTGTGCGCCCAGCAGCCTGCACATCCCAACAACACCTCCCCAACATTCAAGTTCAAATCTAGAATCTAGAGTGCCCTTTGTCAGCCCATTTTGCTCAGCCAGCCCAACACCATGCCAACCGGAAAAGACCGACTCGCACAGCCTTTTCAGCCCTCTGTGAGTCAGTTTTCGCCGCGTTAGGCTTCTGAGCCTTTGGGGGTTGAGCTCGGTATTTCTCGAGCCGAGTCGGCCGATGCTTGATATCTGCTTGATGCAGGCTGCTTCTGCGTCAAAGCCAGTGCCCGCGAGAGACCCTATGCAGGGCGACTCTGCAGCTTGGCTTCTCTCGGGGCTTGTTCGGGCTGGCCGTCCCACGCTTGGTCGGCGTGTGATGAGAGACATGGAGCCCCCAAATCCTCCAACTTGGGGTCTTGAGCTTGTGAATCCCAGGTTCGAAAAAAGCAGTCCGCACTTGTGCAGCGGGATTCTCACGTGTGCCTGTTGCAGAATGCATGCGCATGCAATGTGACTGTTGCGTGTTTGGCGTATGTTCACGCGCGCCCATCAGGCCGACCAGTGTTTTGACCTGACGCAGCCGCTGAGCATTCCTCCTAGAAGAGGAGGATCTTGTGGCTGCCGGGTTTTTCGTAGATGAGGTCGTCCAAGCCATTGCGTGTGCCATCGCAGCAGCTTGACGTTGCCATTGGAAGCCAAGAGCTAGGTGGAATTGTTGAAGATAGTGCAGGTCCGCCGGGCCTTCCTTCTGGAGGGCGCAGACGTAGACCTCCTTGCGCCCAGCTTTGTGACGCGGTGGAAGTTGGAGGAGAAGCAGGCCTCTTGGCCGCAACTCAGCATAGCTGCGTAATGCTGCGTAGCTGGTTCAGAGTAGTGCCTAGTTTCTATTTTCAATCCTCAAAGAGGCTATGTGTTTCTGTTGGCGATGAGTCGCTTGCAGCTTGGCAAGGACTCTCGACTGGCAGCTGCTGGTGGCAGCTTGTGCTGAAAGTTCGGGATGCGTGAGGTCCTGGAAGGTAAGGACCTAAGCACTCAGTACATGAAAGGAAGCTTAGAAGAACTTCCGTGCTACAGAAACTATTGAAAATCACCTGTCCGCGGGAAGTGAACGGGCGAACGAGAAAATATGTTGATAGATATATAGATAGACAAAGAGATGGCTAGTTGGATGGATAGATAGCTAGAGAGATGGCAGACAGATAGAAAGATAGACAGATAGACAGATAGACAGATGGATAGACAAAGGAACAGCAAGATAGATGGATTGACAGGTAGATTGATAGATAGATAGGTATATAGAAAGACTGACAGATAGTAGATAGATAGGTAGATCGATTGATAGACACCTAGATCAATACGTAAATGGGAAGAAAGCAGGAGCATATCGATGGAAATAAAGACAACAAAGAACGGAAACGACAAGACACACACCAAAGTTAGGAAAACACAAAGAATGAAATGAAAGAAAGACAGAAAGACAACAAGAAATAAAAAGGAAAGAAGGACGGAAGGAAGGAAATAAAGAAAGAACATCGCAAGGTAAGGAAGAAATAAAGAAAGGAAAAAGAAAGGAAGGAAGGAAAGAAAGAACGACGCAAGGTAAGGAAGAAAGAACGAAAGGAAGAAAGGAAGAACGGAAAAATGGAATAAAGAAAGGAAGAGAGGAAGAGAGGAAGAAACAAATGCAAGAAATACTGAACGAAAGAAAGAAAGCCGGAGAGCAAGAAACAGCGAAAGGAAAGCAGGACAGAAATAATAATAGCAAACACACAAAGAGACATAACGAAAAGAGCTATAGTGTTGATATATGT
The DNA here is from genome assembly GCA_963377175.1 of Effrenium voratum. Lineage (NCBI taxonomy): Eukaryota > Dinophyceae > Suessiales > Symbiodiniaceae > Effrenium > Effrenium voratum. The sequence goes on from CAUJNA010003427.1 coordinate 1,218,110, forward strand.
TTACAACTTCTGCCCACCGGCTTCGCCGGCTCTACTGGTATTCAAAAGTGCGGCCACCCTTGTCACCAGCATTCAATGCTGCACGCCTTGGCAAGGGCTCTTTGTGTAACCGCGCACCTCGAACACCACTTTAACACACCACTATGTTCACCGCTGCTACGACTGCTGCTTCTGATTGATTCTGCCATCACAAGTGCAATCAGGATGTTGTTGCTGCTGTCGCCACCGCTGGTGCCGCTGGCGCCGCAGCTGCCGCTGCTTCTGCTTGTTAAACTCCACAAGTATTGATGCTTCTCCTCCTAAACGTATGGGCTGTGATGTGTAGCCCCTTCGTGGTTCGTGTTTTTTTAGGAGACGGCGCGGGCCTGACTCCAGTTGTAAACCGGCCAGTATTGGAGTAGCATGAATTCAGTTGTGGTTCAATACGGAAGTAATGCTGGTGCTTGTCGTGGGAATTTTCGGGTTCTTGGAGGGTTTAGTGTTGGTTTCCTGGCGCCTCTTCTTGCTGTTCCTGTTTGCCCGCCGAACATTTGCCGTTTCAGGCAATTTTTGCCGAATCCCCAAAAATGCTTTTGATCTTGGGGTTATCCCAACTGGGCTGCGAGCAATTTGACTTCGCCAGGGGTGTCAATTCAGAACAATCGAATCGGCTGCTCCACCGTGTACGCACGTTTGTGAAGGAGCCGCGCGCCTTCTCAAGCCGGCAACGCGTCCTATAAAATCCTAGCATTGCTATTGGGCCGCGCTGTCACACAACGGATTGTACCCATGAGGCTTGCCAGCCTGAACATCCTGAGCATCCTGTACATTGTGTGGTGCCAGTAGTGTACCATTAGAATTATATAAACTACTGAGGGGTATTTTTTTTAGGTTTTGTTTGTGTTTCTTTTCTTTTCTATATTTTGTGTTGCTTTTGGCTTCTTGGCTTTTTGGCTTCTCGGCTTCTTGGCTTTTCGGCTTTTTGTTGGTTTATGTGGCTTTTGGTGGTTTTCGCTTTTCGCATCCTCCGCTTTCAGTTCCTTTCCGGGCTTTTGGACAGAGATTTCATTGCACCCCCCATTTGAATCATCACTTCTTTAAACATCATGGATTTCGCGAGAAAATGCGGTACAACATTGGGGGGCGGGGGGGGGGGGGGCCCTGCCCCCCCCGAACCCCCCCGCTACTTCTCATATTTTGACAGGGATTGAAACCCGTCAATGCGCCAGCTACTTTTTAGATTTGTTTACCCACGATTTGCTGGTGATGCTGTTGTTCGGCCATGAGGGGGAATGTTGAAAACCATGCTGGCGATGTTGACGGGCTAGTGTAAAATACGTCAATTTCGCGAGAAAATGCTGTAGAATACGATTTTACTGGCCATGCCTAAGTGTTGTGGTCCATGCATGACTGTTTTGGCCAAGGGTGCGCCTGTTTTGACCCGGATAACAATGCCTAAAGGGGCAGGGTACTTAGTAAATGCTTTGCATGGCTAGAACCTACTTAGGTGCCTTATAACCATGGTAAGTGGTTGTTTCAAGCCTCACGCAACAGCAAAGAGAGAGAGAGAGAGAGAGAGAGAGAGACCGATATATATATATATATTTTAATATATGTATCTATATATCTACACATTCATATACCTATATTGAAGAATGGCATTTGCCTGACGTAGCGAATCGATCGCCCCTTTAAGCACAGAGAGAGAGAGATGAGAGATGCGGCAGACTTGCTGGAGACGGTGGCAGCGCTGCTCCGCGCCTTTCCCTCTTCGCTGGCGGTGCACTGCGAGGCCCACGCCCGTGGCCTGCCGGAGGAGGATTCCGCGCCACGGCGAGCGGCTGCCGCGTTTTTTTCCGCGGAGCTGTTGAAGGGTTGGTCTTTCAAGGGACGCCAAAAGGAAACCACCATTTTTGTGTGTCCCGTGAACAAAAACACGTTTTTTGGGGAGTACTCTCCCTCAGAAAGCAGTATATGCTGCTATCATCAACACAACCCTTAACATAAACCAGAAAAGCCAGCCTCGGATGCGCCGGACAGCCAGCTCCAAGCAAACCTAAACCCTAGAAACCCTAAACCTAAACCCTAAAAACCCTAAACCTAAACCCTAAAAACCCTAAACCTAAACCCTAAAAACAAGCACTAAAAACCATAAAAACCCTGAAAACTCTAAACTAAACCCTACAACCCCAAAACCTAAACCCTAAAAACCCTAAACCTGCCAGCACTATCATACAGCACAATAAGACCTTGTGGGCGACACGAATGTTTTGTGGGTAGGAATACTTGGCTTCGGGCCCGGGGGGCTCGGAAGTGCGGTTTTGCTGCGCCTGCCACACTTTTTGAAGGTCTCGGGGACCCGCTTCCGGGCGGTCGCGGGCAACACATACGTTTCGGCTGTATTCCTACAAGGCTCTGGAAGCTTCCTGTTGTTCGGGTTGGTCTTTTAAAGGGACACGAAAAGGACAAAAGACACACTCACTTGCGAGCAAAGCGAATCGACTAGATCCGACGTTTCGGTCTTCCCTGTTTAGCAACCATTGCCAGTGGCCCCCGAAGATGATCACCTTTTCTGCGCAGGTCCTTTCAGCAAGTGAGGAATGGCTTTGCCTGGCGTCTCCTCCAATTTTTTCGTCAGAATCCCTGAAGTGCTGCTGACTTGTAGTAAGTCTGAAGGCTGGCAGTTTTGCCAGCCGCAAAAATGGTATGTGCAATCCCCAAAGACCTGTTTGCTTTGAAGGCCAAAGGGTCGAAATGCTGGATCGAAAAGGCGTTGGGGGATGCATTTGAACGAGTTTGTTCTTTTGGGTGTACAAGGGACCCTGGTTGGGGGTTGGCGAAATGTGTCACAGAGTCTCAACATATTGTTTTTGGCGCACCCAAGTTGGCTCGCCGTGGACAGTGCTGTATGTTGGCGAAAAAGGAGTTAGATACCCAATTTGGAGAAGTCGAGCCCCCTTCATGACGTTTGTTGAGTAGCCGGCTTTGGGGTGTTGGCCCACTAGGACCGCCTCTCTGGGCTTGGGGAGAAACTGGCCATGTTCGCCTCAAGCAAGCGAGCCACCGCGTTTTGGGTCTTGCAACCCTGGCGAGTGAAGCCCTTTTCAGGGGGGCTACCTATGGGAAACGGGCGTCAACAGGCACAACCTTGCTGGAAAGGCAGTAAGTCTGTGTTGCTAGGCTTGCCGCAGTGCTATCGTCAAAAACATCCTTAAACGCGAGGTTGGTGGAAATGGCCCCCCTTTGTAGGTGTCCTACTGCACGGGTACCATTCTAGGTCAAAAGAGTCATGCCTTGTCCTTTCTGCCATCCTTGCGGTTGCGAGAATTAATTCTGCAAAAGCGGGCCAACATATGCACTTATGTCTCTATGTGTCTAGATGTATACACACACATATGTCTCTATGTGTGTGTGTACACGCGGATGCATTTTGAGTGGTACCCTTCTGATGTTGAACGCATAGGCTGTCACCGCTTAACTTGGTGCAATTTTGAGATCTCACTCGCTGTGGATTGTTTTTGTTCCTGGTTAACCCGGTCAGGTGGCTGGTTGGCTGGCTGGCTGGCTGGCTGGCTGGCTGGCTGGCTGGCTGGCTGGTTGGCTGGTTGGTTGGTTGGTTGGTTGGTTGGTCGTTTTAGTTGCAAAATGCAAGCTCAAACTTGCTTGCAGCCCCCCCCCCCTGCAATCCCTGGCGAGCCAAGGAAGCCAAGCACAAGCTCACCAGACGCCGCGCAGCTGCTTGGCTTCTCTGGGTTCGTTTGCCTAACTTCCTCCATTTTTCCTTGCAGCTGGTTTCATGACTTGGGGTCTCGGAGTTTCGCCCTTGGTGTAATGCTTGCCTCGAAGAGGAGCTCAAAGTTTCTGCCTGGCGAGCAGGGGTGGCAAGATAGTGGGGACTCGAGGCAGTTCGATTGCTGGCCGGGCTAGGCTGCTTTCCCATTTGCTGTCGTCACACACACTGTTAGGGCGCATGCAAAGCGGCCCGTTTTCCACAGACTTGCCTTCCTTGTTTGTGCAGGCTGGACTGGCTTCCCTTCTGCTGATACACCTTGCCCAAACACACTTTTCCATCGAAGAGGACTTGTCTAAAGCAGGCTGATGAAGAGCAGCAGCGTCGGCACTTCTAGCTTGGGTTACCCTCTCTCAAGTAGGAGGGTGTCCCATGTTTGAGGGAACCCTGAAACACCCCAGTTGGAGGCTCCAGTATCCACCTTCCCCCTACCAATCCTGAAAGAAATGCTCATTATCCAATCCTTCGTGGCAACAGCCGCTCCTCACCGCCAAGCCGCGCTCAAATCCAAAGTTGAATTTAGTGCGGAGCCGCCTACCCCCCCCCCCCCCCAAGGAAAAAAGAACACCCATGCCAGAGCTCCCAAAATTTCCCCTTCAAGGGTGGCTTTCAACATTACCTTTAAGGCCACTTCGAGTTGCGTTTCCTGGGCGAGAAATTGGGAAATCTAGGGAGCCCCGCAGCCAGCCACCCCCACCCACCCCACCCACCCAACCCGTTTCACAACCCCAACCAAATCCACCACGTTCCACCCCGCTTCCAACCTTCCACCCAGAACTCCAGCCAATTCCCAACCACCACCCCTCCCCAAAGCCAACCCCAGCCTAACTCCAACCAATTCCACCATGTTCCACCCCCGTTCCACCCCAACCAACCTTCCAAAAACAATACCCACCCCAACCAGCCTTCACCCAACTCCAATTCCACCCCCGTTCCACCCCAACCAACCTTCCAGAAACGACCCCCCCTCGGCGCCCAGGAGCTCTGGTGCCAGGAGCTGCAGAAGCGCCGCGTGCCGCAGCGGCTCAGCGCCTCGGGCGCCGGCTGCTCCCGCGGCACCGGGCCAGGCCTCGCCATGCGCGCGGAGGCCGCGCCGAGCCGCGTGCGCCCCGCGTCGCGCGCCGCGCGCGCGTCGCGCGCGACGCCGGGTTATTTCGTCCCTTGGGCTCTCCGAGTCTACTAGGTTTGGGGCGGACTGGAGGAGGACAACCCGCATTTCCCACAAGTTTGGTTTTGATTTTGAAGTTTAAGAACATGGAGGCCTTACTTCTGGAGTTTATACAGTCTATACTTCTGCAAAAACCATTTCCCAAAGCTACGCATTCAATACAAAGGGCTTCAAATTGATTTGTTGTTTTTTGGGTGCCGGGGCCAGTGAGCAGCTTGTTTGTTCTTTGCCACAAGATTCCCCAGTGAAGCCCATTCGCCTGAGGTTCATGGCAGGAGCTGCCAGGAGTTCATGCTGCCAGTTTGGTTTTAGGCTGTGGACCCCCCAAACCGAGCCACCTGAACCAGGGCCCCCAACGGCTGTCAAATGGCTTGTTGCGTGACTTTAGTTTGGGGCCGATTGTCCTTTGGTCAATTTCCTCACTGGAAAAGGAAGGCGCCTCCCCCACTCCCCTAAAAGAGGAACGGATGACACCCGGCATATGTCCTTCCTTTTTCCTTGAGGCGATCATCAATTGGTTGGACCTTCACTCCACCCGCCTTCCCCCCCAGCGTAAGTTAAAGGAATTCCCCTTCAACCCCTTTGTGGTTTTCCAGGTACCCCATACCCGCTATTCAGGTAGGCCAGGAATTTCTCCTTCATTTTTAGAACCCCCCCTCATGGCTTCCCAGTACCCTGCCATTTCCGTCTACCTGTGGTTTCGCAGGTGGCCTCGGACCTCTTGGACGAGCGCCGGGAGAAGGCGAACCAGATGCTGGCGCAGGTCTTCCAGGCGAACGAACCCAGCCGAGCCTTGGGCTCCGCGGAGCCGTGTGGATTTGTTGGAGCCAAGGGGCGGTACAACGTGGATCCAGATGATCTCAGTTTTCAACCAGGGCGAATGGACCTTTTGACTGTTGGACTTGTTGGCTTTCCCTTTCTATCCATTTTTGGTGACCCGGAACGGTGATCACCTTTTGTGGGTCCTTTGGGCGACTGAGTATGGGCGCCTCGTCCTTTTTGTTAGGGTGCATTATTTATGTTGGGTTGAAAGGCAAACTAAGGGACTGCCCCATGTACGTCTTCGACTCTAGGTCTGTTGTTTCTCAAAAAGGACAAGGCCCGTTATAACATGAGTGCACGTATATATATATATATACGTTTACCAATCTATATATCTATATCTATCTATCTATTTATTTACCTTTCTTTCTATCTTGCTATCTGCCTATATATATATATAGTTATTCTATCTTTCTATCTATCTATCTATCATATCTATCTATGTATCTGTCTATCTATCTGTCTATGTTTTGGGATTCGAACACCTTTTGGACCAAAGTGAGTTTCCTTCAGGTGGGGTAGGACCCCTGTTGTGGGAATTCGGGGCCGCTTCTGTGATGCCAGCAAACCGCTACTCCAGTTGCATTGCAGGAGTGATGCTGGGGTTCCCCTGGGTTGTGTCGCTGGTTTTTTGTGGCGTAGCCTTGAAACTCGCTTGCCCTAAATCGAATCCAGCTTTTGAGCATTTGGTTTCCATTTGTAGCGGCCCCCAAAGATGATCACCTATTTCTAGGTCCCTAACGCGCAAGTGTGCAATTCCACAAGTCGCCAGGGTTTTATTGCTTAGGCATTAAGGTTGCATCAAGGAACACCACTTGGGTTGGCGTCAGGACGCCGGCGTAAAGTTCGACTCCAACTCCTACCAGGCTGAGTGGGATCAATAGCGGCCATGGTAGGGTCTGTCTTTTTCTAGGTTGGACCGATTTCTCTTTAAAACCACCAAAATATTGACACAAGACACACCATGACACACCCATATGTTTTCTCGTGTGCCCAAGGGCAACCATAAGAAAAAGACGAGCGGTGCCTTTTTTTCCTTCTTGTTTGTGCAATTCCACATTGCGGCCGTTTTATTCTGGTGACAATTTCTACCAACGTATCTTCGCTATTCTCCACAGGTTGGTGGCTTCTTTGGCTCTTTTGTGTTGGGTCCGGCTGTTCGGTGAAGCCTTTTTCCCCGTAAGTAGTGGGTTCCCTACAATTGGTCAATCTGCAAGGGTTTTTCTTGTTCTGCCGGAGTGAATGGGCAGCGCAGATCCAGAGGTTTTGGCTAAGCCGTAGGAAAAGGTCACTGAAGCATCACTGACCAACATGTGGGGCATTTGGAAGATTTGCGTTAGGGGCCCATAGGGGGGGGAAGCCCCAACAAAAAAGGCAAGCTCACAGGCCTTAGTTGCTAGCGGCTTTGGAACTGGGGGGGCGCCCGGGATGGAGGCTCGCAGTTTAACTCCTTGACTGCTACTGGTTGGATCTTTAGACTTTAACTTTTTGGGGAAATCAATGGGTTTTCCACTAAACCCAAAAAAAACTAAACTTTTGCAGGGGGGTCAACAGCAACCAAGACTCCAGGAAGATGACGTGCTGTGGGAGGTGAGTCACTGACAATATGTTTGGGTGCTTTTGGCTCGGGAGGGGGGGTTGGCAACATCCCTCATATCCAGCAATCACTTGGGGGGCCAACTCAATTTTACCCCTGTGCTTTTCGCGTTTGTTTCGTTCGGGGCTGACCGGATTCACCACGTGTCCAGTGGCACTTGTGGGGGATCATTTCTGGATATGGTTGCGTATTAGTACAGAGAGCCCACGGGGCAACAAGGATATTCGAAGGGACAGGGTGAAAAAGTGTACATTTTTTGACCATGTCCATCATGTTGTTTCTGTGTACCCCAGATTTGGGCCAAGTTGTGTTGGTTCCGAAACCGCTACATACATTGCACTTCCCCCCAATGCAACGGCGCTCGATTGACTCGCGGAGGTGCCCCAATCCTGCGCAACTCGGCATGGGGCAGACGGAGATTTGTGGTTTCGAGCACTCAGATGGCTATCGTTTGCTGGACATTGGCTGACTTAGAGCAACTGCAACATCCGCCAGGGGCATATGGTACAACGCAACTCCAGGGTGGCAAGCCTTGCGCCACGGAACCCACCACTAAGCGAAGTTTTGTTTTTTCTTTTTTCTCGTTGTTACTTTCTCAAAAAGGACTCCGGACAGGAAGCGAATGGGGAAAGAGGGGGTGCCACGAACACAGATTGGGCCTTGTTTCCTCCGGTCTGCACCCCACGAGCAGTTGACAGCTTAGGCTCCAAGCCTATAGCTGCAATCAAGTCCAGAGGCCAAGCGTCCAGCCCAGTCGACCCTCTCAGTCCCTCCGAATTTCTGGGCCTCGTCGCCTTTTCACCGCCTCGGTTTTTCCCAGAGCAACGCTGTTTGGGGTTTGCTGCAGGAGTGGCGGTTTACTTGTTTTTTCTTCCATTTGCTTAAGTTTTCACTATTATTGTTATCATTATTATTATATTTGTCCTTGTTGGTTTCAAAAGGAATTTTTCACACTGGAAATATTTTCATTTTTTCCAGGGGGCTTAAGCAAATGGAAGTTTTCCGGGCCACGTCTTCGGTTTGTTCACCGCCGCGTTTTTTTCCGATTCGAGCAACGCCCGAGGCGGAAGTGGTGCAGAAGCTGGCCCGCAGCCCAGTCTCGTGCCTTCTGTCTTCCGGACACGCAGAAACGGGCCCCGGCTGGCATAAAACACCTAGGGCCCCCAGCTGGGTGCACCGTTTGTTTGTTGGGGGAGGGTTCCGAACCCTACTAAAATAGACTACAGAAAAAGGGTATCCTGATTCTATAACCTCTCAAATCTGGAGGACCTAGACACAGTACCCTCCCACTAATTAACATGTGAGACAGGGAAGAGTCCTGGTTTAGACCATTTTACTTTTGAAGGGACCATTTCCCGAACGTCAGGTTGGTAATTGGCCTTTGGCAAGGACTTTTTTTTTGGGTCTCACCCTTCTTGCCAGTACCAACGTTGCCATGTAACCCAGAAAATCCCTTCAGAAAGCTTGTCTTCCGGGACCCCCTTGTCACCGGGCAAAGAGAATAAGGCGAGATATGACCCTTCGCTTTTGGCACCAGAACGTTATCCTTCCACCAAGGTCCTTTGTCAGAACCATCTTCGGGGTGAACGATGGGTGCACTAAATCTTTGGTGCATTTTGCTTGGATGTTAGGACTTTAATTTTTTGCCAACTAATGTTGTTTTTGTTCCATTAAACCACTAAAAGTCAAACTTTTAGCAGGGGAGCAGATTTTGCAACCGAGAAAGCATTGCAAGTCGGGGGGGTCGAGGAATTGCCGAGTTGTGATTTTGGGTTTTGGGGTTCCTTTTGCATGCTTGGCTTCGCATATTATAGGGCAGGGGGTCTCCACCGTAGTGAGAACCCGGCAAGAGGGGAACAGTGGTAAGCAAGTTTAGACAGTGTTTGACTTTGTCCACATTGGTGTCTGCCCATATGGGCTTTTTGGAATCTATTGGAGATTGTCCATTTGCTGAAATGAAGGAGTTTGAGTTCCCCTGGTTGGTTCAGCGTGATTTCCGCCATCTGTACAGGCAAACCAAAAGAAAAGCCACAATTCGTGGCCCCGAAAAAGAAGACACACCCCGCATGACGGGAGTTCTGCCTTCAGATCTTTCGGCAGATCTGTAAGGTCGGCATCTTCGAAGCCTTTCCAGACCTGCCCATGCGCATCGAGGGCCACGCCAAAGGCGGGCACATGAACGCGTTCTCCATGCCCTCAAGCGAATGGATCGGATCTGAAACCGCACAAAACATATTTCCTGAATTGACGGGTTCCCATTCTGAGCGGCCTCAAAACGTGGATGATCTTTGATTTGGATCTTTTTAGTGGACCCAAGAGGTGATCATCTTTGATTTGGCAAATGGGTCCCTATGGTGTGGATGAACCAAATCCGCGCCAGGCACTTGTTGGGATGACTGAAGCTGTATGATGCTGGCCCCTAAACCAACCCATGCTTGATGCTGTTTGTCGGAAGCACTTGAAACATGACATGTACACTCCGGTCAAAGGCACGAGGAGAACGTCTTGCGGTTTGAGAGTGGCTGTGGATTGGCCAATCCAATATGTTGCAACAAAACATGGAAAATCCATCAGAGATCTCTTTATTCTCACCAGTTGTTATTTGAGGTTCCATGCGAGTGTTTGTTGTTTTAAATATGCTTATAGATCCGCTGTTGCACTTGGCTTCCCACATTCTCCCGCGCACCCACCTAGACGGGTTATGTGCTGTGCCTGTTGTTTGCTTTACTTGGTGGAATCCGCAATGCACATGGTAAACCTCAAGATAACATGATTCGCGTGCTCCACCAAATGGGTTGTTCGCCTGAGGATTATTTGCTGCGCTCAATGACTTTTACCCGTGTTCCCTTTTCGCTGGCGGGTAGTTACCCCAAACGCGCGTTGACAGGCGTCAAGTCTTCAAGTCTCCAAGCCCCTCATGCAACCTCAACCCGACCCCCACCAATCCTCCACACTTCCACCCCCCAAACCCTTGAAACCTCCGAACTCCCGTTTGTCCTCCGCGCCGACCAGAGGCTCGGCAGGCGTCCCGGATCGAAGCGCGAGACTTCCCCAGGTCAGCCTGGCGACACCGGCGATGCGAAGCAACGCCTGCAAGGGGCACCCAGCGGAAAGAAGTAACTGATCTCGACCGCCCACTTCAACTAAGTCCCCCAGTAGTGCCCTTTTACCGTTTCGTTTTTGGAGGAGGGTTCCCCTACTAAAATAGACTACAGAAAAAAGTACCTTTCCTTTGCCATTTGCCCATGACCAAACTTTCTTTCCTCGCTCTCGGCTATTGAACAAAAAAAGAAATGGAGCTTTGCCATTTGCACGTGACCAAATTGGGTTTGGGATTGGTTTGGCAATAGGAGCACCCTTGCTTCGTCTAAGTGAATGCACATTGGGGGGCGCCCAAATTGGTGGATTGGTTTGGCATTGTGAGGCATGAGCACCCTTGGTTCCTGTAAGTGAATGGGGTACCTACTCCGCAATTTTTTCCCTGCCCACTCTGAAGCTTGCTGGGGGATCCTTTCGTGGACATCATTTGCATGGGCAACAGTTGCTTCAGGTCTTTTCGGCACCAACACGGCACCTTCCGCAACTGCAAGCATTTCGGCATGTGTGCAAGATCTTCACGTTTTTAGGAAAGAAATAAGGAAGTCCGCCTAGACCTCCGGATTTTTTTTGTGGAATACATGGGGGTCTCCCCAAAAAACGCAGCAGCAAAAACAGGATCAATTTGGGCTTTGGGTACCCACCAGTTGGATTTGAACCCATTCTTCTCTACTGCAAATGGGGGGATCCATCCCCGCGCCAGCCCCGAAACCCGAAGGTCGCAGCTACGAGCGGAGGCCTTCAAGCTGGAGCTGCGCAAGGCTTGAGTTTCCGCTGCGCGAGGGCCGTGGAAAAGTCATTGCTTGGTTGAACAGGGGGGGGTTCCCATTTAAGAGGGAAGCCTTTATGTTTTCGCAAGGGACGCCTTTCAAACTTTGCAAACCGAACAATCCAATCTTGCCCCTTCAGCCCTGACATTTGGATGACGCATGCCTTTGGACTCACTTTGCCCGCTGCGCAAAATCCGGGGTCATCCAGGCGGGCGCCAGCAACCGCATCCGCTGCTTCGGGAGAGGCGATTCGAGTCGAATCGCGCCCAGATCGAGCGACCTGTTGGGAAGCCCTCTGCAAGTTGTTTACCGTTGCCCATGTCAGGGGGACAAGTGAGTTTCTGCTTCGGGGCGTAAACCACTAAAAAACCGGCAACTCACTTGTGGCAGCTTTGAGTGGGTCACTGGCTTAACGGGTTTTTCCCCCTACACTGATCCTCTAAACTAGGTCCCCCAGTAGCCTTTTTTGGGGGAGGGTTCTCCTACTAAAATAGACTACAGAAAAAAGTTGGTGCCCTTATTCGAACTTCTCAAATCTGGAGGACCTAGTAAACTGCTGAAACACCCTCTCAAGGGGGGTTAAACCTCGAAAAACGGTGACTCACCAAAACTCGGGCGGCAAACTTGGGACATCCCCAGTCGGGACTAGCCGGGCAGGCTGCGAGCCGGGCCTGGGCACCAGCATCCGTGTGGCAGGGGCTCCCGGTTTTCTTTTTTTTTTTTCAGGATTTGGACCCAGTTCATGAACTTTAAACCTTTTGGGGAAGACCATTTTAGTTCTAAATGTACAGTTTGGACTTTTTTTGGGCCATCCACTCAGCAAGTGAGCTAAAGTTAGGTGGTTTGGAGCCTGGTGGGATTTCAACCCCGGGTTCTTGGGGGTTGAGGAGACCTACTCAAATACGTAGCAACCCCAAACCTGTCGGGCGGGGAAACAGCAGAGTAGTGCTAGATTCCCTTAAAGCCGACAGGATAGAACAACACATCTGCTCTTCTCAGCACATAGAAAAGCACATTTCTGAAGAAATCATGATTTGAGAAGGCTTCACTGTTCTGGGGCGCGTGATTTCAGCGGTTTTGCGGCTCATCGCGGGATGGCGCAGCACCCCGAACCCCCAGTCAAGGAACAGAGAGGGGTCACGGTCCACACCCTTTAAACAAATCCCTTGTTTCACTTGCAATCCTAGGTAACTTAGCTGGTTGATCCCTGGTTCGAGCTGCCAAGTGATTTGCCCGTGGAATGTGAGTAGCATTTGGCACCCTCGGAGTTAGCCTCCATGAGAAACTGAAATGGTTGGTTTCCTTTCGGCTTGCCCCAATACCACGCCCATGTTTTCTGGGAGGGCTAAGCTGGACCCCACTTGGTGCAAAGGTGTAAACCACCCAATGCCAGACCCACCAAACAACCAATGTGAAGCAAAGGTGAAGCTTTAGCCATGGTAACCATGGCTAGAAGTAGACCAACCCTTCGGGAAGCCAGGCCAAGCAGCTCCCATGGCGAACTACGCGCTATTGTTGTTTGTCTTTTGGGGGGCGCTGCTTACGCTTGAGGAAGCACTGAGCTACTTAACTCCAAGGGACACATACCAAACAAACGTCGGAACAACCAGTGAAAGGCGCAACACGAAAATATGCAACGGTAGCAGATACGCGCTCGGCACAGGCAGCGAAGAAGTTTTCATGCTGGCCATCTCAATTTCCTCCCTGAGAGTTCATAGATTACCGTAACATAATGCCACTTGCCTTTCCCAAGGAGCCCACTTGCCATTGATCCCTTAACCTGAAATCAGGAGGCACCTCATGGTTGCCATGGGACACATTGTCTTCCAGTTGCTGCAAAGCATATTTTATATCATCCCCCTTTTGGTTTTACGGGGGATTATCACTACTGGAAGGAACATGTCATCTTCAGTCACATCTTCAAAATTGCCTCTGAAGGGTGGTTTGGAGGGTGAAACCGCAACGCAACATTTTGTTGGGGGGGGAGTTAAAGGAACCAAAAGGACAACCATTTTGCAAGCGTCCCCTATTTATCGACATAGTTGTTGGATCCCCGCCAGCGGACGGCCTGAGGCCGTGGACGATGAAGAGGAGAAACTGCCGTGCCAGCCGGTTCCGGCCCAAACGGTGACGGGCTGAGTTGGGAATGTGTCAAAGATGGGGATTGGGACCCCCTAAATTTCAGCTTCCCCTTTGGTTCCCCATTCAAGCCATCCCAACAAGGGTGCCCTCAAAAGCACACGCCCAATTGAATGAAAGGCTGAAGAATTCGGCCCACGTTTGGAAGAACACCTGGGGGATCCCTTTCAATTTTCGAGTTTACTGTGGATGCACAACAGCCTGCACCTGTTGGAGTGAATGAAGGTTCGCAGACCAAACATGGATCGTCCGCCATATATGTTTTGTTTGGTGGTTTGTTGTTTGTTTGCTTGTTTGTTTGTTTCGTCCGTCCGTCCGACCGTCCCTCCGTCCTTCCGTCCCTCTGTTTGTTTGTTTGTTTGTTTGCGTACCTTGCCCAGAGGGTCCAAGTACCTTCTAAGGACCTTTTTACCCCCCAAAAGCCATCCTCGGGAGGTACTTGGACCCTCTGGGTTGCACAGGAGGTTGCAAAATCGACCTTCAGTCAGTGTCCATCATACGGGAGTGGCCAAAATGATCGGCCCCTCGCGGGTCTTTTCGAGGCCGCGCCCTGGGAAGAGCAGCTCAGGCGGTGCCGGGAGTTGACTTGCGTCGGAAGGAACCTGGGCCCTTTAAAGGAAACTACCCGCTGGATGTTTGTTTATTGGTTTCTCATTTTTGTGTCAATCGCACCAGAAAGTTGGGGGGGGAATATCCAAACCACAAATTCGAGGAAAGCAAAATTGGGGGACCCTTACCCACTGGTGCACGAACATGGGACCTCGGGGGCGCTTTGAAAGGAAAATGAGGTCCAGAACCCCTCAGTCAGGTTCCATTTGGACAGGAGGTTCGTTTGGGGTGGCCTGTTTTTATGGGAATCCGGATCACTTTTGTGGGTGAAACATGGTGACACCCCGTAGTAGGATGGGAATAAAAGAGTCGGGGGGTTCCCTTTGGAGGGGCAGCGTATGTCGGCAAGTGGTTAAGAACCGTGGACGTCACCCACTGTCCATGGTTGTAAGTAGGTTACAACCATGTTTTACCACGTACCCGAAAGCTGGGTGATTCAACAGGCTAGTTGATTCAGGTAGCACCTCGTACAACAAATGTTGCTTGCCCTTGGCCCTCGACTGACGTGATTTCGGCAACGGTGGACATCCGTGTCGTGGAACTATTCGTTGGGGTCTTTCAGCTGGAAGAATTCAGCTGGAAGTGGCTATGCTTCAGACTTGCTACGGCATGGCTCTCTTTTGACCGGCGCAGCGCCGCAGCGCTATTTCACTCCTCAATCTGATCATGTTACTTTGCAGGTTTACCAACAAAGGGGTCCTTCCAAATCGAAATGTCCAGGAAGATGGATGAGTAACTTTCATTTGCTAGTGGTTTTGTTTTATGTTCCCTCTTGGTTTCAAGGGGAATCTATCACTCCTACATGTTGTCTTTTTGGTTGCAGGGGACGAACAACGCAAATGGAAGGCAACTGACATGATTCTTGGGAGTCTACTATCAGTTTCGGGGACTCTTGGAGTGAATGAGTACCGACACTCCAGCGCCTCAACGACCGCGTCTCTGGGTGAACCCCGTGAGGCTGCAGGAGCTGCTGATGCAAGCTGCGGAGAACGGGCTGAAGTTCCAGCCGCTGCGAAGCAGAAAGGGGTTTTCGGGCCGGGTCTGGTTGCCTGGGTATGAAACCCTAGTCTATGGATACCTGGAGTGTTGGAGACTCTTAAAAAAAAGGCATTACCCAAAATTGAGGGGTCATGGACCCATTTTGTAAGGGTCATGGAGACTCTAGGTAGGTCATTAGATGTTTATCTCAAGAGCGGCCATGGGAAGCTCACAGCGCTTGGTCCGTCCCCAAATCAGGCCCAAATCGTTAGGCTGCAAGGACCCCCCCCGGTTGCTGATCTGAGTCAGTGATTTCAAGCAAGAAAGATGCCTAGAGTTTATCAGGCTAGTCCCGGCAACCCTTTTGAAAGGAGTGACTTCTGCCCGGGCTGTCCTAGAATGTTGACTATCAGTGGGCACCTTTTTTGTTTCCTTGCTGAGTCAAGACGCTCTGGACGCAACGGCAGAGAGAGAGAAACGGAACAACGGCAACCCTTCTAAAAGGAGTGACTACCGAAACAAGAGTCTAGGGTCATCCCCACGGCCATCCCCCAAAAGCCCAAAACACGACAAATGGCTGTGGCTCAAAAAACCGGTACCACATGGAACCCGTGGAAACATGGAACTGCGCAACCCCTGTTTAATTTTCAGCACAAGTGGCTTCTGGGGCCTAAGGCCCAACACGACAGAGCTGCAGCTCAGCTCGGCTCTGGCCGTGCCGCACCTCGCGGAGGCCCTGAAGGCGGACGGAAGCGCAAACACGGCGCTGGGAGCTGTTTGCTTGGGACTTGACTGCTGGGTTGGACCCTTAGACTTTAACTTTTTTGTTGAAATCAAGTTGGGTTTTCCGCTAAACCCCCAAAAAGTTGAACTTTTTGCAGGGGGCTCAACAGCAACCAAGGGGAGAGGCGACCTTTCTGACGGACACGCTGCCGTTTATTGGCCATTTCTTGGAGGACCTCCATTTGCTTAAGATTTGTGTTGTTATTATTAATTTCTTCCTGGTTTGTTTTAAACCGAATTCATCACTACTAGACATAGTTTTTTTCCCTGGGGCCTGAACCAAATGGAAGAGGATGTCTGGTCAGCTTCCGTTGGTCTCTGTTTTAGCGGACATGTGATCCCATTGGCTGGGTTTGGGAGTGGAGGTGAGCAACTGAGCAATGAATGGTCATGTTCCTATTCATCATAAGGCTAGGAGCAAGGGAGCACATCTGAGATGCCCATGCACGCAGTTGCGGAAGCACTGTTTCATTGATTTGTTCTTTTGGTGTGCAATGTTTGGCCCTTCTTCCTGTGTTCCTTTGTTTTCTTGGGAGATATTTGTCCTGTTCTTTTTGTTATTTAATTGTTGGTCCCTATTCTTTGGAGATTGGTAAATAGCCCTTTTGGACAAGCTTGCCCTGCAACACCAACAATCACGATCTGGACCTGCAGGGCTCTTTGCCAAAAAAGTCTTCGACGTCCAGAGTCTGAGGGCCAAACCGTGTGTGGAAGGCCACATGGGAGTTGGTGATTCGTTTGAGGGGTGTTGCTTTTGATTTCCTGGTCTTTGGTCTTGTTTATTTGCCGCAGAAGAACACCAAGAGGAGCAGAATAAGTATAGTATAGGGGTTTCATTTTTCCCAGACCCCGCCATTTAGAACCCAGAGATCCACCGTTGATCAACCCCTTCAAAAGCAAACCCATTCGACATGTCCTAGATAGGATCTTGCATGTGTTGCCCTGCCGCCTTGCTGGCAGGCCTTTCCGAACTTCGTAGCGCCTTGGCAGTTGGGTGTTGCACAAAGGTGCTAACCAACATGAATCAGTGCTTGCCTGTTCAAACATTTTCCTTGGTGCCCGTAGTTTACCTGTTGCCAACAAACAGTTAACTTGCTGCAGGGGGCCTAAGTCAAGAGTCGCACGCATCCTTTCAGTTGTGAGTTATACCTTTGTTCTTGCTGGCTGACTGTGGCTGCTCGAAGAATTTGGGCAAGGTGTTGATTCATGAGGTTGGAAAGAACTGTCCATTATTTGCTCGCCTCAATCGCTCACCGGGGACCAGAACACGAAGAAAGCTTTCCATTACTTTGTTGCGACTGATGTATTTTGCCAACACAGCAACAGCAAATCAGGTCCCCAAGCAGGAGTTGGTTTACCTATGTTCCCGCCCAAAAGGGCGCAACGCCCCCCCCCCCCCCCGAAAAAAGAAGAAAAAAAAAAGGACATGTTTCAGCCGATGTTGTTGTTCCAGTCTCCTCAGGTAAGTGTCCCCGCAAAACTGAACACAAAGCAAAGCAACCCCCAGCCCCCAACCTTATCCACTCGGGCTTCCCTTCCTGGCCTTTCGACTTCCAGTTCGGGGATTGCAAGGGACAGCCCGTCCTCTCTAGCGGGCGCGTCTCTTTGTTGGGGGTATCCCTTTTTGGTTGATTTCCAGTAGGAAACGACCCATTTTGGGGGTTCCACCATTTTGAGACAAGCCCTCATATTGCACATCTGAGGGTAGACCAAGCATGAGCCAGACTCTGAACAAGTTTTTTGTGGACAGAGGTCCAGGTCCGAATCGGCCTGAGGTGCAATGCGTGGGCCACACCAAGGGTAAGGTCGAGGAGAACAATGATGCTCGCATCCGGCTCTCGCAGGACGATGCCCTTGACCCTTTCCGCGTTCGCTTGCCGTGAACAAATCGGCAAGCGAACTCCACCGGAGAAGCGAGCAAGCCTTGACTGTTACTGGGCAACGGATCTTTAGACTTTAACTTTTTGGTTGAAATCAAGTTTGGTTTTTTACTAAACCCCCACAAAGTTGACAACTTTTTGCAGGGGGGTCAACAGCAAGCAAGAAGCAAGCAAGAAAGCAAACTCGCACACAAGAAAGCAAGCAAGCACGCCAGCAAGGATCAGGTCTGTGGAGCCTTGAGTGCCAACAGGTTTTGTGTTAACCTTCCATGGAGCTGGAGGGGGCGACATTTGGACGCCCCAGCTCAGGGAGGATCTATTTTCCATAGCTTCACTGTCATTGGCATGTTAATGCACAATTATATATATATATATATATTCATATTCTACATGCATACAAATATGCATACAATCATATATATATATAGATATGTGTGTATGTATTGCGTGCACATTGTTACACCTGTTTCTTGTTGCGTTGTTGCGCTAAGGTCCACTACGATACTGTGGATGGACAAAATCCTGCACCGCCCAAAAACCCCTCGAAGGATGATTCCCCCGTAAATACCGACAAATAATGGTTTCCCATGGAAGCTGTCCATCCACACTACCCCCCAGGAGCGGGCGGAGGCGGTCCGCAAGGCCTTAGTCGCCGAAGGGGCCGGAGCCCGAGGGACGTTGGAAGCAAGCGGGGCTCACTGGTGCTGGCTTAAGATAAATTCGTAAAAAAAAATTGGGAGGGTACCCCAGTTTCTGTTTTTTTTTTTTTTTTTTTTTTTTTTAACGGGGAAACCAACAGGAACCCAGACATTTTGAAGGGGTCCGCCACAGGCGCACCCACTTGGCGTGTCGATTCCATTTTGAAGGGTGCCCCAAACAAAAGAGACACACCCACTTGGCAACCCTCTCCTTCTGCCTCAGAGTGGCCATGGAAGTGATGAGTTCGTTTTGAGGCATTGCAGTGATCGACCTTCAAGTTCTGCTTGTCTAAACTTGCGGTCTGAGAGCTTTCCTGTTGTGTTGGCAAGCTGCAAAGAAGTTGTTGAACGGGTGCTTTGATGCTTCATCATTTTTGCAAAGACCTTTGCAGCTTGATTTGTCTTGGGCGGTCAGCTGAGGTCAGACAAGGCGTGCCATTCCAGAAATTTCCTATCGGTCCTATTTTGTTTGCCCCTTTCGGTGCTCAAATTGTGTTTGTATACCCCCTCAATTTAGCCTTCGCGGTGGTTTGGTAGGTGAAACCCCGGCAGAAAGTGGGCTGCAGTGGCAGAGGCCCTGAGGCGGAGGCTCTCCACCGAAGGTCCCTAAGGCGGAAAAAGCGTCGCTTGGCTCCGAAACAGGGTTTGCTCGGCTTCTTAAGATCATTGGCATTGGGAAACAAAAGGGGGGAGAGTATCCTATGAAACCAGCCGTTTGACATGACCAGCGCAACTGACATGTTTTGGGCTTCATCACTCAGTAAAATGGTGGGGGGTCTCCGAGTTCCACCTGCGGAAACAAGAAGTTTTGCTGGGCTCACTTGGAAAATCACACAAATGGGATGTCACAACCCAATCGGCTCCCTTCTCACTATTAGCCTAATAAGTGCATAGCATCGTGAATTGGTGTCTCAAGTGGGACTGATCCTACATATGGCCCACTTGAAGAACTTGTTAACTGGGGATCTTTGGTGTCTCCTTGAACCTGTTTCTCTTTTGAGATAGACGAAGAATGAAACCGAATCTGCAAATATGATTGCTGGCTGCGCTAAGTTTCAACTTGGGGGTTGTGTCCCCAGAAATTGCATTTTTCTTTCAAGTCGTCATTCTAAGACTACTTTTGCCACTGGAGATATATCGGACATCTACTGTTGCCACTGGAAATATCATTGGATCCCTCTTCGAAACCCATGTTTAACTGCCTTTCTTTGGGAGCGACTGCCCCATACAGCAGCTTGCCGACCAGTATATATGGGACACCTAAGCACGGCCCAACGGGCCTTGCGAGGTGAACAACGCCACGTCCTGCGTGGGCCTGGGCTCCGCGCACGGCCTCGGGAACCGAGCCGGAAGCCCCTGTTTCGGCGAGCGGCTCGCTCCGACCGGTGGGAGAAATGTTTTTTTCATGGAAACCCGTGAAAATTTACGGAAATGTATGCAAACCAAGTCATGGAATGTTATGGAAATATATGGAAACCCATGGAAACCCATGGAAACTTATGGAAACCCATGGAAACCCATGGAAACCCCTGAGATTCCATTTATGGCAACCCATTTTTGACCAGACAGATTAAGTTTGGGGACTCCCCCAGGTAGGTGGGGATTATGGGAGAATCGGCGTTTACGAAGCTTTTTCAGGAAGGAAGACACCCGGTCAGCGAATGTGTATGGTAATGCTCACCAACCCGGGATAGACTCCGAACATATCTGAGTGATGGGCTAAATATAAAGCAGGATAAAAAACATGTTTTGTGTCCAAATGTAAAGCAGGACCAAAAAAACAAAGGTGGACTTGGCTGATGTGGACCTAGTATTAGCTGAATATATGGCTTCCCCAAGTCACCGCCATTATTTAGGATCATATCAATATCAGGCAGGTCCGACTTTCTGTGTCGTGTCCAAATTTGGTCCCTTTGAGTTTGGTATACCTCCCAGGTTGGGCAAAGCATGGATTCTGACTGCTCCTGTCTGCAAGCCAGGGACCCTAATCACATCGCACTGGCTTATTCAAAGCTTACGGTGAATGTAGATGGCGCATCCAACCCATTTTGGTTTATTTGTACTTCCCACATGCAGGGCGTTGTGCCATCTACGGTGTAGCTTTGGCCGAATGAGCCTGGCAACATCAGGTCCAAGAAGGGCGAACCTATATAGTTAGACGTTCCAGACACGGGGGTCTCCTAAAACGTGATTTCCCTC
This sequence comes from Effrenium voratum, assembly GCA_963377175.1. Taxonomy (NCBI): domain Eukaryota; class Dinophyceae; order Suessiales; family Symbiodiniaceae; genus Effrenium; species Effrenium voratum. The sequence goes on from CAUJNA010003427.1 coordinate 1,238,618, forward strand.
CACCACCATCCCGATTTCAGGATCCAGATTTGTTTTGGGGAGGATGTCATGGTCCTTGTTCCCTTTGGAGTCCTCCTGGGGAGGCTTAACAGTTGTGCAAAAACTTTGGAATGGGTCGCCTTTCTTGAGAAGCCTTCTTGTGGGGGGGTGACTGTTTGCAGAAGACCCCCCGCAAATTGCGGGTTTCTTTTGATTTACCTTTAAGATGACACCAAAAGGCCAACAAGAGTACCATCACAACAAGATACACCCATGTATGCCTGGATGAGCCGATGTTGTATTTCAAGGTTCGCCACAAATGACCGCAATGGTTCACACAGGAGGACCGCTCATGGGCCATGCCTTCTTTCTCCTTTGTTTTTGTGGTGTCCGATTTCCCAACTCAAATCTACGAACTCAATAAGTCGCACCTGGACTCTCACACTACCCCTAAAACAGGAATTTACCCCAGAAATTTGGGGCCAGAGACCATTTTTGGGGCTGCAACCCCTGTTTCCCCTAGCTCGAAGCAGCTGGCTGGAGGTCCAGCTGCTGGCTGAGCCTGAGCAAGATCCGTGAGGCCAAAAGGATTCGCTGCCTGGGGCTACCAATAGGTCCCCCGGCGATTGGTGCCCTTTTATGTGTTCATGTACGTTTGTTGTCTTGTTGTTGTCTTGTTACAAGTTGTCTTGGACAAGGTTTGTTGTTGTCTGGCATTTTGAACTGTGGCCCCCAGTAATGCCCTTCTCTCCCTGTCTTTTTTGGTGGGGAGGAGTCCCATACCAAAATCGACCAAACAAAAGTTGGTACCAACTTATTCTAACCTCTCAAATCTGGAGGACCTAGAATTGGTACCCGAGGCGTTTTTTGAGGTTTGGAAGGGATCGTTTCAGGTATCAGTGTTGTGGGATTTTGAATGGGTCCCTGGGTCTTGTGGGTAAGTGGGAGATGGTCCGTTTCACCACCAAACCACCCGGCTCCAAACCACCAATTGGAGGGAAACTTCACTTCCCTGCCAAACCTTAAATTTCAGGAAGATCATTGTGGAATGCAAACCGTTTGGGCTCTTTCTGACAAATCCACACCTGAACTAGCGATGCCGCCGATTCCAGGGGTATAGCGGTGCAACGGAGGATTTCAGATTTCCGTTTTGTGACTTGGAGTAACATTGATAGAGGGTTTCAGGCATGATAATATATTTCTGGTGCTTGGGCCAATGAAGGCCCCTTGAGGAATTTCTGACTTGAGGGATGTGGGCCAAATGTTTTGCCCATGGAGCCTGAGCCCTGGGAGCCACTAGGGAGGTCATTTGCGCGTCCATATGTTCAACCTCTCGCTTTCCAAGTCTTCCGGACTTGAATTCAGGTACTGAGTTGGTGGTTTGGAGATTTTTTCCCGGAATCTGGAAGGTAAATGCCGTCAAGTGCCCTCGGAACACCTCCAAACCAAGTGGCTTTGGGAAGGTCATTGCAAGCAACACGTCGGGTCCGGAGCCTGCAGGTTTTTGTTTTGACACACCACCCTTTGGCGCGATATTTTCACTCCTTTGGGGTGATGAACCGCCGGTTCTTTGGAGCACACAACCCCGGCTTAGTTTTTCCACCCCGTATGTAGTCCGTACATCCGGCATGTTGTTCGGGATCAGCGCAGAAACCCGGTCTTCAATCCAAACCGCTGGTTTTCACAGCAGACCCAAATGGCTGCGGGTCAAAACCAATGGTACCATCTTGGGGTGGGTGCACCACTGATTTTAGTCTATTTAGTGGTTGGAGTGGGATGTTCACTGGGGGTACGATTGGGTTTTGGACCATGTTGGACCCATGGCCAAATTTGTTTGCCAACTGTGGGCGTATCAAAAGCATCACGCAGACCGCGGGAAGGACCTGTGGAGGGCGGAGCTGTGACTTGAGGCCGCGGATTTGGCTCAAGCCGACGGATGGCTCCGGAGGTCGGGGAGTTGCGGCAGCAGTTGGCGCAGGCGGAGATGAATCAGAAGGCGCCTGGTGTTTTTTGTTTGTTATTTTGCGCGCGAGCGGGCGAACTCATTGGTGTCTTTGAGTGAGGGTGGTTCAACCAGCCATCCGGTTCCTTATAGTTGTTTGGATCGTTTTGGTGTTTTGTTGTTGGATTTCCTTTTCGCCCACTAGTTAGTTACTTTTGGCGGAGGATCTGAGGACAGAGTGAGGCGTTCTCCATTTCCCATGCTCAGTTTCGCTTTGCCAGGTTTCCCGTGCGGTTTTACCCGCGTTTGCCTCAGTGAGACCATCATCTCTCCCAAATGCATAGTGAGGGCCCGACCCACTGCCTTTCAGGGGCCGCGGCACCCTTCTGCATTTCTCATGGTTCCGCTTGGATAAGAACATCATGTATAGCAAGAAGAAGGGGCCTTCATGACTTCAAATGGAGTGCGGATGTGCGACCTCTCAAATTTTGTCACCTTGTAAAAACTATGGAGTATGGAGACCAGAAGCCAATAGGCAAAAGCTGAGGCAACAAACCCTGCAACCCCCCACAACCTTGTTGGTGTCCTTCAAGTAAGAACTAGCAACGTGAATTAGGGTTGCATTTGAGGAAAGAAAGGGGCAGAGGAGTTCATGGTTGCGATCATTGTTGCTTGCGGGTTGCCACCTTCTTTGCTTGGCCAAGAAAGCGCTTTCATGTGACAAAGTGGGCCTGGCAATACCACCTTCCCAAAACGTATGATGTTCCAGAACCACGGGGGTATTCTAGGGTGTTTCTGCGCATGATCCGGGAGTGCCCCTTTCTTTCCCCTATGCGAAATTCCTATCTGCGGTTGGCATCGTTCATGCTTGCCCAGATCCGGTTCCTAGGCTTAGAACTGGGAACCATGTTTTCCTCTTTGGTTTAACAGAAAAACCGGCATCACATTCCCACCCCGAGGGTTACAAGCTCCGCAAAAACATGGAGGGAGGGGGAGAACACCACAATCATGAGCAACGGGAGCCGGCAGACTCACACATCTTGGGCTTCCAGAGTCCCAGTGACTTTGATTTCTGGTTGCCCTCAGCTGACTCCCCTTCCTTCAGGACCTGGACGGGTCACTCATCTCGTCCTAAAAAGGCAGTCTTAGTGTTAGGCTGCCCATTTGCCCAGTCACACCCATGCGTCTTTTTGTTGCAGTGAGGTTTCCCTCAAAGCACGACAGCTGCAAGCCAAGTCCTTGCTTCCTCGCCACGGGGCAAGCAAGGCTAAAGCAAGAATCCAGTTGGAAGGGCTACACGGTCTCAGACCCCAAGTTGTTGGACAAGTGGATTTTGGGAAGGCTGCCTTAGTGACAGGAAGGAAAAGAGACCATTCGCCCTGGCGCTCTTCAGCTGCTGAAGCTTCGACTGGGCGCATTCCAGGCGGCCCTACCCAAGTGTCCATTAGATCCACTCACCGCATGTTACACATACGGTGGTGAGCATGCATGTTTCCGAGGCAAAGTCCTTCAAGCAACAGAGTCTCAGAAACCTCAATGACCAAACCTCAAGGGTAGGCCATGAGAATCGGGTCCTTTGTTCCTTTTCTAGTGACCCAAGCTAGTATACCCTTGACACGGTCGTTGAAGCAATCCAATACATTGTGGACCAGTTTGGGGTTGTCCGCCCGTGATATCCCCAAACCATTCGCATACTGCCAATGATTTTGTCAGTGACTCGTTTGTGGTTGGTCGATCATTTAATGTAGACGCGGAACTCATTAAGGGGAGGGATGGGCTATGACCTCCTAAAGACTTACGGACGGGGCTTAGCTAGGATACAACCCCCCCACTGTGGATGGACACAGGGAATGCTAGCTTTACTGTGGATGGACGAAGTCCATTGCGCACCACCTAAAGAACCCTGGAATGATGATGTTCCTGGTAAATACCAACAGTTGGTTTCCCATGTTCATTCATCCACACTATGAACGGGATAAACCACCTACCAACTGCAGAAGTTTGTCCATTCGCGGGCCCTTCTGCCTTCCATGAATCGACCCTGAAGAGAAGCCACTCAGCGTGCAGGCGGAGTTGCAGATCCTGTGCCAAGAGCAGGACGGAGCGTCTGTACCCACGCGTGTAAATCTACAATACATGAGAGACTCCTGTATAGCATAAATGCACATGTAGATGTGGTGAGTGTTTTCAACTTGGATTAGTTTCGGTTAAGTTGTTTGGGGGGTATGTTGTCTCCTGTTGTTTCTCTTGTTTTCTATTTATTTAACTTTCTCTTGGCTTTCAGAGGTGATGTGCCCGAGCGGCTGATTCAAGCACATGAAGTGGCCACAAAATTCAAGCCATTTTGCACAACAATCATGGAAATGGACAGTGGCAGAGGGTTTCCCAAAAGAAAAGCAGTCTCGAAACTCTCCTATCAGAGGGTGAGCCCAACAGCAATCCCCGAACCATTCTGAAACGCCCAAACCACTCCCGAGCTGATTCAGGCAGAGACCCGCAAGCTTTCAGCGTTGGGGGCAATCGCGGCCTCAAGTCCGGGTGGACAGAAATTCTCGTGTAAATGATGTCCACGACAGGGTTCTCAATGAAAAATTCATACCCGTATATGAATCCGAAGGGTTTTGATGGATTTTGGGGCCTCAAAATATGTCCTCGTGACACCCCCTTTGAGCAACTCGGGGTGTGGTAGGGGTACCGCCGGGTTCTGCATACCAAGCCCCGGGAGCCTTCGGGCCTTAGGGCCTGAGGGCAGTTGGCGGCCTGGGAGAAGCTCGTTGGAACTGCCTTTCAGTGGTGCCAAATAAGGCTCTGCAATCCTTGGCGGTTCCCAGCCCTTAGCCTGTGTAGTGGTAGTTTCCATTTGAGCCACTAAAAGCTAAACTTTTAGCGAGGGATCTGGGGGCAGCCCAGAATCCTCCTGGTTGTGTTGCGCTTAGTTTTCAAGCCCTTCTCGTGAGCTTCCATAGTCTCATTGAACAGCATATCCATTTGTTTTCGGGGTTCGTCTCCTAAAAGAGAGACTCCTAGATTTGTTCTCTCATGACGACTTGCTTTTGCTTTAAAGATTCCCACACCTTCCCATTTTGGTTGCCGCTAATTTCGGAAGCCGTCTCAGGAGGGGCGTGCCAAGGCCGAGCGCTCGCTATGGCGCAGAGCGGGGTGTCATTGAAATCCACGAGCTTTTTGGGGTGGGAACTCCGCATCACTTTGGAGCGGGGCGTCATTGCCTCAGTTGACGTGAGACTAGCAACCATTGGGAACCCCATGAAGCCAGAATTCATGTTGACTTGCCGCAGCATGGCAGCCGAGGAGGGCATGGGCATTTTTGACTTGAGGGCACATGGGAAACCACGGGTTGAACGTCCAAGCCAAAAAGGGTCTCAAATCAGGGTCGCTTTGTGCGGGCCATTCTTGAAGGATGATCACGCGTTTGGACCAAACAATGGTCGACGCCTTCCTTCGGCGTTGGAAAGCCAAATGTCGTGTCCAGCGACCTCTTTTTCCATGTCATTTGGTCAGGTGAGTTGAGACATCTTGCAAGGGGACTCCCTTCATTGGGTGTCAGGTCGACATGGCGATCCTAGTTTTCAGCAACCCGATTTTCGCCTTGAGAGCTTAGAGCAGCCTACCTGCGCAGAACTCGAGCGCAGGAATGTATTTGGATATGTGTCGAAGGATGACCCAAGATAGAGTGGATCTTCTTGGTGTTTCATTGAACCAAGGTGAAAGGGATACTGGGAACCCTTCCTCCTGGTTGATTAATAGGGGGGCGTTTTTGGTGGGGTGCATCGCTTTTGGAAGGAACCACCCGCCATTTTAGTCCGGGGCTGATAAAAACCAGCAAACACACACACACACAAGCACATGCTCAGTTGTTGAAAGCCGACCTTTTGACCTTTTGGTTTTCCCTTTTTGGTCTATTTTTAGTAGAGGTCCCAAAAGGTTAACCTTTTATTTGCAGGTCCTTTGGGCAAGTGAGCATGTCTGTTCCTTTTCTGTTTTCAGGGCGGAGGCTTTCAAATCCACCAATCCAGGTGCCCATTGTTCCCTGGTGGCCAGAGGTCGGAGTACCTTTTCGACCACAAAGGTTTCCACAGCCCTGAGGTATCTCCTGGCACACGTTAGGAGTGAAGGTAGATGCCAGGAATGGGGTCAGGAGGGTGGATGGTACAGGGTCCCATGTTTTTTTTTTTGTTTAAGATCTAAACAAAAGGGTTTTTGGGAATCATGTCAGAATGCCTGATTGGGGTTAGATGTCGAAAAGCAAATCCTTTGGGTTTGATGTCAAAAAGCTTTGGGTTTGATGTCAAAAAGCCGGATGTTTTAGTTTTTGTTTGGCCTTTGTTTTTGTTTGTTTCGGGGGCCCCGGGAGGGCTTGCACGAAGTGAAACCTGGCGGAGTGTTCGAGGCCCTGGAGGAGATGAACACCCGCAAGGAGGAGCTCCGTCTTTCGGCTTTCGGGCTGGCGGGCCCGCGGGGCGAAGGCTTCCCGGGGCTTGGGGTTCCAAAGCCAACGGTTTCAGGTACTTGAAACTTTTGGAAGAGACTGACAAGAAATGGGTGGCAAAGAGGTTTGGACTGTTTTCGGCTAAGGAAGTGAGTTTCAAAAGGGATTCCACCTTGCAAAGGGCGATCATGTGAGCAGCATATTAGAACCCATGACAAAGCACCTTGCGGGTGGAGCGCGGTTGCTTTTAGTGGCATGCTTCGCTGGTGCCACACAATGCAACACAAACATACACACACATATATCCCAGACACCCAATCGTGCCCTGATTGTCGTTTGTCAACCCACCAAGCTGGCCCTCTTTTTCCTCATGGAGATCTACTGGAGGCCTGGGCACATGGAGCACATTCAGGAGATCTGCAGCTGGCTCTCAAAGCTTAGAGTGCATAGCCTCCGTCAACGTCGCATACATCCATTGGGCAGGTATTGCTCGTTTGCCTTACCCCATGAGTTATTGACACCAAGGGACACCACTGAGTGTGGTCACTACTGATGTGTCCCTCTTGATGATTGTTTTTATCCCTGGCAACCCGCAAAAGAAAAAGAACCAACAAAAACGTGTTTTCCCTTGGAACCCCCTTTGAACTACGCCCACCCGCAAAGCAAAAAACAGAAAAACTGATGCGCAGAAAGGTGTGGCAAGGACTGCCTGTGAATGGCCAAGAGAAGGATCCTACAGCAATTGAGTCTGTGGCGACTTAGTTGGCAACTGCCTCATGGAAGACCAACTTATATGAAAATTACAAGGTTCCATATGGCAAACCAAATCTTAGCACCACTAGGGGTAGCTGAAGCCCTACGAAAATTGGGAACCTACCAAAAAATGGCGCGGCATGGATTTTCTCCATCCACATGACTAAAGCAGTTGTTGTTTCCCTGTTTTTGCATCTGGCTTAAGGTCAAATCTTGGTGGTTCTCAACCATGTTAGTCTTTAGTCATGGTTGTTGTTGGGACACATTTTACATTTTTGTTTGTTGTGGTTTAGTGGGAAATCCAAATCCACTTAACAGCTAAAATTTTAGAATTTCTGCTCCCCTTCCAACGTCAACCTAGTGGTTTTTGTCCATGTAACGCACCAAAAGTTTCTCACTTTTTTGCCCATCCCCGAAGCTTTTAGCTTCTTACGTGTTTCGCAGGGGATCTGAAAAGGGGCAGCGGCGCTCGCCGACTCGCCGGGCGCCATGGAAGCGGCGCTGAGCCGGTTCCGGCGCTTTGGACGCAGTGGGGAGTCCGTCCCATAGGCAGTTTTGGATCCCCTTTGAACCTTTGTTGCATTTTTGCCAAGGGATGTTAGGACTTTAACTTTTTGCCAACTAGCGGGTTTTCAATGAAACCACTAAAAGTTAAACTTGCAGGGGAGCAGAAAGCAACCGAGACCTTTTTTTCGGATGCATATGGGCCCCCTAAACGAGCGTTTCCCGCTTGGCTTCCCTTTTTTTCTGCCGAACAAAAGAGGGTCCACGATTTTGAGAAACATTCATATATGCCAAGATGGAACCCAATGGTGGGTCTTTTTCTGGTGGTGTCCCTGACTCTGTAAAGCATGGGTCTCCAAAAAAATATACCAGGGCTCCTTAACAGATACATGTTGCGCATTTGAAACATGTTGCTTCTTCCATGCACCAAAATAAAATGGGTTTCCCACCATTTACAAGTCAGGCAATGTTCAGGCGTTTTTCATGTATCCGGATCCCTGACTTAAGGAAAAAGGCCAGTGTCCCACTGTCCCAATCTGAAGAGTACTTGGGTGGCTCTAGGGTGTGGAGCTTGCTTGCCATGTGCGCGATTTCCTCGCCTTAAAGCCTTAAAGCAAAGTGCTTTGCTAGGGTTCATTATGATTGCAGTCCAGGGCCAACAAGTTTGAACTGCTTGTAGCCACTCACCTCAGCAGGCCATTTGCTCATGTTCCCATGGAGGCACAGCATTGCCCGCAGCAATTCTTGTACCCGCACAGCCACTTACACAGGCTCCTGGTTTTACCGTTGCCCTCTAAACTCTAAACGACTGGAAATCTTAAATCCATCTTTGTCCAGGGTACCTGGAAGATGTTTGGTGCCATGTTTGCGGGAGGGAGCGCAATCCTTATGCAAGGTGGTACTGGTTGTTCTTGTTGTTTCCCGTTCTTGTTCTTGCATCCAGGTCCATGCGGGTCCTCACAAAATGGTTCCTTGTCCCGGAGATTGCGGAGGGCTCCAAGCTCATTTTGATCAACGGAAGGAGCCCATCACATTGGGCTTCGTGACTCGTCTCTGGGGTCACACACCTGTCAGATCCTGTGGGCCCGTATCTTCTACCCGACTCTTGGATAGAGCTTGGAACCAATAGATAACCTCAAGACGTACCCCACTGAAGCCTTCGAATTGCTCAGGTGTTTCGATTGCCACTGCACAGACTTGGACGATGCGCCAGAGCTGCAGGCGAAGAGGGCTGATTGTGTGAGAAACGACCCAAGCTCCAAATGACAATACGGTAGCTAATTGCGAAATTGAAATCCGTTCGCACCACTTTGAAGCCGTCCAACGCTTGTTAATATTTACAGGGGCATCGTCATTCCAGTGGTGGAGGATTTCGTCCACCCGCAGTGTGATTGAGGAAGAGCACCACACGGGCAAAGTTTTGGCTGAAAGTTCCGCGCTGAAATCAGAGGAACGCTCATGTTTTTGCGCATTGCTGGGGATCACCAATCAGTAGCGTCCCGAGAATCGTGTGCGGGAGCTTGGCTTGCTGGTGCTCAGGAATGAAGGAATGAACCTGGGGGGTCCCTTAAAGGAAACCATTGGGGATGGCTTATAACAGTCATTCCAATTCTCATTCTCTGCCTATCGCACCAGCACGCTGTTTTCCCACCTCGTGATGTTCTTCTTTCGTTGGGCATGGGTGTTCGCTTTCACTTCCAGCGTTTGGACTTGATACTTTTGGGGGAAGGTCATTCTACTGTATCCCTGCTTCTTGTTGAGTGTAAATGGGATGATTTTAGCAGTAAGCAAACAGCCAGGACCTTTTCGGACCCACGTCAAGTGAGCTTTTTGGGGGCGTTGGCGGCCCAGTCGCATTGCCTCCCACACTGAGCAGACACGCAAATGCATTGCACCCCCGAGTGATGTTGGACGTTGTGCTCTAGGTCCTGTTTGGTGAGAAATGAACTTCCGCCAATCCACGAAAGTACGGGAAGTAACACAACAAAGCAACCTTCCGAATTCCGAAGCCCTTGCGACAGCCTTGCTGGTTTGGAGCGCCTTGAATTTGAAGCCCTGGTTCTAGAGGGCGGATGGGAAACCCCCCCAACAGCTTTCATCCAAGTGCAAGCCACAGAAGTGGCCTCGGGAATCGGATGGCAGGGGAACGAAATGAGCCTGCACCAGCTGAGCTTCGCCCGAGGCCGGTCACGATTGGAATGAGTTTTCGTCCCCTCAAAAGTGGTTGGCGGATGATATCAGCGACGGGCTCTAAAATTTTGAAGCTCACACCCGGCTGTTTCCCATGTCCCAACCACCGGGTGCCCGAAAAAACAGTTGGGGGGTGGAGGATTTTTTTTCAGCGCTTGAGCTTCCCAAACGAAACTGCCAGCATGTGTTTGGCAGTCAGCTTAAAGAGACTCGTTACCTTTTCTTTTTGCCAGCGAACTTCTCGAGGGTTTGTGTTGCTTTTCGGCCATTTCTGTTTGGTGCGGCGGCATGGCAGCATGGCAACCCATTTTGGGTTAGCATGGTCAACTTGTGCTTTCCAGGTCTTTGCTCGGGGCAAGTGAGTTGTTGTAACCTGATGGTTCGGAGGAAAAGCCTTGGGTTTCTTGGCTCTTGGCCCCGTGATTCTTTGAGCAGACCGAAGAGCCAGGGCTTTTTCTCACGCTGTCCACGTGAGAAAGCGTGCTCGATTCCTGAGTTTCGGAGGTATGCAGACATCGAGCATCAGGTAGCCCCCAATGGGTGGTTTGGATTGGTGGGATTTGCACCCCTGGCTTTTGTAGAGGCTAAATGGGGAAACCACCCCTTAACCACCAAACCACCACTTATCCTAAGTACCACTTAGGGGTAGGGTGACAGCAGAGGGTCTTTGTTGGAGGACAACACACACATCTAAGGCTCTACAGCCGGACCGCTGCTCTTCAAATCAAATCAAAGTGTGGTGTCCCAAACGGAGATTTCTTCACACTGGGGGGTTGATGACACATTCCTGGCCCGCAATGACGGGTATTTGTGAAAACATTTCGCGGGACACCTCTTTCGTGGTTTCCCCCCAAAATGGCACCCTGTGACCATTTGCTCAACCCCACGAATTCTGATCGAACCTTCGGGGTGGGCAGCGCAAAAGGGGGAAAGGATTGGCGGAGTCGGGGGTTCCGAGTTTCCGAGCCGTATCTTTTGTCGGAAGCCCCAAAAGTTGCAGGTTCAATGGCCGCCCCCCCCCGAATTTGTTTAACTTGCTCAGCTGGTGATTTGGGGAAGTCGGCGAAATTTAGCGAGCGGAGTTTGTTGGAACCTCCAAAAGGTTGCAGGTTCACTACACACCACGGATCAACTTTTGATTTGGAAAAGAATATCCAGCGACCCCTGACCCAGAGCTTTGAACCTGCCTTGGAACCCCCCCAAAACAGTTGCAGGTTCAATGGAGCCCCCCCCAAAAAATTGATCAACTGTTGATATGCGGAAATCGGGAAATCCTCAAACCCACTGGACAGTTTTGGGGAGAATCCCGAAAACCCCCTCCTAGTCACCCCAGAGCGGCCCTCCCCCCCCCGGTTCTTCCCTGAGCCGCTGGACCCGGCTGGCTCGCAGGGGACTGGTCCGAGGAGGTCGTGGAGCGGAAGCCCAGCCTCGCCTCGAAGCCGCGGGAGGAGCTGAAGGCGCCGCTGGGCACCGAAAGCGACGCACCGAAAAAGCCGAGACGCGCGACTCGGGTGCCTTGGGCGACTTTCGTCTTTTTGGTTTGGCTCACTTTTGCGCAAAGCGGACCTTTTGGCCAAAGGGTTGGTTTCTCTGAGTTGGGCCATTGTTAGTGAAGGTTCCAAGAGTTTCGCCTTTTATTTGGTTTGGACAACTTCCAGCACCGCCCAAGTGCTGCCAAATTGGCGTCACGTCACTTCGGGGTAAAACACTAAAACACAAACAGCGTCACTTTTCGGCGAAGTCACTTTGGGTGGTCCTGGTATTTGGGGGGTCCTTCGGGCAACTGAGTTGGGCGTGGATTCCAATTGCCCCTATGGCACTGTGATAGAGTGAAGTAGCCCTTCGCCATTCCCTTTTAATCAACTTTAATTCCAGCCTTTGTCATTTGGGCATTTTGAAGGACCCTTCTAAACCAGACGGTTGCACGGAGTCCATTTCCTGACAGTCTCAGGATTCACTGGGTTGGTTTTCGAGGAGAACAACGATTTTGATTTTTTCGGGTGTGTGGTCAGTTTAAATGCCAACCAACAGGGAGTTTGGGCTGGCTGGCTGGCTGGGTTCGGTGCCCATGTTGCACCGATAAATTGCTGTCAGCTTCAGCTTGCAATGCCAGGATTTTGGCTATGAATTGAAATCAAGACCCTGTTGGGGACTGAATTGACATTGAGATTTACGTTTGCCAACCATGTTGAAGGATGTTCCGGTGGTTCCCATTAAGAACTGGCCAGGAAGCATCCTTTAAATTGTTAGAAATTGCAAATATCACTCATTGGGGTGGGGGGTGCTGGAGTTGAATCAATTGAATCTCCACCTAGGCATTCAGAGGCACCTGTTCCGATTCCTTTGGGATGCACGTGAAATTTGGTTTTTACAGGATCGCGCAACATCGCATTGGTTTGGGCCAGCCATTTGCTTAGGCATGTTGCAGCACCTATGGTGCTGCGTGTTTTGAGGGTGCCCCTTTTTGGTTGGCTTAGAGCCACCTGTTTTCGGGGTCCCCCTTTTTTGACAGTTCAACTGTTTTTCTTCAATAACTTCATGTTGGTTTCTCTTCAAAGGCGCCAGGAGGCGCCAATTTGCCCAGCCCTGCGGCTGAGGATGATGAAGACCTTTGCAGAACGGGGCGCGCAAGGCGTACCTATACTGCTTTTCGACGAGCAGCTTGGCTTGCCCCGAAATCACCTCGGCACCTGTGGGGAACTCGCCACGCACCAACCCGCATGGCTATTTGGTTGGATCGTTCGACTTCAACTGTTTGGGAAATGATGGACTTTCCAGTGGACCCACTGAAAGTTTTGGGCTCCAGGACTTTGTTGAGATGAAACATTATCTCCCCTGTTTTTGCGGGCTCAAATTGGGTCGCTCTTGTTCAGCACTCTCCAAAGGCAGCTGCTTGAACAAGCCGCCCGTTGGTAGGTGCTGCAGTAATTCACGTTTTTCTTGCAGTCTCGCCCTTACCAGTTTATGGGCCTGATAGAAACACAGCTTTGGTTTTTGATGAAAGCCGTCAGGGTTCTCTCTTCGGCAGGTTTGCGAGAGCCGTGAGGTTCTCTGGGGTATTATGTCCTGGGATGTACCAACTGGACGAGCAGCTGCAAACCTTGCAGTTCCTGCCCGAGGACGCAATGTGTGGAGTGGATATGTTTTTTGGAGTGCCTTGGTTTGTTTCGGTTTGGGGTGCGAATCCCGAAAAAAGCCAAAGAACTCGCAACGCCTTGCTTTCCCCCTGCTCCGATGGATTTCCTCCCAAAAGTCCACGACGTGTTTTCCCACGTTCAGAATGGCCGTGCGTCCGACTTCAGATGGGGAAAGCTGCCAATCAGGGCCTTTGTTCCCATGGTAGTGGGGGTGGCATGGGTCATACCGGCTATTGGCCTTCGGTTTTAGTTTGGTTTCGCATGAAGCAGGCATAAGGCTTGGGCAGAAATGAAGACATATGAAAAGAGTAGCATCAACATATGGGTGTGGCTCAAAATTAAACAGGCGGGGTGACGCAGGTTTTGGTCCATGTTTCCACTTACCAGGGTTCCATTTTGGCATTCCGGGTTTTTGAGCCACGCCCATATTTCGAGTACGGCACCAGAGGGAAAACTGGTTGCCATTCTGCTGCCGCTTGGGCCCCCGGCAGCTCGGATCGCCGGCTGGGTCGCAGGACACGGCGGACAGCTGCCCCTACGGGACGCCGGTGCAAACCGCGCAGGTGGACCAGGCGGACGGAAACGAGTACGGCAGTTTGGGGATGGCTTCGGGGTTTTGAGCTAGGTCCCCCAGCCGGTTTTCACCAACTTGTACCGTTTCTTTGGGGTCTTGGGTTCTACCAAAAGAGAATACACAGAAAAAAAGGGTACCAGTCCCTGAATCGCCAGTTGCGAATCGCTTTTTTCCAGCCACTTTACCCCAAAAAACCAGCAACTGTGACTGAGCAACTTGGCGATCTAGGTCGTTCTCATTTGTTTTTGCCTTGTTCGTTTCTTTTTAGAGGGGAGCATTTGAGTGATCTTGCTTCTGTGTTTGCCTCTTGTTTTGTTCGTTTTGTTCGGGGGGAAGCATTTGGGGGATCACCTGGCTAGTTGGTTGTACATGTTTTGTTCTGTTCGTTTAAGGGGGAACGTTTGGGGTCTCCGGTTGCCACTGAGGATGCCACGTAGCCACTCTGAAAATAGATTTGACCGCAACTTCCCATGCGGGAAACTTGCTGAAAGCATTCTACCTGACGGCTATTTCACTGGATCTTCAACCTTTGGCTTTTGGGGAACATGTGGAATGTTTGGGTAACTCTACCAACCATAGCCAGGCGGGGGCAATTAATTATTAAGACGTGGTTGCAGGGGGAATTAATTTCCATTACACAAAGAGTACGTTTCCCTCGATTTTACCCTGGAGATGGAAACCAAGCTCAGCTTTTGTTCTTCGGTTTTGTGGGTTTTGCATGGTTTTGTTCATGTTTCGTGGGCTACGAAGAACAGTCCGTGGTTTGCTGAGATACCAAGGGTATCAGTTAACCCTTCACTAGCTCGGTGTTGGGATTTGAACCTGACTTTGGGTAGATCGACGGGGTTTCCCACCCAACCCCCACACCTCCTCAACCGATGATTTGAGCCCCGGGAAAGTTGTAGAGGATAGATGGGACTCCAAACCACGAGGCTCCCGGAGAGGCCCCGCTCAGGTCTTAGAAGTCCACCAGTCGACGGAAGCCATCCACCACGTGGAGCCAGGCTCGGGTGCTCGGGTGCTCGGGTCCTCGGGTCCTCGGCTCGGGGACAAGGGCCACCCCAGCCGCGATTGGCGGGTTTGGGTTTGCTTGGCTCCCGAAGGCCATCCGGTTCCTTAGCTATCTTAGCCTTTTGGCAACTGTTAGTGTTTAGTGGTTTCCATTTAGCCCACTAAAAGTTAAAGACCTTTAGCAGGGGATCTGAGGGCAGCCCAGTTTGGACTGAGTTGTTCAAAGACGACATTTTGACCTTTTGGTGTTCCCTTTTTTTACTATCTTCAGTAGAAGTCCCAACAGGTTAACCTGTTATTTTCAGGGGAAGCAAGGGAAACCAACAAATCCGAAGACATTAATTCAATTGGCTTGTTTTCAAGACGGTTCTGAGCGTGGGAGTATTTGACACGTACCCATTCGGAGCGAGATTCTTTTTGCGAAGGAGTCACAGACTCCGCAAATCTGGAGGTCGATTTTTTTGTGGTGATGTCAAAGGCATTTCCTGCGCGGGTACCGTGAAAGAACTTTTTGCAGGGATTTGTATGGGATGAGTCAGGGGTTCCGGAAGGCGGAAGGCGTTGCTTGCCTGTGGCAATCTTGGGTTTGGGACACCTGATGGACATAAATCCTCATGTGCAGGGTTTCCACAGTCCACCAATTGCACCACTGATCCCTGGGAACTTCATCTTTTGTGTTTTGTGTTTTGCGATGGTTTGAAGACTTCAAAATATGTGGTTGACTTTACCTTATTGGTACCACAATGGTTGGACTTGTTCTGAGTAACCCACTTGGGAAGATAATGGATGTCAGTTGCAACTGGAAACGGAAGGACATCATTTAGAAGGATGGAAGGCTTGAGTTTGGCACACACCAAGTCGCACATGTACAGATGGGACAGGTGTCTCCAACAGTTAAGGACACTTGTTTGGTTGTTGCGCAACCAAGGCTACCCTCACCTAGGTCTTGTTACTCCTCATGCTGGAGGTTTTCCCATGTTTTTTTGGTAAGTGGGGGGGGAACTTGACATTGTCCTGGTCGGGAACGAGAATTCACTTTGCTCCGAGCCGTTCTTACAGATTATGATTACTCCTCAAGGGTAGCAAATCGGATCGGTACACAGTCAGTCTTCTTTGTTTCCTTTCAAGAGATTGTCCATTAGTTTACTGTGCCTGCGATCGAACCGGGTCGAATTGGAGCAACCTTGTTGCAGGAGTCCTGGACTTACTCCACCTCAACCCCGAGCGCTCTCCAAACACCAAGCCTAAACCCCTAGATGGCTGTGGGTCAAAACAAAAACGTTTTGGATCCCATTTTGGTAGGTGAATTCACCACCCATTTTTAGGTCACCTATCTTAGTGGTTGGATTGAATCGGATGTTCCCTGGAACCAAACCGACTTGGCCTTTGCCCCCAAAGGTCCAATCCAAGCGAGGCGCATGGAAGGAGCTCTCCGAAGAGGAGCGATCGAGGCTTTTGGTCTTGGTGCCTTGGAGCAAAGAGAGCGAGCGGAGGCCCAACGGCCAGAAAACCCGAGCCGGGGGAGTGTGCGGAGGATTCATCCGGGTTTCCCTGAGCTTTTGTTCTCACTGCTTGGTGGGCTCCATTTTGTCTCGTTGACTTTTGGCTGCCTTTTATGGGGGGGGTGTTGCAAGAAGGCTTAGATTACCTTTATAACCACGTCACATGTAGAACCCAAAGTCAGCGGGTTCTGGGTTTCCAATAGCTTTTGTCACCTGCTTGGACACCACCTTTTCGTCCCGTCGCTTGGATTTGTGACCAGGGCCTGAGATCAGACAGTTTCGCTTTGTGTTTGGTGAAGGATCGGGCATTGCTTCGGTGCAACTCAAGGGGGCAGGGCAAGTAGCACTGGACCATGCTGATTTCCCAGTTACTCAGTTTGCCAGTACCCTAAGTAGGTTAAACAAAAAAAAATGGTACCATGGTTGTAAACGCTTACTAACCCTTTTCCTGACATTCCCAGTTGTCCCTTGAGTTAATTTAGTAGAAAACATGGGCTCCGATCCACTTCTTAGTACCCTTCCTCGATAGCCCCTACGTGGACTCCCTAAATATTGGAATCACACCAACCACAACCAACAAGCTCTGGCAAACTTTAGGTCTATTTGGTTGGACCCTTAGACTTTACCTTTTGAGAATCAGTGAGTTTTCCTTTGGACCCACAAACGGCTAAACGTTTTGCAGAGGATACTCAACCAACAAATTACGGCAAAATTGCCATAAGCTACTAGGTCCCCCAGCTAGGTGCCCTTTTACCCTTTCTTTTCTGGGGGGAGGGTTCCCCTACTAGGATAGACTACAGAAAAAAAGTTGGCACCAACTTATTCTAAGCTCTCTACTGGAGGACCTAGTGAAGGAAGACGCCATGAATGGTAACAACAAGTGCTCCCCTTCCAAGGTCAACCAAGTAGAGGGGCTCCCTGCTCCTTCGCTTGCAGCAGCCTGCCCCAAGGTCTATCAGATCGAGGCCCCGGATCGCCTGGCCGCGATCGACTGCCGGAAGGTCTGCTTTCTGGCTCCTTGCAAACGAAAGGAGGGGAAAGGAGGTCGATTCAACCTAACAGCGACTGTTTTGTCATTTATGTTGTTGTTTTTTCTGTATTACTTGTGTGTTTGTTGTTTTGTCGTGTTTTTGGTTTGTGTTGTTTTTGTGGGGGTGCGAGCCCCGTTTTTGGCATTTATTGTGTTTTTTTTGTTTGTCTTTTTTTTGGGGGGGGAGGAAGGTGGGGAAATTCCTGTTGCCGTTGCACGTCAACTACCAAAAAGGGACGCCCTATTTCTCCTCATGACCGCCGTGCTTGGGTGAAGCAGATGGCGCAATTCACGCTGGATGTGGGCAAGTAAAGGGGATGACTAAGCCATGGGGGAAGCTCTCCACACATTTTCCACATGTCGCACTAGTACAATCAGGGTATGTGTTTTTGGTGAAAGGATCCATTTTCATTGTTTAGTGAGTGACAATCAGTTAGCATATCCCAAAGTGTGCAGTACGCACAGTTTTTGAGAGTTCCCAGGAAATACGTAGGCCACACTTGGGGCATGTGCCAGCTGATTGTTGTTCAGAGGCATCCCTGCTCAGCGCCTGAAACCAGACACGACAAAATTGCAAGCGGCAAAGGTGTCCGGTGTTGAACCATGTAGCTGGAGCACCCCGTCGATATATTAAGAACTAATCAACTAGTTGGTGATTTCTCTTGAAGCCTATCAACAAATGGAACATTTACATGCATATGCTGCGTACGTGTAGAACAAGTGTCTTGGTGCGAGTGGTTGATCAGGGAGGGTGGCGTCTCTTGGTTTGAGACTGTTGGTTTTTTGGAACACGCCACATGTTTCGCAACAAAACTGGGGACGGGCCCCGATGTTCCAAGTTTTCTGTTTGGGGCTTCTACGCTCCAAATGCCAACATAAGCAGGCGGGTAGAAAACATAGAGACGTAGAGAGGCATAGATAACACATTTATCTACGTAAGAATTGGACCCTCCATTCAAAGGGTAGGCACCTCCATTGGAAGTTTTGGGACCTCACAAAGGATCATTGTGAGGTGCCAAGATTCTTGGGCCTATGTATGGTTTGTTTGGTTTATATCATTTGTACTGTGCCTACTCCAGTTTATGGCACACGTTGAGCCAGGGAACTCAACATCACATACAGGGCCAATTTACAGTGCGTGCTGTTCAAGGTGATGTTGGACAAATTGAGATCCTGACTCCTTACCCTGCTTCCTCGAATACCACTTTCATGGTTGGCAAAGGCCCCCAATCCTAACAGGGCTAATGACCCATGGCATCTCATGCCCAGTAGCTATTGGGGTCCATGCTGCAAGGAAATCCAACGCTAGGATCGCAAGACCTTAATGAGAGACTTCGACCCCAAAAGACCTGAATCGGGTCTTGGGACACCTGAAAAGCCGAAAGTTTCCTGGGTCTGCCAAGTTCGGTACATTCCACGTCCGTGTTCACCCTTGGTTTGGGTTTGGGACCCACTGAAAATGGTGCAGCCCTGGCTTCTGCCATGAAATGGTTCCGGCTGTGTTTCCCCGGCAACGGAGTTTGGATCACTTGCCGCGCCAATTGCAAGAAGCTGGCGAGGAAGTCGACTGCGAGAGCAGCAGGATGTTCGCGACTTGCATCAGGACAATCGGACTGTGGAAGTCCCAAAGCAGCTGTAAGTTTCTGGTTGTTCCCAGCCGTCTCCTCAGGTTTTTGTATTGGTTTAGTGGTAGATTCCCCACGAAATCCCTGAAAGTTGAACACTTTTGGCAGGGGATCTGAAAACGGACAGCTCAGAGTTAGGCACAACACGCCAAATTTCAAAAGTCCGCCTCCGCCTCCGGGCACCGCCAATAAGTCCAGACGGGGGGGGAGGACGGGGGGGGCTTGATGGATGTTCTTCACATCGGGGCAGCTTGTTTTCTAGGTCCCCCCAGTAGTGCCCTTTTACCCTTTCTTGGGGCAGGGTTCCCGTACTAAAATAGGACAAAAAAGTAACCTTAGTCTAACCTCTCTACTGGAGGACTTAGTTTTGCAAGTGAACAACGCGGCCAAAGGTTTGGACATGTGCCCAAGTGCAGAGGAGCTACACATTAGCAAGTGGTAGGTAAACATGGCTATCATATCACGTGCATGGACCTACATTCCTGGTAAGTGGCCACTCGGCACTCATACCCGGCCCCAAGTTTGGGACCGCGGCAAAAGGGGTTGGCCTTCGTATGTGAGTGTGCCGAAAAGGGGTGGTGGATGGTGGGGAACTCGAAAGCTATCCCCTCTCTCAATGTATGCTTGTCGTGTTCCACTCTGGGTGGTTTAGCCATAGCAGGGGTTGGCAATTGCCCAGCGGTCCGTGGGGTTGATTCCTTCAGGATTCTCCGGCGCTACTTCCGAGAGACTCAGCAAAGCCTGCGCGAGATCTGACGCGAAAAAGTGGCGAACCTGTGTGGCCAGGCGGCCGGACGTTCATAGAATCCAAATTTCCCCGGATGAAGGAGTTGGACGAACTAGGGGAGGGGGGGATCCTATGAAATATCGAAAAGCAACCACGAGGAAACCGTGGTTTTGGTTTGGAGCTGGTACCTGTGCTTGTTTGGCTGAGTTTCCCCTGCAGATTAACATGATTGAACCAACAAGCACCCTTGAAATTTGCGTTTGGGGGGACCGCCGTTTTTGCGGGTCTCACGTGTTCCAGCGGAGTATGTTCTCACTTCCTGAGTTCCTGGACCTTAGTTGTTTTTTCTGGGAAAGCAGTTTTAGTGGTAAACGAGTTTAGACGTTTTGTGGCCAATCCACTCGGGACGTGAGCTTTGAAGGTGTTTCCTGCAGTTCGGCTCGAGGTCTCGCCGCGCGCGCCGCGAGCGGGACCGGGCGATGTTGTTTGAGCGGGGCTTTGCCTCATGGATCCTTTTTCCGCCCCCTGGCTGCAGTGGCCAACGGGGGGGGGAGACAGGTGGGCCACGTGTCTGAGTCATCTCCCCATGTTTCATGCAAGATGATCCTTTCAGGGTAACCCGGGGACTCATTTCCGGGGCCTTTCAGTTGGGGTTTTGCCGAAGCTTTCCCCAGACCCAGACCCCCTCTGCAATGTTCGCAACCCAGGCGACCTCCAATAAACCATTGGCAAAACAGGTGTGGCATAGAATAAAACACTCAGTTGTTCAGCGGCACCCTTTTCCTCTTTTTTGGTGGCTGCCTCACTGAAAATGGTCTTCCCCAAAAAGGGGTCCCTTTTTTTCCAGGGTCACTGAAATTGCCACAAATTATGCTAGTCCTTCATTTCCAGTAGGTTTTGATGGTTTTGGTGGTTTTGGTGGTGGACTCACAGGTAAAGGCTGAGAACATTTTCATCGTATCAGCCCCATGATAGACCACCTACCAACTAGTGCCGGATGTTGTCCATCCACAGGGTGGGACAAGAACCCCCATGACATCCGTTTGCTTAAGAATATGTTTTGTTTGTTTTTCCTCTGTTGGTTTATAGAGGGAATCTATCACAACTGGATTTTGTTCCCATGGGCTTATGCAAATGGAAGATTATTTTTTGTTGATAGACCATCCACGACCTGGTGCCGGATGTTGTCCATAGGGTGGGAACAAATGCGTCGTCTTGTGGCCCGAGGTATCTTTGGGCACTCGTTTGGGGTGCCCGGCCGGCCCCCACCATCGCCCCGCTGGCCGCTAATGAAAAGCGGAGGGAGGGCGGAGCCTTCAGCACGTTGCAGGACGGGAAAAATGGACCATGTTGACGCCACATGGCTGTGGGTCAAAAATGCGGACCCAAAATGGAACCCTGAAAATGGAACCAAAGACGACATCCTGCGGTCACCTGGTGGGTTTATGTTGACCCGTACCAATATTTGTCAACCCCTGTTTACTTAGAGGGGGGTGTCCCTAGGTTTGGTGGGGAATCAGGAATCATCACTTTTGGAGGGAAGCACGCTTAAGAATGTTTTCTTCATTTTCCCCTTGCGCCTGAGTACTTGGTTGGTATTGTTTAATTCTATGTTAGAGACATACCCACATGCCATTGTCAATTCTCCAAATGCCGTTCTTCAGAAGAACAGCACCTGAAAAGGGCCCCTTGTTTGTTTGGATCAGTCGGGTTGCTTTGCCCCACCTGTTTGGGTTTTCTGAACCCCCATTGTTATTATTTATTTTTTTTTGGTGGGTGGACCTCGGGAGGAATTGTGGTAGAATTTCATATCCTCCTGTCCACCAACATGGACCTGACTGAGGGTTCTGGAAGGCTGTTTGCCTTCCAAACGAACTTGTTGGTGGGTTCCAAGTTAGGGGACTGGAGATGAATTTCGGCTCGCGCGTTTTTGTCGCGTCAGGACCCAGGTGGCTGCTCAGAAGCCATGACATCCCTCACGGAGGCCAGAAGGACTTCTGAGAAATTTTGTCTCCACACGAAAAGAGAATTGGGGGGGAAGGGGGCCATGTGAGCAAACACATGGAACTCTAAAGAGAATGTTTTGTCCACTACTTTCATTTTGCTTTTTGCGGGAAAGATGCTACAAATGGAGTTGTGTCTTAAGATCGGCGACCCCGCATACAGTCGGGTGACAGTAGATGCCAGAATCCGCATAAACTCCTTGCAGTTGGGGCTTTCCCAAAGCCTTTGAATCGGCTTTTGAACCATTTAGCTTCCCCTTTTTTGGCCGGCCCACTTTGAGCAACGGCCGCACAAGGTGATAGTTTTGCTTTTTAATCTCTGGGCCCTTTGGGCGAGTGAGAGGTGGTTCGGAGAGCATTCAAGTGAACATGCAACTCCCTTTCCCAGCTGCCGCTTTGCGCAGTTGGGGTTGGCAATTCCCAAGACATCAAGCGATGCTTTTTGGACAAGGTTTTGAACGTGGGAAAGCACAGTCTTTGGGGGATGCTGGTTATTGCCGACCCCCAAGCAAACCGCAAGGAAATGGGTATTTTGGCTTTCCCTTTCCACATGTTTAACACAAGGCATGTCTGCCAAGGATTGCACATTTGCAATTTGGGAGCTGCTGCTTCTGTTCAATGTGGGCCCGTATCCAAGGATGTGCTGAGATCAGACCTTCGTTGAAGCTGACCCCTTCTTCCTTGAAGCTTAACTGCGTTCCCCGTTGGGCAAGATGCCCAAGGCTCCCTGGAGACTATGGGCGGACTTTTTCATGGGTTGCCCTTGAGATTCGGATCCCATCTTGGGTGTTTCTCTCTCTTCCCAATGGATAGGTCTTTTGAAGATCATCTTCCAAAACCCTCCTCACTTCCAGGGGAAACAATCGCCGGGTGCTTGTTGATTTCTGTTCACCTCTAGGTGAAGCTTCCCTCCCCCATTCTGTCCAAGGATCCTTGTTTTCAGGAAACCCTCAAAGACCCAAACCTCCAAAACCCAGAAAGAACACAGATCCGGCCTCAAAGATGCAGGGGAAACCTCAAAAACCAACAAAAAATAAACAAGCTTGTTGAAAAAAAGAAGCCAGACAAAAAACAAAAACAAACAAAACATCAACGTCTATTCGTGGCTTTGAACAAAAGGGGGGAAAAAACAAAAAAACATCGACCACCGACCCCGCGGGCTTTTTCAGGCCTGTTCCGTGAGCGTCTTCGTGACCATGGCCTCCACGGTGGCCTCCTCCGTGGACTGCGAGTTCGAAAGGCGCGGAACGGAACGGCCAGAAGCGAACCCTGATTCATTGCCATTGGGCAACCGATCTGACTTCAACTTTTTGGTTGAAATATGTTGGAAATGAAGAGTTTTCCGAAATCCCAAAGCAAAATTGAAGCCCCAAAAAAGCTGGTCCAGTTTTGTCTGGAGGTTGCACCAGGATATGTTTCTAACCAGCTTTGCTCCCTTGACACTAACCCCAAATTGAACCACTGCATGGTTGGTTGAACTGAAGTTGTGTTTTTCTTCTCCGAATGAACCCCAAAGCAGTTATAGACTGTTTCTTGCTGGTGCGGTAAGTTGGGAATGACCTTCTGAACCTGGGGCTTCCCGAAAGGAACCCATAGGGGATGGTTTATTCCAGGGCTTGGTTCCTTTTCCATTCTGTTCAAGCATCGTTTTTTTCGAAAACCAGCCGGTTTCCCCAGGATTTAGGGTGGTTTTCTAGAAAGATCCGCATCGCTGGAAAGAATGGGGGAGGTACCCCTAGAGAAAAGCGAAGCGCCGGGGCGGGCCGGTGGAAAGGCGGGGCTTGGAATCGTCCATGGGGTCTCCAGACTCAAACTTTAGGGTTTTTGCTCACTTGCCCAAAGTGAATTTGCCTTTTGAACTTTTGAGTTTCCCCTGTTTGGTCCATCTTTGGTGTAGATCCCAAAAGGTGAACCGTTTATTCCTGGTTCGTTGGGCAAGTACGCATGTTTTAGGGTAGGCTAAATATGGAACACAATCTGGGAAATGTCTGTTTGGTGTACCCTACGGGCAATTGCTGGAATCAGCAGTTGGAGTGTCTGGAGTCTAAAGTGTAGTCTAGATTCTCTTCCATTGGTCAAGATTAGTCTTTATTTTCCCCTGTTGGTGTGAAGGGAATCTATCACTACGCTGGACATATTCTCATTTGTTTCCAGGGGACCAAAACGCACATGGAGGTTCTGGTGAGGAAAAACCTGTTCGCTGCATGGCCAGGACCAACAACCTGCTGGAGATCATGGCCGCCCTCTTCCTGCGTGCAGACGATGCGGAGCTGAAGAGCAAACAGCTCAAGGCCGGGGGCTTCGCAGCTTGGGGCTTCGGGGGAGGAGCGAGCGGGCGAGGCACACCAAAAGCAATTTTGAGGGCCCGAGTTGTTGCTTTCCTTGTCCCCCTCCCCGAATTCCCGGACTTCAAACCTAGACTTGAAGGAAGACGGCGTGTTGAATGGTAACAAGTGTGGAAACAACAAGTGTGGACTTTGGCCAGTCCAGGAAGTGAGTTTCAGGGAGTGAAGGGCCCAACAAACTTGGGTTACTCGCTTTTATTTTCTGGCCAGGGACTCTCAGTTTTCGACGCACGGCCGGAAGGCTCGTTTTTGGAGGTGTTTGAGATCTCTTTGAGCTTTGGCTCGAGAAGAGACACTTCGCGGTTTGCAAAACAAGGGGCAATGCTAAGGCTCAGGTTTGGAACCTGCACTTCACTCTTCTTGGCAAGTTGTTTTTTTTTTGGGGGGGGGCGCTGTTTATTCTTAGTAAGGGGGCTGCAAAAAATACACAGTCGTTTGCTACCACACCAAGGGGTGTGCAGTTTAAAATGAAGCAAGTAGAAAAGACGCAAGCCCAGCTTTGGGCTTGAACCTCACGTCACATCACCTTAAGCCTTGGCTTCGGAGAGTCGGGCGGAATCTGCTTACGACCCGTTCAGTATCTCACTTCCTGAGCTCATGGACTTGAAACTCTTTGGGTCTGAACCATTTTGGTGGCACAGGACTAGCTGTTTTTTTTTTGGCTATCCACTCAGGAAGAGAGCTATCTGAAGGGTTTCCCTGAGCCAATCACCCAAGAAGTATCAAAAAGGAGCATCCGGCACTCCAAACACTCTTGTAGGGCCTGCTGGACGACTTTTCGTTCCCCTTGGGTTCCGCAAAAAAATGTGGCCCCCTTCTTGCTGTTCCAAAATTTGGTGGGCCCCTTCTTGGTGCTCAGCTTCTCTTTCCAGGTCCAAGGGCAACTGCAATAGGCAATGATGCTGGGAGGCTTGCGGCTCGCAGCTTCACCACGAAAATGGCCAGATGGACCCTCAGACGTCCCCTTGAAACAGGGAACTCGATCACCCCACTCACCTTACACTGGCATGGCTTTTGGGATGGTTTGAGGGTCCAAGTCGTATCCTTTTTGGCTTTTTTCTGGGCCAAGCCAGAAAAAAGGGTACCCTCAAAAGACATGCCTCTTGGAAGTTGCAAATCGGTTTGTCCCGTAAGCTTTCGTCCATCGGATCGGAAAGGGTACGGAACTTTTGGGTGGCTGAAATTCCGCTCGGCCTTCCGGTGGGATCAAGCTGAGTAGTCCTGGTCAGAAGGGAGGTGGGAGGATCCAATTGTCCAGCTAAAGAGCTACCAGGCTACCCTTTTTTGTGCTTTGGATCGGTGGTTGGGTGCAACCCCCTGCTTCTTGTAGAGGGTAAACGGGAAACCACTCCTGGATTCACCTCCGAGCACCAATCGTTATGAAAGCTGAGCAAGGGTGTGGATTTGGTTGCCCCATGTTGGCCCCCAAGCATGAGGGATCCTCTCACAAATGGTACGCCCCTTAGTCAAGCTGGAGTATATTCCTCATTCACTGCTCACTTCTTCAAAGTTTGGAACTTTACCCTTTTGGGAACATGTGGCTGTCTATGGATTGCAATGGGCAAAAGTGATTGGTGAACATGAATCCCCACCGAAGTGATGTCCACCAAAGGGTCCTCTATCAACATCCTCTTCTCACGTGGGAAGAGGGAGTGTGTCTTTCGGCCCAGGACCCACCCAGCTGGGATGAGATAAACAAGTGCACCGTGAACAACTGCCACTCCTGCCAAGAGCAACGT
Source organism: Effrenium voratum (assembly GCA_963377175.1). Classification (NCBI taxonomy): domain Eukaryota; class Dinophyceae; order Suessiales; family Symbiodiniaceae; genus Effrenium; species Effrenium voratum. The sequence continues at coordinate 1,264,126 of CAUJNA010003427.1, forward strand.
TTCTCGGACGAAGTCGGCTTTGAGCACGAGACGCGGGAAATTCCCCCGGAGCAACGAGACACGCTACATGCGCCCAGATTCGGCTTGGGGCAACGCATCTGGAAGCGGGTTCCGGGGGCTTTCCAAGAAGGAAGGTTGCCTTCCCAAGCCCATGTCAGCTTCCATGGTTGGAGGGAGAGAAGGAGGGTTCTCAAATCATAATCCTTCTCTTTTTCGGAACCTGGATGGTTCTGAAGAGAGAGCCATGGTTGATGGGCGTGTGGAACCAATCCTTAGACTCAACTGATGCTGAAAAAAGGTCCATGGCGCCTGTTGTTGTTGCTTTTTCTTCCGAGGGTCTTTTGTGTTTTTCTTCCCCCCGTGGCCGGAAGCCTTTTTCTCCTTCAGAAGTCCCACCGGGTGATCCCACCCACCCCCCACACAATGGTTCGACCCCGAAGAACCCCAGGGAGTGGTCCAGAGCCCCAGATGAATCACATCCAAGAGCGCTCCTTCAAAGAAGCCAACCGCAACAGGGTACCTGAAAAAGACACCCATGTATGACTGACACGCAAGATGCCTCATCATTGAACTCAGACACACACACACACACACACACACACACACACACACACACACACACACACACACACACACACACACACACACACACACACACACACACACACACACACACACACACACACACACACACACACACACACACACACACACACACACACACACACACACACACACACACCCACCCACCCACCCACCCACCCACCCACCCACCCACCCACCCACCTACCCACCCACCCACCCACCCACCCACCCACCACCCACCCACCCACCCACCCACCCACCCACCCACCCACCCACCCACCCACCCACCCACCCACCCACCCACCTACCCACCCACCACCCACCCACCCACCTACCCACCCACCCCACCCACCCACCTACCCACCCACCCACCCACCCACCCACCCACCCACCCACCCACCCACCCACCCACCCACCCACCCACCCACCCACCCACCCACCCACCCACCCACCCACCCACCCACCCACCCACCCACCCACCCACCCACCACCCACCCACCCACCCACCCACCCACCCACACCCACCCACCCACCCACCCACCCACCCACCCACCCACCTTTGCACGCATCGCGCGCACGCACGCACGCACGCAAGCACGCCCGCACGCCCGCCTACGCACGCACGCACGCACGCACGCACGCGCACGCACGCACGCGCACGCACGCACGCACGCACGCACACACACGCACACACGCACACACGCACACACACACGCACACACGCACACATACGTACGTGTGCGTGTGTACACACAGACATGAATGGCTTTGGTGCACTATACGGGTATTGCCCTTGTTCATACATGTCCTCATTTTACCCACGGTCATGCTGTTTATTTTGGCAACATGCGAATCTGACACGTGCAATTCATGCGTTGCAGGGAAACAGTAAGCATGCGATTTATTCCAGTTTGACCATTCACGGTTCAGCCAGCCACTGTTTGGAGATGCCTTTTTTTTTAGGTCCCCCTTTTTTGTGTTTGAAACCAAAAGGAACAGCGCCGATTTCGGGCCCCCTAAAAAGGACATACCCGCATGAGTGTTGCATGAATCGCTTTGCAAACTGCATCATCAATACTGGCGAAGGGGCTTCAATTAATTGCCTAGTTTTGGAGCGGCGTATTTTTGTGCGAAGGGCAGATGACATGCAAATAGTAAGTACCTAATTAGGTCTTCCGTGGGCACTTTTTTCTGGATTTTCCCGTTTCGACCAAAATAACGCTCATTTCATCCAAAAGCGCTCAATTCGAAAGAAAGCGCTCACTGGGAAAATGGTTGTGGTGCGTGTCCGCAAATTTCCGCTCATTTCCCGCCGGTTTCCGCTCAATTTTCAGGAGAAAACTTGCCAAATCATGCCAAGTCAAGATTTCCGCTCTTTTTGCGTGTTTTTCCGCTCAAAATCTGAAGCGAGCAAAAACATGCGCAGAGCCCCAAAACGCGACCAAATGGAAGACCCAGGTATGTTTAGATAATATTCCATCATGTCTTTAATAAGTTTCCCATTTATCAAAGGAAGTGTAGTTCGGAAACTTCCATAACACGAATAGTTGAAGGAGTCAAAAGAGGGAAAACAAACAAAGAAAGAGGGAAAGCAAGCAAGAAAGCAAGCAATAAGTACAAAGATGGAGATAGAGAAGAGAGGAATTGTATGGCAGGCGCGGTATACTGCAGGCTGGCCGAATCGCCAAGTCGCCAAGGCTATCTCTGTTTAGCGGGCGGGTTCACCGCGGTCTCGGAAAGGGTGCTTCGCCCGCTGAACCCCCTGCGGGGCGTGTCGGAGCGCTCTCGCTGCGGCGCCGTGCGAATTTGCGAAAGTGGCACGCGAGGCGTGTCCCCGCATCTTCGGATAGACAGTCGCAAATTTTCAGCATGAAGTATCGCCGGACAGAAAGCTCACAGCACGCCTTTTGCATACATTGCAGACAAACACCTGGAACAATGAATAGGGGTAGTGTACCCTCCGGGTTGGGCTTGAGGGTCGTGATCCGTTCCGCCCTTCAAACATGTATAAAGACGACATAAAGATAAAAACAAGTTGGACAAACATGTTAACCTTGGTCCGCAGTTCCAAGTTGGTGTCCAGTGTTGTAGTCAGGAAAGAAAGGAAGAAAGCTAGTCCGGAACGCATTGCAAAAACAAGTCCGTGAAAGGAATCACAACCTGCTCTGTTTGTCCAAAAAGTAGTGCTTGCCAACTGGGATCCCCGAACAAGAGTGGAAGAGGGGCACTAGTATTGCCTTCAGCTTGAGCTATTCCAATTTGGTATTGGGCCCGCCGGGGTTTGGTAAAACTTCTTACTAGAGGAACCTCTATTATCAGGGGGAGAGGGCAGCAAAGCCCCTTTCAGGCCCCTCAGTCTTTCCTCTTGATTGCTAGGGCTCCGTCCCGACCTGCCCCACATCAAGCAATGTAGACAACAAGTTGCTCTGCGCCGAGGGTACTTCACCTACAACGGCAAGAAGGTCTTGGTCCTTCCGCAGCCAAGCAAGACGGGCAGATATTTCACCTACCAGGCAACTTCACTTGCATGCTGGGTGCTGAACAGCAGCATCTCCCTGTTAAGAATGCAAAAGGGGAGGGGGGGAGGTTGAACGATGGAATGTCATCTGTATTTTGATGTATTTGCATATTCCCTATTTTTTGCACGGGGATTGTCCAAAAGGAAGCCAACATGGAATTTGTGATTTAATGGCGGAACCCCTGTGGAGGTCACACTTGGACCCGAAAAATATGGCACTGCATGAGTCGGTCAAATTCAGGGACCATTTGGCCGTCCCGTCCCCTGTTCTGAACCCACTACCATTTTGTGCACCCATTTTCCCTGTTTGGTGGGCTTCCCAAAGGGTTCAACCAGAGTTTCCAAATTTCCCTTTTCGGTGGTTGCTTGGCACATTTCACCTTTCGGCCCCAAAGGCGAGTTTCCTTTTGGCAGTGATGTTTTTTGGTTGCGCATATGGTGTATTTGTATCGCAGTTGCCATTTTTTGGGTTTGTTTAAAGGAGAAAGGGAAACCACTATTTTGGGATCTCCTTATCTAGGGAACTGTGGACTCGTCGTTTTTCCCTTCCGCCAAAGCACACCTACGAGGCGAACGAGCCCCGGGTGATGACCCCGAATGAGGTCCCGCGGGTCGAGAAGGATATGGTGCAACGAGGTTTGCGCCACTCGGGAAATGCAATGCTCAAATGTTCGCAAGCCATCCAGACCCAAACTTAGGAAACGGTGTAACATGTGTTTTTTTTCTATTCGGCTTCCTTGAAAACCGTCCAAGGGTGCCCTCCAACAAAAAGGAACCACGGGACTCCATGTGTGCCATGGGCACACAACCATTGTGAGGCTTCGAAACTACCACTAAAAAGCAAAAAGGCTAAAAGAGATCATGAGGCTCGTTGCTTCGTTTAGGTTTCCCTGAAAGGCGGTCCAGCATTTTGATGCAGACACCCCCAATACCGAAAAGATTCCATTTACCAAATGGCAAGCGTATTGAAAGAGGCCATTTGGTAAGGTAAACGCTGTACCTCCGCTCTATCTCTACCTTTATTGGGAAAGGCAACGTCGGGGAACCCACCATTCGAAGTGTGTAGTTGCATAGGTTTCCTAGAAACACAACAAGTTGCCGACCAAGCCCACTCAAGAACCTGGCTGACCGATGACCCGGGTATACAGTATAAAGTAGTGGAACCCTGATTGTAGAAGTGTCCTTTTGTGAATTTAGATGGTCCTGGTAAATGGAATCAAACCTATCTAAGCCAGCGCCATCGTCTATTTCTGACCAAACTAACCTAAAAAGAACACCTATGCCTGATTGGTTGGCTGATTCCGTTTGCGAGCTTAAGGGAACTATGACAATGACCCACCAAGCAGTGTTGCCATAGCTCGTGCGAGATGACTTGCGATGGAACAACTTCCGAGAAAATACCGCACTCATTTTCCGATGTCCTGCAAGACACATCTCGACTGCACATGTCGCCGCGCCGCTTTGCTTTTGAGGGAAGCTTTTGTCTTACTTTCTAGCTTGGGTCGTGGCTTTCCAGCTCTGACTGCTGGTGCTTGGATTCATGGTTGCGGGGTGAACCAGGGGTTCAAACCACAAATCACCTGTCACTTGATCCCATGTACGAGTTTCCTCTTAAAGAGTCCAAGGCGTTGGAGCTTGCTACATCCTCAGTGGTTTCATTCTGAAGAAAAGGAAGCAAAGGCCAGCCTGACTGCCTGAACCAGCCGGGCCGTCTTTTTGTTCTTCTTCTTTTTTCTCCGAGTGTGCTGCTGGATTTGGTTCGGAAAGGTTCCGGCCCACCGGGCTTCTGGTGAAAGATGTGCCATCTTGAAAAAACGGCTGACCATTGGTCCACTGAGCCCAGTAGAATGCCAAACTTGCTTACTTGGGCAGTTGCTGAGTGGCCCTCTCTCAGTTTTGTCGTTCTTCTTAAGTTACCCAGAAGCGTGTGAAGCTCCTAAAAGGGTGTGTGTTTTTCCAGTCCAGGGTCACCTGACCGGGATTTTCGAACTCTTTTTAGCGGTGGGTTCTGAAGTGTTTGAACTGAGGGGGCGTGTCAAAATCGCTGACTCACTGGGCAATTGGGGGGAAAGACTCAGCCCTGAGTTCCAAAAAAGTTTAGCCACATAGCCTGGTGACAAAAGGGGGGCCGGTAAGCACCCCCGTAGCCCAACCCAAAGTGACTGTCAGGGCACTCACGGTTCCATTGCTTTCTCCATGGGTTTTCTTTTGGTGTCCATGTGTTTCTGTGAACTTGACCCGCATGCAAGGGCACAGACCCGACGACTTCCTCCCAGCCTGTGAGTCTGAGGATTTGCAGGGCTTGCAGCGGGGCTCTACGATTACAAGCAAACCGAGAAGGTGCTTTTTACGCCGCACCTGCATATGAGACTTGACCTCCCCTGGCTTTCAGAGTCCAGAAAACCTGATAGGCCACGAACCCGAATGATGGTTATCATCCCTGTTAAGAGACCTTGAATCGCCATAAAGACCCCGCCAAGACAACCTCCGAAAAATGAAGATGTGTTTTTTTGTTTACATCGTCTGATTTATGTAGAAGGTCTGTTTGAAACATACAGACTCCCCCCCCTTTCAGAGTCTCGAAAACAAAAGGCCATGTGTTTTTCACATCAGCAGATTTATTGCGAAGCAGGTGGCTTTTGGATGCATCCTTCTACCGGAACCCCGTGCAAGGGAAAGGGGGGATGGTGGCTGTCTTAATTCCTTACTTCCTCGACGAGAGGACTTCTGCTTTTGTTAACTTCGGGGGGAAATCAGCGGGGAGATCAGCCTCCGGAGACATAGTTAAAACACGCCCCCCCCCAAGTTGACTGCTTTTGACACGGCGCTGTCTCGGACCGTCAATTCTGGTCCGACCCGCCCGCGGTGTTGCTGGCCCTGTTCACTGGCCCTGGCACCATTTGTTCCTTTCTGTTTGCTCGGGTTCCCCTTGACAAATCGTCAATCCCAAAGAGGGTTGCCCCTTTTTTGCAAGGGTCACCGGGGGATTGTTGCTTTTGTATTGTTTTAGGCAGTTTCAGTGGCAGAATGTAGGCTTGCGCTGTAGGACATAGACAAAGCAATGTTTGCTACATAGCCCATCTTCCACACGGGACGGGTAATTGCCTTCTTTTGGCAGACTCTTTGCCACACCTCGCTCGGTTGAAGGCGTTTGTCAGCTGACATGTAGTCAACTTTTCGACTGATCCAAACCCATGAGACAAGGTACAGGTCCACGAACTCTGCGAGACCCAACATGTGTCATGTGTGAGGCGACCTTTGCGAGACAGGACCCAGACGCGTGGACACATCCCGTAAATTTTGTTTCGCTGAACGCCCCAAGTTTTTTCGAGCTCCATGTGGTTGTCTTTTTGAGCCCAAAGATGAGATGGAGGTGAAACATATCGGGTAACCCTCAGTTGGTGATTGGGACTGGTGGGTTGGGGGCTTTGACCCTATGAGTTTCAAAGGGAAAGTTGGAACCCCAGCAACCCAAACCGGACCTCCAAGCCAGACATTTCGGACGCTGACAATCGGTTTGGGCTGGCTTTGCCCAGGAGGCTGCAGCGGCCCCGCCGCAAGAGGGGTTTCGATTCGCGAAACCGCGAATCGGAATCGGGCGCCAGGTAGTGCGAAATCCAGTGCGAACTCTCTTCAAAATGAAATTGGGGGAAGGGGGTGACCCCTGGAATTCCATTCAGAGTTCCATTTTCCCTTTTGTGAGGGAAGACTGAATTCAGGGAATTGTGGGACCCCCCACCCCCCTCCAATTCCTTGTTGATTACTATGGGGGCTTCCCCTTTTAGGGGGTTCATCACTTTTGGAGGGGGGGGTTCTACTTGGATCCGGGGTCAGCAGTAGACGGTTGGGTTTTGGATTGCTCAATATTCACTGCGTTCTACCGTAAGGGGGATGACATGAGACGCACTCACCAAACTACCATCCGTTACGGGGGGGGGGGGTGCTCGGCAACAACCTGTGTCAGCAACGAATATTCACCATGATTCACCTTGTCCACTGGAAGAAATAGATCGCGCGCACCCCGCTCAGAAGGCGAAGCACGGATGGGGCTTTGTTATTTTTGGACTCAGTGCCTTGGTTACCACTCTCGCCATCCGTGCCAGCGATTTCCTGGCGTGGGAAATTTGGCTACCCGGAGATGGCTTAAGAACCCGACTTTGAGAACCCGTCTTTGCCAAAACCGGTGGTCGTTGGTTCTCTGGGCCTTGGTTGCTACGCTGGATTCAACTCACGGGATGTTGGTTTTGACACCCAGATGGCTCAAAACTCATGTGACGAACGGTACCCAGGACACTCGTAAAGACTACTCCTGTGTTTTGACCAGGCTTATTTGAATGCAGGCCCTTCAGTTCATTTGCACGCGGCAGAAGGTACGGGAAACCGCGGCCACAGCAAGCCCATTTCTGGTATTTCCATGTAACATCAGGCGATCTCTACATGCGTGGCTTAGTGTTAGTTTCGTTTTGTTATATACCGCTTCTCGCTGAAGCATGAGTCTTTTAATTTTGACCATTGTTGACGTTTGTGGCGCATAGCACCATGAACTGGGTAGTGGTACAATCAGGGCAACCCTCGTGCTGAAATCCCTACGCTGGTGCCTCCAGGCTCCCATGTGGGTGTGTCTTTACCCCCTCCTGAAGGAAAAAAAAAAAGTTCCCCCCTTGGTTTTCCCTTTAAACCCACAAACAAAGCTGAGTACCCGCCAGAAATAGGAACACCACGCCCATATAGCAGTCCAAGATGTTTGACCTTAGTTTTAAGTAGTCTCCTAGAGGAAGCCCAAAGCTCGTCGTCTCAAGGTGCTCGGGACCAGGGCAGGTGTTTCGCCCTACTTGGGAGAGATGAGGCACTTCTACAGACAAATGCTCTTTTTGGCCAGGGTGTATTTGGTCCCAAGGATTTGGTGTTGTATCTAAGGACTGGGGAATCCTTGCGAGAGAGCGTGCCAGAACACAAGCATACAGCTGTCCCTTTGCGAATTCAAGGTGTCCCCTCGAATAGAAAACACCCTGGCCCTTGGTCAAAGAGCTCAGTTGCCCAAACCAACCTCTTGACTTGTTGGTTTCCCCGTGTTGGTCCGTTTTTGGTAAAGGTGCCTTTACTTTCTGGGGCCTTCTTAAAGTCAACTACCAACCACCAGCTCCCCTTTTGCCCCAGTTTTATCCGGAAAGCACGGAGTTTGCGAGGTATTTCGGGAATGACCCCGCGGTGGTCATGAATTTGTGGGGCCTCGACGCGGACAACGCGAGCGACGGCTGCGAGGGCGGGCCCAACCCGCGGAACGTGATCCCAGCCAAACTCTACTCAGAGGCGCGGATCCAAGATCCGGCTCATCAGGGTCCTATGTTTCCCCTGTTTGCGGCGGTTTGGGGGCTGGTTCAAAGGTCCTTAACATGGCACCGCTGGGGAAAACCACGAAAAGGAGGAAATATGTAATATGTCCCACGAAGTCCATTGTCATCTGGGGCCAGGAATATTGATCAACCTTCATTTCACCTTTCAGGCCAATTCAAGTTGAGCTTCTTTAGCGGATGAAATAGAGAGTCCTGAAATTATAAGTTAGTTGGAGGCTGGACTTAAGGGTGGAAGTCAGCGGTCTTATTTGGGGGGAGCAGGGAGGGGAGCTAGGGATGGGCTTTGCTCCTATGACAGTGAATCCACCGCATTTGACCATTTGGCTTTCCAAGTTTTGGTCTAAGTTTCAAGATTGTAACAGGTTAGGACGAGCTCACTTGGGCAAACAAACTCATGCACCATCAAGATCCTCCTTTACTGAGGAGTTCCCTCATTTCCAGTTTGCGAATGTTGCTAAATTGTTGTGACTTCTTCTCCCTGGGACATGCTTGACATATGTTGTGCTGACCACCAAGTTTGGGCCAGAAACTGCATATGTGTTGGCAAGAGATGCAAAAGAACCGCTTAAAGATGAAACACCTTCAGGTCTTCATGCCTTGGTAGGTCTGAAACAAGAGAAACGAGGGCTTGCCCCTATGGATTTTCTGTCCCCTGGCATCCATGGTTCACCACAAAAAAACATGGGCGACCCAACCACGGCTGCAAACCAAACCGTGGGCGCGGGGGGTGGAGGCTTGGGTTTTCATGACTCAGCTTATCAGTTCAACGTTTTGCGGTTTAAACCCTTTTTGGCTCTTGTGTCTTTTGCAACCAAGATACTTTTTGCAGGCCAAGTTTGACGAAAGGATGTCGTAGTCCGAGGGCGATCCTTGGTGCAATTTGGGGGGAAGGCTCGTGTCGCGTGGAGGTCTTCAACACATCCAAGACGCACACCTCCAAGGAGCCTGAGAGGCCGGGCACAGGTTTTTGGGGGATGTGCCATGCACCATGATCCATTTTGTGCGTAGGGTATGGATTACTCACCAAGTTTCGCCAAAAAACGGGGGGGGGGGGGGGGACACGAGTTTTCCCCGGTCATTTTGCGGAAACGAGCAATTCTTGACCGTGAGTGCCCGAAGCCAGGGGTCCTTGGGCCCTGCCATCACTATTGGATAATGGTTGTGTAGCATTAAAAAACAAGGTTACTTCCTATGTCAGAAAACACACAGTTTTTTTTCTTTTTTTTTTTTTTTAAAAAAAAAAAAATCATTTGCGCCCTGCAGTTCGTCCAAGCCATAGTTTTGGACACCACCCAAAATGGAAGTGGCACTGGGGTCACAAGCCTTGATCTGACCTCGCCATGCTTTGCTCGTCCAGGGATGGAACCCCTTCTTGGTCAACCCTTGAAGGGTCCAACTTTGCCCATAAAATTGCTTGGGCCAAGCAGGTCGGCCCAAGTGCTCACAGAAGTTCAACTGCTCGCATGTTCAGGTATTCAGCACAATCTGACTGATGACAGCTACACTTGAGGGTGTCATTTGTTTGGCGACCCCCCAAGGAAAGACACCGATGTGTCAGCATCAGGATGTGTGGACATAGGCCAATAGATGACCATTTACTCGGGCTGCACACGAGGCGCACGCCGAAAGCCAATCAGACTAAGACTGCATCCCCAGCATCCACTGTAAGCCCCGTAGAAAGCCGGGAAATGACAAACAAACACGGTATTTCCCGTGTTTCTGCACAATGGCGCCGGCCCCGCTTGCGCAGAAGCCCCGCTCACTCGATCGCAAACGCTATGCCTGCCTACTGCCAAAAAGCCGGGGATGCAACAGTGTTTTGAAGGTTGGGCAACGTGGCACCAAGAGCCCGTCACAAGGCCAGGGATGCCGGGATGTTTGGGGTTCCAAATGATTGGGCTGGCCTGCGTGCAGGTGATGCAGGGGATGCTGAGGAGGAGCTTGGGGTGCAACAAAACACATCAGCGGTATACGCTATACGCTACGGGTAGGGCTGCCCTCGCTCTTTGAGCTCGAAGACACACAGGGCAGCTGGATTTTTTATTTGTTAATTGTAGGTATGCGCATGTACACATACAGGCATGTGTACGTATATGCATGCACATATGAGAGCCGTTTATAGTTCACCGGACACCGCCATGCAACATGAGGGAGTTGCCACCGCAGCGGCTGTTCTTCGCGTTTGGGGAAGTTGCAAGAAACAGATGAAGGGGAGGAAGTCTACTTAGATGTTAGGCCAAGTTGGTAAGTTGTGAGCCGCTTGTGGTCCATGTGGTGTAATTCCCTTGATTGCAAGGAAGTCCCCACTGAGCGGGCGACTTAGCATAGAAGTGGGAGATCATCTAGGTTACCAACAACTTATTTTCTTGGCCGAACACCCAAGAAAGTTCAGGGGGCCAACTAGAATTGGAGCAAACAGTCTCATAAGCGAGTTCCGACCACCTCACCATGATTTTCCTTTTTTGACGACCCCAAAATCGACTGAAACGCCGAAATTCGTTGGTTGGGGCGATCAACTGCTGCTGGATCCTGATCTTTTGAGAGAAGCTTTCTGGCAGTTGGTTTTGTCTCTTCCATGTATGCTTTGGATCGATTTTGGCATCCAGTTCGACCAAACACGGACCAGCTCAACAATTATCAGCTTGGGTTGGGGTCACTAGGGCAAGCAAGCAGAAGTGGGTTGGCTGAGGGGTCACTAGCGCAGGGTGAGGTTTGTCCAGTGATCTGGTTGTTTTGGAGTTCTGCCTTTGCCCACTAGCAGCGGATAGTTGAATCGTTGTAGCGGGCTCTTTTTTCAGCAGTAGCCTAGAAACGTGAACCCAACAAACTTGAGACTTCAATCGCCCAGGTTGCAGGAAGATGCCCAGCTGTTCCGTGGCACGTCTGTTCCTTTTAATATATGGCCGGTTCCCCACAAGGTGAATCCGCAAAGGGGTCTCCTTGTTCCAGGGTCATGTGGCTCGCTGCCTCAGGCAAATCTATTGGACAACGTCCCACGAGAGCCGGAAGACCGGGTACCTGACTTCTGAGGCACGACATGGCAATGGCACATGCCAATCATGGTTTTTTGGGCGGGCACTTCTAATTTGAGCCCACCTTGTCATCACAATTCGGCTGGTCTTTCTTGCAAGTCCCTTGCCTGGGGCTTACAAACCAAGGGACTTTACAGGGCCCCCCTTGTTCCGTACTTGCAATATGTAGTGGCATCCAGACTCCACTTGGCCGAGGCATGTGCGTGCGTTTTTTCAGAGGAGGCCGCGCCAATGTCGGGAGATTGTTGAGGGCTCTTGCTTTCTGATTCCATTTCTGAGCGACGGAATCGTCTCGCGTCGGGCAATTTGTTGTTGTAGTTGTTGTTTTGTTTTTTGTGTTTGGTATAATTGGAATATATATATATATATATATGTGTTTGCTTGCGTCTTTGTTTGTATTTGTTGATGTTTGTGTGTGTGATTTGCGTGCGCCTGTGTATACCTTTGTGTGCCAGTGTGTTTGTGTGGCGTCTCGCCGCCAGGCTTTCAAGCGACGCCCTTGGCACAATTTGCTGCCCAGGCCTCGGCAGTGGCGTACAAGGCGACCATGCAGGGCGAGGAGAAGGTGTACGAACCCATGGGCACAGTGACTCTTAGCCGACCTGTGGGACGTGTTGTGCACTTGTGCGTTTGCTGCGGGAGCATAGTGAAGGGAACTTGCCAAGAACGGCTTCAGACTACATCTGCCTAAGTTGAGTGAACAGCTTTGGTACCTGCGCTGGATGCTTGTTGGGTTCGAGGGAGGGGGAGCTCAAGGGCATTCTGTGGCAAACAAAGTAGTTTCAATTGCGCCGCCGCTGCTTGTCGTTTATTTTGTGTTTTGAGTGTTGAGGCCACCCTTCATCCCTTGTTCAGGTTGGTTGGGGCAAACTATGGTGCCGGGCCCCATCATTTCGGGGGATGCCCCTTTTCTTGACACATGCCCAGCTTGGTTGGGCCCATTTTGGTGAAGAGGGTCTTCCGTCAGTTTGATGATGTCAGTTAATTTGTTGGCAAGACCGGGCTGGGTTTAGAATGGTAGGGACCTTGCTCAGGAAGTATCCCCACTTCTCTGAAACAAGTTGGAATCTCCCCCTTCTCGGGGTCTTTAGGGTTAGGCCCTTTCTGTTGTATCACACAAGTGGGTTCCATTTCAACCGATTTCATGCATTTTCCCAAAAGGTTCCTGGCCTTTTCGACGAGTCTGACGTCCAAGCGCGAAGAAAAAAGAAGAAGAAGAAAAACGCTTCGCGCCCTAGGACTATGACGGTGAACATGAGCTACGCAGGGGAGGCCTTGGGTGGTATACCCCTGAGCCCGTGTCTTGGTCGCGTTTTTTCTGGTGGGATGGACCCAAAGGGATCCCAGGATTACACTCGATTGGAGGGAAGTGGACAGCTCGGAGGATGATGGTCTTTGAACACCGCACTTTGTGCACTTTGGTTAGACCAAAACGGTCATTTGCCCAAAGCGAAGCAACCTTTTGAGCCTTTAGTTCCCCGTCATCGGTCCATTTTAGTCAAGGTTCCGAAGGTTTTTTTTTTTTTTTTTTTTTTTTTTTTTTTTTTTTTTTTTTTTTCGGGGTCCTGCCCTTTAGCCGATTTCCCAGATTCCGCTTGAAAGGGTCGTTTTTGGATGTATCCTTTCAGGATCTGTTGCATGCTGGTTCAGGAGCTTTCCTAAACGAATGACGGAATCAACTCCCGAACCATGCCACCACTTTAAGGAACCTTTCTGTGGGCGACCCCCTGGACCCTCAAACTACCCAGAATGGTTCATTTCCAGAATGGTTCATTTCCCAAAATTATGGGGTGCTGTCCTTTGCTTCCGTTTGCTGAAATGAATATCTTTTATTTTCCCCTGTTGAAGTTGGGCATCTATCAATGTTTCTCATGTTTCCAGGGGGCGAGAAATCAAATGGAGGCCTGTTTCCAGTCTCCAACTTGTGGGATGTTTCTTGCGCAGCACTTGGACAAGCATCACACATTCTTCTACCTTGACCTTACCTCTTAAAAACCACAACTTTTCGTAGCCTTTTGGGTGACATGGGCTATATGTCTGTAACAGATGAGAACTTCCCCAGGTGGCAGAAGGAGTTTTAAGGGGTCAGTGACACATTTTTCAGCGGCTTTCTGCGGGCCCCCTGGTCCCCCGGCCTTATTTGAGACCTTCGGCCTGGAAGCTCAGAGATGCCGCCAGCGTGTGTTTCTCACTCACCGGCGTGTCTGAAAGCGGTGAACCTCTTTGGCTGGCACTCAAGAAAAAAATACAAAGCAATGCATTTTGAGGGGGCTCCTATCTGGAGATTGCGTGTTGAAGAATTTGCCACTCGCCACTGCGAAAACATTTGTTTTGGCGCAACGACCTAAGGCACGAGCAACTTGCTTTTGCATGAGACAACGGCCAGGTGTGAAGTTTGGAACATGTCCCACGAACCAGCCAAATTTTCTCACCATTTGTTAATTACAAAATATGTTTTTTGTTCGTCTCTCTCAGTAACCAACAATCAACCCACCAACCATAGACTTTTGTTTTTGTGGCAGGAGGAATGTTCGCTAGCAGCGAAGCAACCAAACGTCGGGTTTGTGTCGAAATATAGGGAACCCCAAAAGCTGCGGTTGTTCCTGTGGCATCTCTTTTTAACCCCAAACTGATGACTGGCTGGTGTGAATCGCCCCTTTTCTGGATACAATGGCTTTTCCATTGAACCTACCTAGACCGTCAAACTCTGAGAATTTGGGTTTCACCCCTTCTTTCCACTGGTTGTAAGTCGGATTTTTTGTCAGGGTTCAGGTACAGGCCTTTCGCCTTTTGCGGGGGGAGGGAGCACCCCAGAGCCTGAAAGAAAAGAAAACCATTCTGAAGCCACCTCTCTCCGGAGGAATGACTACGCGATCATCACGGACAAGTCTGGGTCCATCATCATGATGACGCCCCAGGCCCGGAAGGTGGTGTTCCACGAGGGCCTCTTGGCGATGGTCTCCCTTGTTGGTTGGTTTGCTTGAAAAACTAGGTCCTCCAGTAGTGCCCTTTTACCGTGTTGTTTTTTTGGGAGAGGGTTCCCCTACTAAGATAGACTACAGAGAAAAGTTGGTACCCCAATTGGAACCTCTACTGGATAGAAAATAGAGGGCCCTGGATTTAGATGGGGTTTCTTCCATTTGAGAGGGGCCATCTATGCCTGAGGTTTGTTGTACACCCTTGCCCCCTTAAAAGGGTTTTCAACATACCACGGGGTTCTACGGACATATGCCGAAATGGGGGTTGTTTCCCCGTGGGTGTATTTTTTTCGGGTGTCATACAACAACCCTTGGAGATTGGGCAACGAGTCGGATCCGACTGCTGCCTTTTGAATACATTGGGGGCTAGGTCTAGGAAACAGGCTTTGACCAGCTGCGTATCCTTCGAGGAACAGCTCCCTTCAGGGGGAGGGCAAAGGACGCCGGGTAAGGCATCCAGCGTCCAAGTGGAGTCGAGGGATATGAACCAAGTGGTGCGCCCACCTCCTGGTTTCCAAATCCAGTCTGGGCGCAGGTTAAACCCAGATTTCAGTTTGCTTCATTCATTTAACCGCCATTTCCCAAACTTATTTGGGGAATTAGGGGGAGGATGGGGGTTGGATCAGTTGTTCCGTGGCTTCGGAATATATAGGGGTGTTACGGCGTTGGTTGGCTGGGGCTGTGTTTCATTGGCCTCCAGGGCCACGCAGGGCAGTTGCACTTACTTGAGGCGGGCTACTTAGGAAGTGGTTGGCAACCGTGGTTATCCGCTAAAGGGGCTTGAAGCTTGGTTATTTGCCATGGCAATTTGGGGCGCCGCCGCAAGCAACGGATGAGAGAGGCTCCCTTCAAGGATACATTTGGGTCACTCAGAGAAGCTCCAGACTTCGGGGTGGGTTCGGAGGTATCCTTTAAGGAAGCTAAAGTTTGTCTGTTCTTTCGCTTAAACAACCAACAAAGGCGGGCGGGCGGGTTCAAAATGGCCATAAGGACCTGTGAGAAATTGTCGCTTGAAACCAACTGGTATGCCTGGCGTGGCCTTTTGCATTTCTGCCGCTGGAGGGTGAGAAGGCCAAAAAATGAGTTCGACTCGCTCAAAACAACAGTTCCTGGCACCAGGCCAGACAGATTTGCGGCCCATTTGTGGGCCCATTTTGGCCCATTTTCTTTCCTCAGGTTCTTGTTTGGGAGGCTTTCCTTTGCAAGGTCCCAAGCTGTTTGTTTCTCATCGAGCACGTGCTCGATGGGCTCCATCGCACACGAGAGCAGCTATGCACGTAGAGCAACTTATCCCAGTTGCCCTGTGGGTTGCTTCCTTTTTTCAACAGGGCTCCTCAAAAGATACATTTTGCCCATTTGAAACATGGCTTTTTCCACCAAAATAAAGGGAAACCACAATTTACAAGGCAATGTTTAGGTGTATGATGTAAGGATCGCTGTTCAACTGTTTTTGGGAATGGTTCCCCTTTTAAGTCAACCAAACAAAAAGCAATGCATCTTCTTTTCTCCCATGGAAATCCACTGGGCATTTCAGTTATTGTTTGGAGGGATGTATGACATAGTGACATTTTATGACTTGCAAGGGACCCACAAGCCACTAAGAGCTCGTTGCTCTTTGCTACGCCCTTTCTTTGACCTTTGACCCCAGACGTGCCAACTGGTCTCCACCCTCTCGGGCTTGTTTTTGTGCTTGCGTGTCACACACACCCAGCGCCCCACCCAGACACTCAGTGCCATTCTGAGGCATGACGGAAGCAAAGATCCAGAACCCCGAGAACCAAATGCCATGCAAGGAGTATGTGATCCCCCCAGGCATGGATGAGATCTGCAAATTACATGGCGAGGAGTCTCTTCCATTTGCTTATTAAGGCGTTGATTTAAGCTTTCTCCTGACATGTATATATATATATATATTTACCTATTGTACATGGGGAATCTATTGCTGCTGAGAATGTGTATTTTTGCCAGGGGGCGGGTTCGTTTGTCGGTGCAAAATGTGTGATGTTCCTGTGGTGTTTAGTTTGCAAGTGTCGTGCTACGCTTTTTTCTGCGCTCTTCTTAATCCATGGCTGTGGCGATCGTGTCATGGATGCAGACATGCACGAGTTTTTTTTAGTTGAACAATATGCTTCGCTTCGGATATTTGCGGTTTTCCATTACCTTCTGCAGATACAGGCGTGCGCGTTTTGTTCGGAAGGGAACGGCAAGGAAATTTATCAATAGTTGGGATCCGCTGAATTTGAGACACGCGCGTATGTTGCAAACCGATACCTCACAGCAAAAAGGCAGGGTTCCTTTTTCGGCATTGTCCATCATGGGATCCCCATCCCCTCCTGTATCCCCCGTGTCTGTATCCCCAAAATGTGCTCCGAAAAGGCAGGGCCTGTTTTTCACGAGCTGGCTCCCTGAGTTCCTGGACTTGATGCTTGTTGGGAAATCCGTTTGAGTTGCAAACGCGGAAAGACCACGCTTGGTGCGCTGTCATGGCCTTTTCATCTTTTAGTTTCATCCTTTAGTCCATTTTAGTCATGGCCCAAGGTTAACCTGTAACCTTCGGGCTTCGCCACCACCTGCTCTGGTTGGCTACAGGGGTTGCTCAGCTCAGGGCGGGCGGGCGGGCGGGCGGGCGCGGGCGCGTGCGCGCTCCGCACCAGCGCACACCAAAAGCAAATGAGGTGAAGACAGCCCCGGCCGCACGCGGGGAACAACGCGGAGTTTGCAATGTTGTTTGGATAGTCGCTTCATTGCAGCCCCTTCGGGGTCTCCATTTCCTCCAGTTCCTCCAGCAAATCCTGGTCGTTCTTGGGTGGGGAACCCTGAAACGGTTCCATGAATGATCATGTGTGTGCATCCTAGCTTTCTTTGTCCCATCTCTCCAACCTCTTACAGGATTTCCTCCATGTCCCCTTTTGGAACCTCGAAAAAGGGCAGTCTGAACGGAAACCACCAGCACATTGGATCAACCTCTGAAGGGGGAATCCAGTGACCACTGTCGACACTGGGATGTTGAACATGGGTCTGAAGCAGTCGTTTCCCGGGTGTTGCAGCTTCTGCACTGTAAGCTTCACACAAAGTACGCTTAGATCACCCCACTCAACAAGTATCACCACATAAGTCTACTGGTACCTTCCCCATTCTTTCTGGGGATTTTGTTTCTAGAAAACCTCCAGAATCCCAGGGAAAACGGCTGGTTCTTGAAAAGAACGATGGTTGAAAATAATGGTTGGAATCAACCCCTAGAATAAGTCCGGTTAGCCCTAGTTGCAGCGCACGAGAGGGGGGGTGCACTTAGCTCTGGCCTTTGCGCCCCTATGCCAGACAACTGCTGGTGGGACGCGCCACCTCCCCTCACGCTGCTCCATGCGCAGAAAGAGGCAGAGCAGTACAGCGGCATCGACCTTTGCTTGCATTAATGTCCACAGTGCCTTTATTTTGTTATGGGTATGGGTTAAAATGAAACCACCAAGAATTGGACTGCAGGTTTTGGTCCATGTTTCCACTAACCTGGGCAAGCCATTTTGGGTACATATGTTTGACCCACAGCCTTATCTTGGCATTGTGTTGAAACTTTCGGTACATATTTTTGACCCACTGGTATTATCTTGGCATTTTGAAACAAAACCTCCGGGAACTTTGGAACGTTGAAGAACCACAGCCTGGTCTTCAAGTGTTTGCCCTTTCGGTGGACCAAATCTTTGGGCCCTTTCTTTGGGCCCGGACGACAGGTAACAAAGGTGGCTGGGTAAATTGGAGGGCGTCTGTCAAAAGGACATGTCCCACCTCAACAAAAAGGTCAAAACATTAACAGAATGTTGTTTTCCTTCAAGACCCGCCTCAAAACACAAAGAGCCATTTGAGTGTGTGTGTGTGTGTTTTTTGCCGGGGAGCTTCCACAATGGTGGAATTAGACCCTTCTGCCAGGGCTCGAATCCTCCTGGGCCACCCCTCTAGAAATTCGAGTCCCACGCCATCTCGTGCAGCAGCTGGCATTCGTTCACACTCAAGTTTCTCGAACACCACGCAAACACAAAGAGGGAACCCTAAAGGGCAGACACCCCCCGTTTTCGCCCCTGTGGGCCACCAGTCCATGTCCTTTTCCATCGCCCGAGGATTTCAGCCGCATGCTCGGGAGGGTCTTCACCGCGGCTTTGGCTGTCTCGTGGTGGGTTTTGTCGTGTTGGGGAAAGGAGATCCGTCGGAAAGCCGGGCGCCGGGAGGTCCCCTAAACATGACACGCCCATTTGAGAATGTGTGCCTGTGTGGTTTTTCAGGGTGCGCTTTTGGGTGGTTGAGGGGCAAGCCAAAAAGAAAAACAACTATTTGTTGAGCCCCTCTATATTGACACATACTCATGTGCGTTCAGCACCTGAACAAAACAGGGGTCCCGCTGACCGGTTTTGAGTTGGCTTTATACCAATATCGTGGAACCGCACAAATTGCAATTGCAAGCCAGTGTTTCAAGCACGAGCTCAAGAAAGCCTTGTCCAGGGACATTGCCAGGTATGGGGTTTGGAGGTATGGATGCTGATTTACCTACAAGCTCGAAAGGCAGTTTATACCCCTGCACGTGATCCAGCACATCCATACCTCAAAAAGCCATCGTCGAACTTGGTCTTTGAGGGCTCGGGATGGATCTAGGTATCAACTTGGATATTCAAGTGAGGTCTGGGGCGTAGCTGTGGATATATTCCTCGAGAGCAGTTGAACATCAGCCCCTCCCCCCCCCCCCCCCCGAGTTTTCGGACTTCATACTTTTTGGGTTTAGGGCACACCAAACGCAGGAGAGATCACAGTATTTAATTTGTAGTAAAAACTATTCTTGCTCCATGAACTTCATTTGTTTCTTGCTGGTGCTCAGTCGGGAATGAGGGAGCGACCTGTATAAACCATCCCTTGTGGTTTTTTGAGGGGACCCCCAGGTTCATTCCCTCATTTCCTACTGAGCACCAGCCGGGTTTATGAGCATGCATCTTGATTTTTACCGCTTCTCATGTGGGTGTGGGTGAAAACCCAGGTGCCTGTTTTGGGTCACCCCCCGTTTGTTTGGTCAATTTTAAAAGGGGACGTAGGCGGGCACCAGGGTTTTGACCCACAGCTATATTTGCTGCCAGAGACTGAGCCGGTTTGCAGCCAAGGACACACCCCTGGAGAAGCAGCTCTGCTCGGCCGGCGTCAGGCCCGTGGCTTGTTGACCTTCCGGATGGACAAAGCTTCCGGATTCATAGGGGGTGTTGAAAACCATGGCCTGGTCGTACTGGCGCAAATAGATTCCACAAACTGGGCGTTTTCTGAGATGCTGTGGATGGTTGTGAAGTCCGTTCGCACCACGAAATGAAACCATGGTTGAAACCACAGCCTTTGTTGGTATTGACATGGCAATCATCAGAAACCAGGGTTTTCTATGTTTTTCTTTTGTGTTGCGAAATGGATTTGGTCCATCCACAGTAGCGGGTGCTCTGTATGTTGAACACTCAGGGTCGATGCTGCAACCAATTTATGTTGAGGGTATCGTTAAAAATCCTTAGGAAAATCGGGCCTGCAAAAGCGACTCTATGGAAAGGGGGGAGTCAGGCTCCCAGTTTCAGTTTCAGAATGTCACCAGGTGTTCTCTTGCCGGTCTTCCCAAAACTTACTCGGCCAAGCGAACTTGACTTTATGGTTATTCGGGCAAGTGAGCAACCTGAGAATTAGGGAATGGATAGTGGGACTGTGTCCAGGTATTGGCCTGGACGATGGACCTCTTTCCGTTTTTTTGGTCGAGACATGATGGAGGTTCCTAAGGTGTGGGTTCCCTGATGTCCAGTTTGTTAACTCTGGCTGTTTGGCAACGGACTTTTGGACGGTATTTGTTTCTGTTGAAGCAGTTCGGATTTTCC
The DNA here is from genome assembly GCA_963377175.1 of Effrenium voratum. Taxonomy (NCBI): domain Eukaryota; class Dinophyceae; order Suessiales; family Symbiodiniaceae; genus Effrenium; species Effrenium voratum. Next base: position 1,284,469 of record CAUJNA010003427.1, read on the forward strand.
ACAGACCCACAAACAGTTAAACGTTTTGCTGAGGAGTCAACAGAAAGCAACGTGTAGCTATAGTAGTCGTGGGAGCAGACACTACAAAGCATGTTCAAACTTGCAAGTGCTGCCTGTAATCGGTTCTGCTTCGTTCAAAATCATTGGCTCCCGCTTGCCTGCGAGGTGGGGTAGAAGAGTGGCAACGGTGTGACAACCTTTTTGCCCTTGTGCTCTGCAAGCATAGGTTGGGTGGAAATGTTGTTATACGTCTAGCGGAGTGACATGCGGGACTTTGTTTTCCCGTGTCCAGCAAAGTTTAACCGCTTAAATGGCTTGTCCAACTGTGAAACCTTTGGCCCCCAACGGTAGTTATTTTTCTTGTTTTTGGGGCTGGGTCCCCTTTGAAGTTTAGGTCCCTTTGTTCGCTTGATTTTTGTTCTGTGAAGGGGCCAACTTCTGAGTTGTCTGGCTTCGAGCATGGGACTTGGGTTACTTTTCAGACCTGGGGTCATTCCATCACAAGCCATGGAACAGGGAGGAGTTAATCAATCTCGCATGCGACAATCTCGTTGTTGCCCCTCCAATCAGGGGGGCCAGCAAGTTCTGCCACAGCGTGGCATTTCCAATCTTCTCTCCCATTTGGGTAGGGTGCCCTTGAACCCGGTTGAGGGCAACCAATGTCGCTGCGGGATTTTCTCCGGGTACGAATTCTGCTTGGCCCCGCACAAGGCGACTGCCTTTTGTTGTGATCCCTTGGGGCTTCCTCTGACCGTGGTGAATCTGAAAAATTCCCCCACCAATCAACGGCCGAAACCTGACCTTCGAGACAGGAATATGGTGACCAGGACTCCCCCGGAAATCGAAGGTCAGATGTGTGAAGTGGGAGGGTAGAGACACTCATGGGGGCTTGGGGAGGGAGCCCAAATCAGCCCGAAAATTTCAGGCCTGAAATGAAGGGCTGATTTGGGCTCCCTGCCCCTCCCCTCTTTGCCGCCCAGCGCTCTTGAGAGAAGAATCGCCTCTCACATGCAGGACTACGACCTTCACGGTGCCCAAGTGCCACTGCAAGGACCGCACCGAGTTTTTTTAGTTTCAACCAACCGGTACCCAGTTGCCCAGTTGTGGGCTTGTTTCCTTTTCTCGGGAAGGGTTCCCCTTTTAAGTCAACCAACCAAAAAGGGAGACCTTTTGTTTCCCATAGCCACTGGGCATCTGAGGGTAACCAGCTGCTTAGCGGCTTAGCGCTTTCCTTTTCCCTTTTTCTCAAGGATGGTTCATGGTGGTTCCCTTCATTCCCTACAAAGCCAGGACGCAAGCGCAGGTTCCTTTGAGCCTTCCAAAAAGACATACCCACGCTGTGAATTTGAACAAGGGACCAGCTCCAAAGGGATGACCTGCAAAGGTGTTGTTGTCACATAAATCTCGATGTCCACCAATGGGTAAGTTAAACAATGAAATGGTGACGCAATGATGCTTACCACAGAAGGGAAGCGACTACGTGGGTTCAGCTCTTACTGGGTATGACCCCGTGTTGCTTGGCTAATCGCTCTGTAACCAGGGTTCTCACCTTGGGGACTTGCAGCCATGGTCATGTTGACCCTGCATTAGTGGATCAGTATTCTCCTGATTAGTTATCGGCAAGTGTCCCCTTTTAATGGGGGTTCACTTTTAGATGGTTTTTTCCTCCACACACATGCACACCCCAACAAAAAGAGAAGCAACCAAATCGAGGGGTTCTAATTAGACCCGGGGTCCGTTCCCACTTTACGGTGGATGCCAACTCCATATAGCAAGTAGGGCACAAGTCGGAAGCCTTTTCGCCAATTCCACCATGCTTTGTGGTTGGTCTACTCACAATCCACTTCCTGAGTTCCTGGAACTTATCCTCTTTCTTGAAAGACCGACCAAAAACGTGGTAAATAAGCAGTTTGGTGACTTTGTTTGGCCCATCCATTCAGGAAGTGAGGCGTTCCCTTTGCATTTTTTTCCTCCCACGGATGGTTCATGGTGCTTCCCTTGGTTGCCCTTTCAAACCATCCCAGCGCTGCAATCTATGCCCGAGTTCGGCGGCATTTCTCCGGTACCAAGCCGCGGCTCCACCGCCAGCGGCGCCAGGACCTGGACCTTGCGGCCAACTGCACCTGCGAGCACCTGGCGGTCTTCTGCCGCCTCATCGCCTTCCCGGCGGCTTGGACCATCCGAAATCGGATCGAAACCCGAAAACCCGCAATCCGAGGCGAGGCGAGGGTCCTATCTATCTATCTATTCATCTACTCATACAAAAATGGGCACGCACACACACACATATATATATATATATTTATACAGCTGTATATCTACAAGGGGTCCCCCCATTTCGCGCCAAGCCCACAGTGCCGCGGCTTCGCTTCGAGGACTGGTCCATCGTGGTCTTTGCCCCCGTGGAGGAGCTGCAGTCTGCCGCGCAGTACACCGTGGACAAGGCGCGGGCGGTGGGCTTCGCGAGAATCGCCGAGTCGCAACGGGGGGCGTTCGTTGGAAAGGCGCCACCTTTTCTGGGGAAAGCCCAGAAAACCAAGCCCAACCACCATGTTTGAGAACCCCTTTAAAGTCTTTGGTGCATGTTGCCAAGGGATGTTAGGACTTTAACTTCTTGCCAACTACTGGGTTTACATGAAGCCACTAAAAGTTAGTCACCTTTAGCAGGGGAGCAGAAAGCATCCGAGATTTTGTTTGTGTGTTCAGGTAAAGGAACTGGGGAAAACAGGGGGAAATCCGTTGTAACTCCACAAGAAGCGCATCTAAACCGTGTTCGAGACTAAAGGAAAAGAAAAGGGGAGCCAAAGGGAAGGTTGTTTTCTTAAGCAAGTATGTTGAGCCATTCCCTTGGACACTCATTTGTTTTTGTTTGCTTGGCACGTTTTGCATATTTTGGCGCATACCGTTGGACAAAGTGGACGAGTAAGGCTGTTTTTGCCTGACTATTAGGAGGTTCGGCCAAGACAATTCCAGCAGTCTATCATTTGGCTAGGTCCCCCGTAGTGCCCTTCTACCTTTCTTGGGGGAGGATTCCCCGACGTACCCTTATTCTAACCTCTCTACTGGAGGACCTAGTTGGGGTTGACAGGGACCAGGTCTAAGTTTTCAACGGCCTCAGAGGTGCCCTGGCCTGCGCACCCTTTCAGTCTAGGGGGTGGTTCTGGCCATTTTTAAGGTCACTAGGCCGCTACCGGTAGCTTCATCGGCTTGAAGTTGCATCCTTTGGGTGGAATGACCCCAACCGCAAATCTCCTTGGTTTTGGGTGGCAGGACTACCATGACCCGTGGTGTTTGTTTGTCGCATTTTTTGCGCGATTTGGTTTTCGCAGACCTGGAACGGCCGTGATACGCTTGTTTTACGTAAGGAACTGATTGCGTTGAGGATATGAAAGGAAACCACACCCTGCAAAACCCTGGCAATCTGCGATTGCCAAGCCTCCAGGCCGGGGCCAGTTCCCAAGCCCGGGCCTTGTACACAATGCAGCCTTTCGGGATCAGAGGCTGTGGCTGTTCTTTTCTCACATAGCCCATCCACCGAGACCCAAGGAAAATCAGACTAGCCTTTGGAGCGAAACAAGGATTGCAATTGTTTTCTGCCTGGGTTGACGACAGTTTGGCTCGAAAATCCATTTGCTGGTTTAGGCAACCATGGGAACCACCCTTCACAAAGGACACTGGCTGTGTACCTGCTACTGGCATCTATGGGGTGCCCAAAGCGAATCGACCTATTTGCCTTTTAGTTTCATCTGTTTGGTCCGTTTGGTGGCTCTAAAAAGGTTGACCTTTCTTTTACTTTTGGGTCCTTTGGGCAACGCAGGCCAACAAATTTGGAAGCGCACACGCTCCCTCAAGAGGAAATCAATACCCCCTGTGCCGTCCTACGGCCGTTTCCATGTGGCGGGTTCAGGAACTCTGAATGGACCATGGACCTCTGGAGATGATCGGATCACTTGAAGCCCTCATGAAAGGGGTTTCTAAGGGGTCCTTCGGCTTTCATCTCAAAGTTAAGAGCTAGTTGAGTGTGTTTTTCTATGTTCGGGTACCCCTTTGTTTGATGTTTTTTTTTAAGCCAAACACCAGGAAAAAAACACGCGACCTTGAAACAAATACGCAATTGGAAGGAGCGTTGACCCGGGTGAACTTGTTGATTCTTTGGTCTGACCTTCGACCCTCTGTCCCAGGGCCCGCAAGGGAAGGTCGGTGCGGGGGATGAACTCGAAATCTCACTGGATCTTTAGCTATATTTTTAGGTTTGGACCATTTTCGCGGGAGGGTGGGGGGTGGGAAGTTTGGATTTCTTTTTGCCCAACCCACTCAGGAAGAATTCTGCCATCGATCATTGGCAGTTCGGCACTTCTTTGTGTTTTTGTTTGGGGGGGGGGGGGGAGAATTGGGTTCTTGCGGGCTCAGCCAGGAGAACATCACCAAGACGAACATCAATTCCAAGGATGCCAAGGATGGCAAGGAGGGGAACATCTACGAGGAGCGACGGAGCTCCGTCGCGCCGTTCCTGGATTCCCAAAGCCAGCAATCAGCTTCGCTTACTCCCACTGGACATGTTGAATTCCGTGTTTGGTGGCTTGCTCACAATGGAATTCACCGGCCAACAAGGGTTCATTGAATTGTTGTGCGATGGTTTGTGCTTTTTAGCTATGGCCACTGGAGGCTTTTTGAGTTGAAGGGTTTTGGTTCTGGCCAACATTTGGGCAATGGCAAAGTGAGCCACGTGCATGCCCCGTTGGCAGGGATACCTCAGCTGTATGTTGCAACATCTTTCACCCAGGCACGTAGCTTAAAGCCCAGGCCTTTTGGAGAGCAACTTGACTCCTGAGGAGCGTGTATTTTGTAACGCCTGTGCGGGCCATGGTTTTTGTGGAGGGCAACTACTTAAGCTTCCGCAGGACAACATGTTGCATTACAGCTAGCTAAGCCAGAATCAGCATATATTGTTCTCTACGCGTTAGAAAGGACAAGCTTCTCTGCTGGACCTGCAAGCGAGAAAGACAGAGTCTGCGAAAGTGCTGTGAAAGTACCATGTCCGCGAAAGTGACAGATTTTGTTGCGAGTAGATGTGAGTAGGGGGTTGTAAGGGCGTTCGGCACCGCTCAGGAATCCACACCCACATCAAAAATGTTTTCTAAAATAGATGTTTGTCATGTTTTCAAGTCGCATCAGGAAACTGCCCGATTCACTGTAGCCCCCAGTATGGGAACAGATCGTGCACTCGAAAGGGAAGCCTGCTTGTTTGGCCAAGGCCGCTCTGAGTCCAGAAACAAGTAGCGCCCAGAGAGCTCTTGTTGGCTCGCTGTCAGTGAGCAGCAGCTTTCGACCCTTTTGCCAGTGTCTCGGACTTCGGACACCTGGCTGCCTTTAAAGGAACGGCGTTCAAGCAATCATGGTGGGGTTGCACTAAGGCGAAAATCGATGACACAATGCCCTTTATGTCGGCAAGAAAAGAATGTACCAGGGATGGCTAAACCAAGCTGGGTTGCAATAGTGCCATGTTCTTTTACCAGGGTTGTGGGATCAACCCCACTTCTGCGTCGAACGTCGTTGAGAAGCCCTTGCTGGTGTGTCACAGAAGTGGATTCCATTTCCCACAGCCCTTTATTATATCTAAAACTTGCTGGTGCTCAGCAGGGAAGGTGGGGATGAACCCAGGGATTCCCTTAAAGGAAACCACCAGCTGGATGGTTTAAATCGGGGTCCTTCGATTTCTCGTGCCCTACCTATCGCACCAGCACGAAAAAGATGACCATACACCACTTTTGGAGGGGTCCCCACCCCCATGTGAAAATAAAATAGGGGGTACCCTCCCCCAGACTAACATGGAAGCTCCCAGGACCCCTTTGGAAGACTTGGTTCTATTTACAGAGGCCTTCCGGGAGCTTCCATGTTAGTCCGAGGGAGTGAAAATTAAAAATCATACCACTTTTGGAGGGGCCCCACCCCCATGTGAAAATACATAGCCAAAATGAACTCAGTTGTTCAGTGGCACCCTTATCTCCACTTTTTTGGTGGCTGCCTCACTAAAAACGGTCTTCCCCAAAAAGGGTTCCCCTTTTTCCCAGGTGAAAATAAAGGGTAAGATTCATAGAGCCAACCAGTTGGGAGGACAACATCACCTTGACCAACACGGGCCGCGTGCCCTTGCCCTTCGACGTGGCGGTGAGTGCCGCGGACGGCGACAACGCCTCGTGCATCACCGTGGACCCACAGAACGGGACGCTGGAGCCAGGCGGGGTGGGGATGAAGGCAGTGGCGCCTTCAACTGGCGGCCTACGGGAGCAGAACGGGCCCTGATTGATTTGAAAAAACAACAACAACAAAAAACGAAAACCAACGGGGTGTGGAGTGGCGAAAAGATGGGATAATGAATCCCCCCTGTTTGAAAAAAGAAGAGAACATCACAGTCCGAAAAATAGGGAAATGCCACAAGAAGCGTATCCAAACCGGTTTCTAGGCCATTGTGAGCAAGCGTGTGTATGCTTTCGCGTAGTTTCCATGTTTGTTTTTTGTGTTTTTAGCATCACCTCCCAGGACAGGCTAAAATACGTCCCTGGTCAAGTTTTTGTGGAGTGAATATGGATTACATTATATAGGATTCCAAAAGGGCCAGTTAACAAGAGAGTTCGGTTCCTACTTGGTTTACTGGACAAGGCCCATGCAAATATGGATCACACTTTTGATCAACGGTCATGGGAGAAGACGGTCTCTCAAAAAGCCCCCAAATTAGGTTCCGTGGCCGCAGACCAGCGGGGCTTCCATTTTTGTTCAGCCCTTGAACATCCTATATAATGTAAAAGTTGCGCCCATTTTTGTTGCATGGACGCGGAGGTCTGGGGTGTTTTGGCTTGTGAAATTTGGAAGGCGTTGTTCTTCCATCTTGGTAGGTTCTCCCTGGGCATTTTGGGATACCTTTAGTGTCGGCGCTGACCCAGTTGAATGGGAACTTCTAGCAAACCAAACCAACTGGTTCAACACCCATACTTCTTTGAGCAGCGAAACATAGTTTACCTATTATATATATACAAACATATATATATATATACAACCCCTTCCCCCTAGCAGCAAAAAACGTGCTAGCCTCCCACCATTAAACCCCCTGACATAGGGAGGCTCCGGTTTTGGGAGCCAACAACTGGCTTCAGGGGTGCCCGGCGGGACATGTCGGTTCAGAACTGGTTTGGTATTCGTCGGCTTTGCGAAAGCAGTTTTTTTTCTTTTTTATTGGGGGGATGTAATTCCATGTTTATATTTAATTTTATATGGTACCCCCCTTCCATGGACCCTGGTTTTTAAATATATATATATTATTTTATTTATTTTCATTCATCTATGTACTTAGAGTGCATTTTTCTGCAGAACCCTTTCCACTGATCCCTGGCCTTCCCCCCATTTTCTCCCGGCCCCAAACGTCGGCGCCGGCCAAGCGGCCGTGATTCGGATTTGAGTCCTCGCCAGGGGCTCAGGCGGTGCTCACCTTGAAGTTCGACCTCGACAAGTTCGGCCGCTCGGACGGACCGCGGAGGACGCGGCGTTTTTTTTTTTTTTGTTTGCGCGGGCGGTCATTGATTTGAGGCCTCAGGATTTTCAAGAGAGGTCTGCACTAAGATGGGGGTGGCCGTTTTTTTGGGGGAACCCAAGAAAAATGGGGGGGAAAAGCAAAGGGAAAGCCACCATTGTGGGAGGTTCCCCCAAAAGTGACGCGCCCAAATGGTGTTATTGTTTGGATCGTTGTGCGGGAGTTTCACTTTCAGCTTGCAAGTCGAGATTTTCGCAGCGTGCATGCCATAGGTTCTATCTCAGTTTCATGGGGGTGCGGCGCCAGGGAAATATCAGCTAATATCAGCATGCGTAAGCGTCAATGGAGTTTGGGTTGCGATGGTTCCAGACTGTGGAAAGTGGCGTGGATCAGGCGCTGCACGAAGGAATTTACAGCCCTGAGCCTGAGCGTTTGAGGGCAAGAGCCCTTGTAGGAGCACGCTCGCCCAGTGAATCCCACCCTGTGCACATGTTGCCCATTCTTTTTGAATCAAACCAATTAAAATAACATTCTTGCAGCAGTTATGTAAGGGGCTCATTCCCTTTCGGGTTTCAGATGTTCTCGGCAACAAGTCCCCAAACCAGGCCAGAGCATTGGTTGCAAAAAAGCAAATGACATTGGAGATGAGAAAGGCCGGCTCTCCACCACTTAAGCCTGTTCCGAGGGTGGAGGGTGTGTGGGTTTGATGTGGACCATGAATAGTAAAATTGGTGCACTGTTAGAGGTGGGGTTCCTTCACAAGGGAAAGGTTCATTCGAGAAATCGTGGGTGCGTTGTTGGGTGAGACCAATCTTGCAAGCCGATGCTGTCCTGCCATGGCCCCAAAGGTTGTTGGGTGAGAACACGGCACCTCCAAATCAGCACCAAAGGAATGTTCGGACCAGGGCAACCGACTCACAAGGCGGGGTGACGATCACATGCTGATTTCCCTCTATTTAATTTACCTTTTGATTTACTTCTTTGACAATGCGTGTGCTGGTTGTTGAGGGAGCCACGTTTGAGTGCCATTTCTATCTGCGTCATGGTCGAAACACCTCGAAAGTTGAGGCAACCTTGCGGGTGCCTCAAAGTATCAACCGCATAGCCGATTCCTAAATCAAGACACCCACATATGGTCCAGGTGGAGTACCTCGTTTTTGGGTTCCTGAGTTGCAGGTAGCTGGGGAAAAGGTTCACGTAGATTTGTTTACTGTTTCGTTGGGTCCACTTAACTTGGCTGCTATTCGGTCTTCAGGCTTTAACTTTTTGGGGAATATACATAGTATATATATATATATAGAGATATACACATTGATTCAGCGGTCCCTCAATTCCCTTTTTTGGACCTCCAAATTTGGCAGTTTCAATGGAACCCATTAGTAAATTCAACTGGGGGAACATCCAGTGACCCCTGTGATTTGTCCCACGCTTGCTTAGAAAGTTGGCTTTTAGGCAGGGTAATTATCCACCAAGTGAACAGTTTCAGGGAACCTCACTACTTTTGGGTCCTGGTGGCTTCCCTTTGAACCATCATATTTAGACTTGCATGTGTTGCACTTGAACCAGCATGTAGAGATTAATGTTGAGGTGTCACTTGAATGGACCCAGCTGTTCCATCCCCAACTCTTTGTTTTGTGTTACCTCCAACTTGCCGTAGGGTTTTCTGGCCCAGGAAGCAGGGTTTGGGGTCGTCACTTTAATCCACCTGGTTTGAGTGTCCCTCCAACCGAGTTTCATCTAACAAGAATGGTTTGCTTTCTGCTTTGGAAGGTCGGCCTCTACGTTAAGTTTGCAGGAGTCAGGTACCCCCTACTTGGTGGTTTGCATTGGTGGCTTGTGGATTTCAACCCGAGGGCAAGTGAGAAACCACCGTCTAACCTCCAAAGCACCTGCAGAAACTCGAACTTTGCAGAAGTGGGTTTTGGAGTGGCTTCCCAACCACTCCAAAGAGAGAGGTCCATGTTCAGACACTCCAACCGGCTTTGTCTTCCTTTTTTGTCCGGTGGCCCAGGTACAGGCACCAGCTCTGGATGGGTTTTGGTTCAGCCGGACCTCGTGGACGGCCTGGGGGCCTGCTTCCGGAACCGCGCGGGCACGCGCTTCCACTTCACTCGGCCGAAGAAGCCCTCCTTCCTCTGGAGGAGCTGTGTGCCACCAACACTCGGTCCCCAAAACACTCCCTCAGACCAACACGGAAGCTCCCAGAACCCTTTTGGAAGACTTGGTTCCCTTTCGGAGGCCTTCTGGGAGCTTCCATGTTCGCCTGAGGGGGTGTAACTTGCGATCGGTGCGAGAAATGCAGGGAATGAGAAATGGAATTGCCCGAATATAAACCATCCAACTGGTGGTTTCCTTTAAGGGGGGGGACCCTTGACGGTTGATTCCCAGATTGTCTAGTTTTCGCACCAGCAAATGAAAAAAGAACACATATTCCCAGATTCCCTACTGATCGCACCAGCAAATTCAAAAATGGAATTGGGGGGGAGGGGGGCATTTCGACTGGAGGTTTCTCCATTTGAGCGGCGTTTTTTTGGCCGCAAGCTAATTTAGTAGAGAGAGGGACATTACTATTGAAAATGTGCACCGCGCCACACGCGCGGAAGCATGCGGAAGACTTCGCGGAAGGGATTTGTTCGCGGAAGGTTTGCGGAAGCTTTATGGCTGATATGAAACTACATGTTTTAGTGCGTGCATGGAAAAGCAAGGAGAAACGATTACAGTAGAAGAAAAAAGTGCTGCCGCGTACAAGAAGCGCAATGCTTACTTGAAGAGCAGTTGCCAACAGCAAGCCAAGAAGACCAAGACAGCCGGCGTATTTCGCGGAAGGTTTGCGGAAGCTTCGCGGAAGCTCCGCGGAAGGGTGGCCCCGTGTTTGCAGGCAAGTGGCCACGTAGCATGGGTAGCCCAATGGAGCCCAAGCCTACACATGCTGTGGCGAAACACTACCTTACTTAAAGTGACTTTCCTTTCTGCGCTAATACTCGCGGAAGCAAATGTTGTAAACCATGCGCTGCCCAAGGTTTGCGGAAGCAAACAATGAAATACATGTGCCGCGGAAGTTCGCGGAAGGGACCTTTTGGCCCGCGGCAAGGATGCGGAAGGGTTCACGGAAGCTTGAATAATGTCCGAGCAAGTTTGTAGGGAATAAAAACCAACGCTCATTTGTGGTGGCCCATTTGCGCCTGGAGATCTGGGGGCGCCCAGCCCCCACTCTCCAGGTAGAGAGGAGGGCGCTGGACTTGACCCCTTCTCCCCGGAGAAAAACAAAAACGTGGCCATGTCGACTCTTTTGCGAGCGGGTTTAAAGAGAAGCGAAGAGGAAGACCTCTAGCCAATTTGGGGTCCCAAAAAATAACACCCACCCACCCAGCTGTGGCTTCCCGGAGGGTACCATTGTTGTTGCTTGGTTGCGCAATCGACATGTCGCGGAACCAACACTGTTGCAAGTTGAGATGGTTAGGCTTTCGCTTGACATCCAAACAGCATTGTTTGCCGACCGTCGGACCGCCTTCAAAGTGGTATTTTGTGAATCCGTTTTTTTTGTCATGAAGCGGCGTAATACTACAACTTTCCGCACTGCAAAACGTGTACCCTCGTCTGGAAAATGTAGGTGTTGGGTGCTTTAAATTCAATTTGAGGTCATGATAGGGGTAAACCAGGAATTATGTGGCCCCTTATTTGTTTTTGAAGGGGAGGGGGAGGGGGCGGGACGGTTCTCCGCAAATTCGACAAGCGGAGTCTGTCAAGTGTCTCGGACCTGTGGGCGTGTTGTTTTTTTTTTTCTTTTTCTTTTTTTTTTTTTTGAAGGGGGGCTCCCTTGGTTCCACTGTTTCTCTCCTTATTTTTGGGGGGGGCGGGGATCGGTTCCATTTTTATTTTATTTTTTCCGGTGGGTGGGGTGGGGTCCCCTTGTTGAAGTTGCGTAAAAACTTTAGCGGCAGGTTCCCTTGAAAGTCCAGTACCAAAACAGGTGCGCTCGTTCCGAACCCAAGAAGCTCCACTGGAGGTTTGGGTTGAGGGTGCTTGGATGACCCGGTGTTAGGCAAGTGGTCCATATCCCCAGTGAAATAACTCACCTGAGAGGCATGTACTCCAGGTTGCCCAAGTACAAAAAGTTATGTGCATGGGAGGGGCGCCCCTTACCTAGATGAGTAAATGTGGGGTCGGAGTGGTTCAAGGCTTGGGCTTTTAGCATCAGGCCGCCTCTTATTGGTTTCTTCTTCTTTCTACTTTTTTTTGTTTAAAGAAAAGGAAAACGACACAAACACTTCATTTGAGTCACGACCCCAAAGGTTCCGGCCAATCAACTCCAGACTCAGCAAGTGCTATCCCGCTGGGTGTGTGTTTTATGTTCTTCTTTTTTCATCGGCGAGGACGATGCAGCGGAACGGCATTCCGCTTTCGGCGGTTTGGACTGCATTACGGAGCTGAAGTGCATGTGGTACTCGCCAGGTACCATAGCCGAGAAACGGCCAGTTAGCTTCCGCCCTTCCGCTTGGATGAGCCAAACCGGGCTGGATGCCTGCAATCAAGAACTTGTGAGTTCTGACTCACTTGTCCAAAGCCGACCTTTTCACCCTGTTGTTTGTTCTGGTTTCGTTAAGTGACTACTCTTAGTCATTGTCCCAAAAGGTTAGCCTTCTATTCTGGGTCTTTACGACTTCGCAATGCCACAAATTGCCATGGGAGATTTGCTGGGGATGAAAACCAGGCAGCAACCCCTGAAACATGGGCCCTTTTCTACAGGCTTGCTCTGGGCCTCCTTGAGCAACATATTTTCGGATCCCTCGGTGAATCAGCTGATTTTGGGAGGTGCGTTTGTTTTTGGGGAACCTGGTGGTGGTTTGTTTTCTTAGGGATAGCGAAAACCAACCATTTAGAGAGTCCCCTGATTTTGGCCAACACATGCGGGCATGTCTTGAAACAGGGGACCGTGTTTTGCCCTTCAGTGTCCATGTCCTCAAAATAAGACATGCCCATGCATATTTTGGGGAACACCCCAGGTTGCCGTGATGTTGGTCGCCACAATGATCCTCTACCGCGTGGTGTGCTTTGGCCGCAAGCTGCTTAAATGGGACTTCTCTCGTACTGAGGGTACCTTTTTGGCGGTTGGATTGAAAATGGATGTTGAAAAAAGGAGGCATTGGGTGGGGTGACGGTATGTGGCGGCATTTGGGGTTCCGTACTGTGCCACAGTAGTGTTTTTGCTCCATTCGGCTCAAGTTGACGATATCAACTTACGTACCCCTTGAGTTTCCAAGTATTGGCCAATCTGAGTTTTTGCGAAATCAAATCAACCCAGTTCTTCAGTGGAACCAAAGAAGATACAGACACAAGCTGAAAGAAAGACCTCACAGGCGAGGTGGATCACTCTCCGTCCAAACCTGGCCTGGCTTTGGGCGGAACCCCCTCTCAATGGTGAACTCCATAGGCGAGCCCGGTGAGAACCCTCAAGTCCTTTGATCACCTAAGCGCTAGAACAGTCTCCAAAAAGCAGCGCAAAAAGCGCTTTCTTTGCCAGCAACCCTCAACCACTGTTGTTGTTATCATTTTCACCAGATCCCCAGCTAGGTGCCCTTTCTCACCCTTTTTTTTGGTTGGGAGGATTCCCCTACTAAAATAGACTACAGAAAAAAATGGTGGGTAGCCTTCTTCTAACCTCACCACAAAGCGCCACCTAGAGTCTCCATGACCCTTAAAAAATGGGTCCATGACCCCTTAATTTTGGGCAATGGCCAACCATTTTTTAAGGCTCAGAAGGAGACTCCAGGTAGACTAAAAAAAAACAAAAACAAAAAAAACTGCAACATCCCAAGCACTGCCACCGCAAAGCGCTAAACATGTGAAGATGCCGCGGTTTCTCTGGGGTGAAGTAAGCTGAAAGCTTGCACCCCAAGGAGCTCATGGCTGAGCTCGTACTATGGGAACTTGAGCAAGGAGAGGAGCACCATCGACAAGGCGCTGGCAGCCACACAGGACGGGACCCGCTCCAGCGGCTCGCTCCCGGGCCCTGAATCAAGGGTTTCTGGGGGGAAAAATAACATATGGCTTGTCGGTATGTGCGCAGGGCTCCGAAGAAAAGGGACACATGTTGCAACCAGTTGAAACACATGTTGTGTTTGCGACACCAAAAAGGGACACCACAATTTACAAGTTGCAATGTTCAGGTGAATGTAAGGATCCATGTTGCGGGGGAATCGAATCATTGGGTTTCTTAGGTCAGGATACCGTCCGCACACAGAAGGGTTGTCCTTCTTGGGCACCAAATTTGGTCTTTCGTTGGAAAAACCACGGGGCCCGGCACGGCATGGTCCCACCTTCCTTGGGGCGAGAGCATGTCTCGCTTCGTTCGTTCGCAGCAACGGGGCACCGCCATAGGTGTCGTTTTTGGTTGTTTTGGTGGAAAAATAGATGGCGATTCCTGGTTTACCTGATGGTTTAGTTTCGTTTGCCAGGGATATCCATCTATTTCCAACCTAAAAAGACTCCTAAGGCCTTATTAAGGCCTTATCCTTGGGTCATCCAGGGCTTATCCAGGGATAGCCTCCCCCCCATAGGCCAAACGGGGGGGGACCCGTGCACCGCCGGTCGCCGTGTCGGCAGGAGCTGTCTTTCCCCATGGTTCTGCTGCCCGTGGCCATCTTCAGGAAGCACAAGCGCTTCGTGGCCTTCGAGGATACCTTGAACGAGCCCCGCGGCGGCAACACGGGATTTTGGCCTACATGGGAGCGCTCTCGTTTTTTTGTTGGCTCCCTTTTTTATTTTTGTGTTATTCGTTGTTATTATTTTTATTTGTTCCGCTGGTGCGATAGGTAGGGAATTGAGAAAGGGAATGAGCCCAGGCTTTGGTCCTAAAGGAAACCACCAGCTGGATAGTTTGTTGGGGGTCATTCCCTCATTCCCTGCCTATCGCACCAGCTGGTTGTTTTTAAAAGGCCCTTTTTTGGAGTGATGTCCAGCACCCCGTTTTGGAGTTTGAAGGGAAACCAAGCGTGGGCCTCCGGATTTGACACGAGCTTTTTTCGGGGCACCCTGAAAATGGGCGGAGTTTGTCCCAAAACAAGCCCTAGCTCAAGAATACACACCTGATCCAAGGCAAAAGAGGCAACTGGGCGAATTGAAACATGACCTACAAGCACAAAGAACCTCCACACTGGAAGAAAGTCAACACCTTTGTTTTGGGGGGCGATGTTCAGGTGGATGATACCCGCTGTCCACTTCCTACCGTTTCTCCTTGGCAGGTAAATGGAAAAAGTGAGAAATGCCGGCGGGCTGGGGCGGGGAGCCGGATGCCCGTGATGTTTTGAGGGGCCCCTTCTTCAGGGAGAACCAACTAGCAGGGATACAGGGGGAGCCAGGGATATGGGAGGATACCCCCGTTTGATGCACCTTGACTAAGTTTGATATGGGAAATGGCGCCAAGGGAATCCCCCCATCTCGCTCCCTCCGTGTCCCCGCTTGTTCGTTTGTCCAACTTCTCAGAATTACTTTTGGCGCTTTTGGGTGGTTTCCCAATCCAATCCAACCGTGCAAGAAACAGAAGGATGGGTTTCATCATCCTACACTTTTGATAGGCCATCGCACGTTTCTGTTTTTTGTTTAAACTTTTTTTTTGTGATTTGTGGATCGGTGCACAAGATGCACGGCTTCTCTCTCTCTCTCTCGATCGCTCGCTCACTGAGAGAGGTCCTTGTGGCTGCACACCATCCAAGACATCGACAACTTTCTGAACAAAGAGCTCAAGGCGTGGAGTCTAAACTGAGCCCAAGACGCCTGGAGACATTTTCTTTGGTTCGACACCCTTTAGTCCAAATGGAAGAACACCTTGCCCTTGTTTTTTTTCTTATTATTTTTGTTCTTCCGTTTCTCCCATGTCCAAAATTCCAAGCACTGTGCAAGGCGCATTGGTTCCTTGCGCGGATGGGAAAATGAGTTGCCCGAAGAGTGGATTGGGGAGTTGCTGGATGGGGCCCGGGTTTGTGGCGGGTCCCACGGAAGACAGGCGGTCGACTTCCAGTGTATACTTTGTTCGGAGGGCGTTTTTTTTTTTGTTGGGTGGCTTGGAGGACGCACTATTTTAGAGGATCGCGAGAAAGGGGGATGCACTTTGCAAACAGATGCCATGGCTGGTTTGGATTGGTGATTGCTTCCATCTGATGGTTTTCACCTGGGTCGTGTTTTTTTTTGGGGGGGGATTTTAACCAGTTGCGTTTGCTTGTCTCTGTGGACTGTGGGCACCAGGTGCCCAGACTGGGCGGGTGAGCGAAGGGCACAAGGCTCGTGAAACCACGGGGTGCCTGAAATAAAGTTTAGCATGAGAGAACGGCTTCTTGACCACCTGTTTGACAGGTCAATTGAAAGTCCCCTTTGGTTCCTCATGCAGGGTTGCTTTAAAAGAATAATGCAACCATCCTGAACTCCAGAAAGCGAGTCGGGTCTAAAGCATGGGTGTATTTTGTTTGACGTTGCCCCTTGTTTTGGCATTAAAGAGAAGCCAAAAGGACGACACCGCCGCCATTTTCGGGGCTTTCATGTAAACTCATCAGGGACACCTTTTCTGGCTCAGGGCAAGCCGGGCAAGAAGAACAAGGTGATCTTCATGTCGCACCAGTGGACGGCCTTCGCAGAGCCGGATCACACCGGGGAACAGTATAAGGGTATGGTGGAGGCCGTGGACACCGTGATCAAGCGCCTCAGCGTCCGGCAGGGGCGTCGGAGGTCGGCGAGGTGGTCTATTTGGCTTTCTGCGGGTTTGTGTAACACGGGCCAAACAGGAGGCAGCATTCAAGTGTCCTTTGTGCGTTTCTGCGGCTACTTTTCGGTTCAGTTTCCTCACCTTGTGACGTTTGTAGGTTGCTCTTCGTTTCGTCATTCTCCCGCAAGAAGTTAATTTCCACAGCCCAGGTTTGGCCAATGCCACTGGCAAAAGAGGTTTCTATGGCCTTGTTCGTTCTCTAGCCGAAGTGTGCGGCAACCCTAAAGCTTATAGATGTTCTCTTGAAGAGCTTAGCTGGTTCCAGAAAGGCGTGCAAACGCAACACGCTGAAGAGGAGTTCGGTAAAAAAGAAGAGACCCCCACCTAATGCCCACCTAATGCATGCCATAAGGGGGCTCCCTCCAATACAAAGAAGCCTCCCATTTGCTACCCCTCAATTTGTACAATTGTAACACCAGACGCGAAGCATGCAAAGTTCTGCCTGGTTTTCCAGCACCAACGACCAAATTGTCACAGCAGTACAGTTCTGCGAACGCTTTGTTTAACGTGTTTGAACGCCTTTTGAACGCATGTTGAACGTTTTTAGGGCTGAAAGGGTTTCATACGGTTTGGAATGGTCCCGAACGGGTAAAGTTGCACCAGTGTTACGATTGCAACAACAGTGATCAAGTTTTGCACATTTCCTGTTTGGTGGTACAAATGTACAATAAGGGGGTAGCTCCATTCTGACATGTGGGGTATCCGGATACAACATCCAACATGTTTAAGAAGCAACTCGCTTTTCCCGTGATGATGACTTGTCTCTCAGAAGTGATTGCAAACTTTTGAAGGCTTACCAATTGTGATTTCCAGGGGTCATGTGAAACGCGAGATTGTTCCGAGGCCACTTTCCTCGAAGGGGGGTTGATCCAGTGCTTTGCTTCAGTCCTTTGCTGGCTTGGCTCCGGGGATGGGAAAGCCCGAACACGGGGTTTAACAAAAAATAAGTTTGCACCCAAAGTCTAAGGTCGGCTGTTGAGTGGCAACGCTTGTCTCCGCCGTTGGGTTACGAAAGGAGATGAGGTCCTTCTCGTTGTCATGACTTCATTGATGCACATCGACTGAGCATTCGACACCCCCAAACATGGGATTCCCTTATTCCCCAACAGCAGAAAGCTATGGGGTCCCTGCCCAGATAGGCTTTGGGGGTTTGGGGCCTTTCAGGGCTGTTGGGGATTGCACCTGGCCTTTTCTTACATTCCATTTGCTTAAGAATATGTTGTATTTTCCCTTGTTGGCTTTAAAGGAAATCTATCACTACTGGACATTTTTCCAGGGAGCTTAAGCAAATGGAGGTTACCTTTCGGGTCATGGGCTGGGTGATGCCCAGCGAATTCAGGAACAACGGCTGGGATGAGGAGGACGGGGTTCCATGAGGGGTGCAAGCCATAGCTCGAACAGATGGGGAAGCGGCCGAACCAATCGCAGGTTGGCTGAACATCAACATGTGATCCAAAGTTCCAGACCCCCAGTGCCTTACTTCTCGTTTGAACTTCAAAGCTACTTGCCCTTCCTCCCAGATCTATAGATCTATAGATCTATAGGCCAGAGGAAATTGACCCACTTGTTTACGCCCAGTTAGTGTCTGTGGTTAGGCACTTGGCGTGTGCCGCCAACAATCACCAACCAACAAGTTGTTAATCTTAGTGAGCAGAAGACTTATTTCAGGGGTTGTAACTCCTAGTTGACATACTTACTTGGCGAATGGAAGGAACACCTAGAGTATGACCCATGTTGCTGAGTCTTCTTGAACAAATGCCATGTGGGGTCACCCACTAGCCACATTCACATGTTTCTTGCGCGTAGTCCCATAGGTGCCACTGCCCGGTTGAATCTGTACACGGCTTGGGCGCGAGTGACCCTAAAAGAGACCCTTTTGCCTGTGGTGAAGAGGAGAAGGAGAAAGTAGGGGTAATGTTTCATTTGGTGGAATATAGAGAGCCCTGGGGAAGGGTACTTAGTAACTGGTTAGCAATCATCCGTCGTGGTTTTGACCTACTTAAGGAACCTTATAGCCATGGTAAGTGGGTTGTAACCATGGGTACGAACCATTTACTAAGGCAAAGTGCTGTGCAATACTGTTTTTGCTCTTTTAACAAAGCACCATCCAACAAGTTTGGGCTTCCTCCCCAAAAAACACTCCCCCCTCCCCGCCTACAGCTTTCGTCTCAAAAAAAACACGTCTTGGCAGGGCTCCTTGAAAGATACATTTTGCCCATTTGCAACATGGCTTTTTCCACCAAAAGAAAGGGACCTCCATTTTGCAAGGCAATGTTCAGGTGTATAATGTAAGGATCCCTGCTTGGGACGCCGTATTGCAGGACACCTACGTCTGGCTGGACTACAGCTCCATCCCCCAGCGGCACCGGCCCTCCCAGACGGCGGCCATCAACTCGCTGACGGTCTACGCGGCCAAGGTCTCCACCTTCGTGGTGGTGGCGCCTTGGCGTCGTGCGTCATGGTGGCTCGTTCTTTGAGGCGACCCGGTTTTAGCGGGTAAAAAATATACACAGGGAAGACACCCCAAGAAAAAAGTTGGCTTTTGGCTTCGGCTCGGAGTCGTCTTTTTGTGGGTGTAAGACACATTGAGGGAGCTGCCCCACCGGTTTGAACGGGAAACCCAATGGCCCACAGGGAAGATACCCCCAAGAAGAAAGGTGGGCTTGGACGGAGAGAAATTGAAGGGAAGATACCCCCAGGAAAAAACAGGTTGGCTTTTGGGTTTTAACGGGGACCCCAAAGGGATAATAAAGGCCGCCAAGAAAAAAAGGTGGGCTTTTGGCTTCGGCTCGGAGGTGTTTTGTGGGTGACACATCTGGGGGGGGTGCCCCAAACCCTAAATGGCTTGCTCGACGTTTTTGTTTGGGGGCTTTTTGACTGGAAACCCCACGGGGAAGGCACCACCTCAAAAGAAAAAAGCAACATGTTCCAAAGGGTTTCTACAGGTACCAGGTGCATGTTTGGTGCATGATTTGAGTGACCCTGCTCGTCAAACGGATCTCCCTTGTAGGAGACCTGGGCGCATTCAAGAGGCAAAGGAGCACACGAAGATTGTGGCACAACATTCGAAAGGGGTAACATGCTGGGTGTTTGGAGCAGGGGGTTGGGTACTTGACTTGAAGGGGCAGGTGGTTGCGGCGCGGTTTGGAGATGGGCTCTCTTTATCTCAGGACCGAACAACTTGGCAACATGTTGTGTCATCTACTTTCACCCAACTGTAAATCTGGGTTTAATGCTTGAGATTCTGTGGGTGGACAAAATCCATTTCTCAGCACCGAAGAAACCCTGGAATGATTCGCTTCCCCGCGTAAATGCCCAACAACTACTGGTTTCACCCATGGTTTCATTTCGTGCTGTGGTTTTGGGATTTCGCAGTAGTGTTAACCCCATATTGATCACCCTCAGTTTATTCATCGGGGGGTGGGGGCAAAGTAATGATTGCCCACTAAACCCAGGGAGAAGCGTTGGTTCCAACTGGCAACCGGAACTCCATGTTTTTTTTATACCAAGGTCACTGGACTGCTGCGTGCAGTCAGGGATTGTGGAAGATTCGCATCCCATGTTCTATAAGACCAGCCCGTGCGCTCAGGCGTGAAGCACCCCCCCTATGAATAAACCTTGACTGCTATTGGGCAACGGATCTTTAGACTTTAACTTTTTGGTTGAAATCAAGTTGGGTTTTCCACTAAACCCCCAGAAAGTTAAACTTGTTGCAGGAAGGTCGTTGCAGCATGGGATCCCCCCCCCCCGCGCCCCCTTGACCGCATACCCATACAAAATTAAACCAGCAGGGGACCGCGGGTTGGAGTCTTTGTTTCCATTTACCTGGGCTTTTTTCTGGGTACCTATTTTTGACCCACACCCATATGGCGCCAGCCAACAGTCCGGGGAAGGAGCTCTCAGACCTCCCGAGGCGCCCAAGGTGGACCACTGCAACCTGGAGGGCGTCATCTGCGACGAGGAGAGTTATAAGATGCGGGCCTGGTGCCGCGCCGAGCAGCTCCGAAGCGAAGATAAGCGAAGCTAACGTGAAACCGGGGCCGGGTCCGGTGGTGTTTTGTGGGGGTGGCTGGTTTTGGGGAATTCATAGGTGTCCTTTCTAGGTTAGCTTGATTAAAAATAGATGGGTTCCACTGGTTTAGGGGCCATCTATTTCTCCAAACGGCCACCTATGTTGAGAATGGGTTTGGGGAAATGAAGGAGGGGAAATCACTTCTTATCAAACCGAAGCAAGCAGCATGTTGGAGAGTTGGGAGGGCAAGGGTGGCCGTAGTATTTGTAGCCGGGGGGGGGGGGGGGGGTTGGGCATTTTGTTTGCGGGTTGGCCCTTCATGTGGGGATGTGGGGTACCACATGTGACCTTGCCATAGGCATCGAAATAAGTAGACACCTAGCTTGTTCAGCGAAATCCAGTGTTTCAATTTCTGTTGGTTGCTTGCTTAATGCTTAGTGCTGGGGCTTGAGAACTGTTCGCGTTGCTTCCCCGAATTAAAGCTAAAATTTCGAGTTCTTCGCGGCACGGAGGATTCCGGAAAAGGTCCGCTGGGGATACCGCAGGTTTGCCTATACCTTTTTTGGAGGGAGGGGGGGGGGCCGTGTTTTTGCATTTTTGCAGGTTTGGGGTCCCCCTCTTTTATTTTGGGGCTGGGGATTTTCTTTTCTTTCATTTTGTGGAGGGGGGGAGGGCTCGTAGCATGTTAGGTTCGTTGTATGGTTTGGGGCTTTGGGGGCTGGGGACTCGTCGTGGGGCTGGACTGGATGGGATGCACGAGTGAGTTGTCAATGAGGTTTGCCCATCAGACGCAGAGTCTAAATGCATGGGTAAAAACTTGCAATCAGTTGGGATGGATGAAGCCAGATGAAGAATTGCTGGGACAAACCACCTCCTGGTTCAGGATGTTGTATATTCACGGTATGTTTGTAATTCAGGGGCCAAAGCTCTCGTATCTTGGGACTATGTTCAAGCCGCTCTTGGGTTGAATCATGCTTCCAAGAAGCAATGGTCAAAGATCCTTCTTTCGGCATGGAGCCATACAGGGGCAAGTAAATATATATATATATATATAAACCTTGCGTCAGGGGTTGTTGAACACAACTGTTCCCTTGTACACGTGGCTCCATACCCGAGGGCAGCTGGTGTTTGAAACCAGCGAAGAATGGGGTTTGTTTGCACCAAGGCAACTCTCACACCTGCTGGCGCAAGCTGGAGACAACATGTTCTTGGCCAAGAAGAATGAGACTTCAGGCAGGGGCCTGCATCAAAATGACAACTGAAGGAAGAAGAAGAAATTAACTGCTCTCTCCCAGAAACACCAGCAGTTCTGTAACCTGCTCGCAAAAATTCTACACTGACGTTGCAATCGCTTCGCGCATTCACACTCCCTAAGACATGGAATTGGGGGGGGGTGACAGCTGGAGTTTCCATTTGTTGTTTCATTATCCATTTTGTGGAGCAGACCAGCAATACATGGAATTGGGTGGCACCATCGATGTTGACAAACACATAGGCCCCTTGTTGGACCCCAATTGATTGTGCTACGCTTGACGTCAATTGCAGGTTAACCACGCCTGGTTGCATGGTTGGAAAATCTGATATGTGAATGTGTTTTGGGCGGCGTTTACACCCTCGGTGTCTTTGTTCGGTAGAAATCTGTGTGTTGATCGCTGCAGATAACAGAGCTCAAGATCGGAACCCTCCTTTTTACAAGTGTCCCCAAGCCTCCTTTGACATCATCTGAATCTTCCCTATGTTAGGAAAAACTCCTTGACGTGAACCGGTGAATTCATGTCATTTTCCCAAAGCATATAAAAAGGGCATTTATCCTTCGCTTTTTGCCCAGACCCCCTGTTTAGTTGCCGCTTACAATGCGGCGCCGCACGACTGCCTTTGATGCTGAAGGGGTTAAATATGAAGAACACGAATTTCTAGGGTAGACATAGGATACATTTTACATTTTACCAGTGACTTAAAGTGAAGCAAACAAACAAGTATACATTCTACAACTGGGCCCAACTCTCTAATCATGGAATGTGGAATCCAACCCAAACGGGAATCGGATCCTGTAAGTTTTTTCTGAAGCTCCAAAAGGGCAACGTTTGGTATGGCAGACAGAGGATCCCTTGCAAAGATTGATCCTCCGACCCTCCCACGGGTGCCTTCTGCTTGAAGGGTAACTCACTTCTTGAGTTCCTGGACTTTAGCCTTTTTGTGAAGACCATTTTGGTCGTAAATACCAAGTTTCAGGACTCGTTGTTTGCCAATCTCGGGACGGTAGGCCAAATGGCCTCAGGTGGCCATGGGTCAAAATCCCGTACCCCCGGTGAACATCCCAATCCCCACTAAAATAGGTTCTAAAATGGGTGGTGAATTCACCTACCCCAAAATGGGATCCCAAAACGCTTTTGAACCATGGGCAGGTGGTGTAATACAAAAACCCATAGACTCAGTAAATAACAAGTCTCAGGACTCGTTTTTTGCCCACTCTCGAAAAGCGAGGCAGGCCACTGCCTCAGGTGTCCCCGACATCATCCGGCTGAACGATAACAAGGAGTGGCTGGAGCAGTCCATTGAGGTCTTCAAGGGTCAGCTCACCTGCTGCCGTCGCAAGCACGAGGGCGCCCTGGGTTTGAACGGCCGGGGGGTTTCCCATGAGCTTGAATCCCCGGGGAAGCTTGAAGGAGGTTGTTGGGAAACATCTTACATTGTTTGCTTGTTGTGGTTTAGTGGGTGAAAGCAAAATCCACTAAACTGCTAACATTTATTTGTTTGCTCCCCTTCCAACGTCAACCAAGAAACAGAAGGTGGTTGTGGAAACACGGTTGACCCCAGAATAATGAACCCCATGTTATTTTTCCGGGGGCGTGTTGTTTGGCCTGCCTGAAAGTGGTCTGATTCCCAACCACTAAACCCAGGCACGACCCCATTATTAAACTGGGGTTGATTAATATAGGGTCAGCATTAATTCCCTCCCATAAACAACCTTAGGACCTGCACAGGGGTTCCTGGAA
This sequence comes from Effrenium voratum, assembly GCA_963377175.1. NCBI lineage: Eukaryota > Dinophyceae > Suessiales > Symbiodiniaceae > Effrenium > Effrenium voratum. Next base: position 1,307,757 of record CAUJNA010003427.1, read on the forward strand.
AACCTTTTTCCCTTTAAGGGCACCGTTAAACCAGGCTCCGTGTCAGGTTTTGGGAGAGGTGTTTTCGCCATGGTTTGTTTGAACAGGGGTTGACCATGGTTGACCCAAACCTTTGGTGTGACAAAGGCTCCGAAGAGACCTAGAGGATGATCGACCTTTTGCTCAGGGGAGAGCCAGACACGTGGAAGCTCCCAGAAGGCTTCTGTAAACGGAACCAAGTCTTCCAAAGGAGTCCTGGATCCTGGGAGCTTCCATGTTAGTTTGGGAGAGGGTAGTCGTTTGGGTTGGAGACTGATTGCAGCCGCAAACATGTTTTAAACTGCAACGTTCAAAAACCAGCATGATACTAGCCATACTAGGGTATACAAGAGTACGGAAGCTTCATACGTTCCGCTTAAACAAAAATGATCCATTTCAGCCCAAATGGGAATGTACCCTCAAACCTCGAAACCACAAACTTGGAGGGAAGCCGACTAGCTGCTGACTAGCTGTCTCTCCTTTTGGAAATCAACCCTTACACTGGGGAGTATTAGGTCCCCTCGAACACATGGGTGTGTCTTTTGCTTAAAGGGCACCCTTTTTCTGTTGGTTTTACCGGGAAGCAAAAAGAACCCCACTGTCGTCCCTTAAAACATATATATATATATATATATATCCACATTTAGGTTTCCAAAAGCTGCCAAAATCTGGTATGCCAAACTGGTTTGCCAAAACCCAGTTGGCCAATGTTGGACTGCTTCATGTCAGGAGATGTGTCAGTTCCCTTCGTTTGGTCCAAGACCTGCAAAAGTTTGCCCTTGGTTCTGGAGGGCTGACACCTTTGCCCTCACTCCGAACTTTGAGAGTTGCCCGCATCCCGGCACATGGGCCTGAAACCTATGCATTGCTTGTGGCGATCGGTGTTCTCTTGGCCTTGCCCGGTGAATTTGCAAACTTTCAACTTTTGGGCAGGCGTATTTTGTCTCTCTCATCTTGGCCAGGAGCCAAAAAAGGTTGCGAAACTGTTCTGGCCAGGAACCAACAAAGGTTGATGAAAGCCATTGATAAGTATTAATTGGAACTAAGCTCTGAAGATGCCTTGGTTGTTTGGAGTTGCGCTCATGTTCCTGTTGGCCCCCTTGCCACTTTTGAACACCGCCTTCTGAAATGGCTGTGGGTCAAAACCACTGGCACCATTTGATTCTGGGGTAGGTGCACCACCAATTCTAGTACATTTTAGTTGGGATTGGGGATGTTCACTGGGGGCGGATTTTGAAAAGCCCATGGCCAAATGCGCGCCAATGTGGACCGCACGTCCCTTTTCATGTGACGTCCCGTGACGCGCGCTCCGATTTCCGGGGCCTTGAGACGGGGGTTGGCCAAGCCCCGAGCGAAGGAAGCCGCGTACGGAGTCTCCATGACCCGCAGAAAATGGGGTCCTGACCTCCAAAATCAAAGGGGTCGTGGACCAAGTTTTAATGGGTCCATGGAGACTCCAGGTGGGGAATTATGGCGACTTCGCAACCCGCGGGGATGCAGACCAGCGAAGATTCCTTGGGCTCGCTCATTTTCGGTTGGTGAATTACTACAATTGGCCCAGATGATTCAAACGCGTTGAATCGACCAGCGTTATGTTAAAACGTGTTCTTCTCGAGAGTGTGTCTTAGAATGGGAGGCGCCCGAAAAATGTGCTGTTGGTTTTTAATTAACCACCTCTCAACCAAACGTCAAATGGCGCCCGAAACCTGCGTTTTGTTTGTTCGACTTTCTTTTTCAAACCACACCCCCGACAAACAAATCTCCACGGACACCCCAATCAAAACAAAGACGCCCGCACCCCCAACAAAGATCTCCAAGGGCACCCGTGAAAAAAAGACGAAACCGCCCGCGTCCCAGGTATGGACATGTGCGACCGGGAGCGGCTGGTGGTGCCCATGCTGGGCTTGTGGGCCCAGCTCTGCCGCACCGTGCAGAACTCGGCCACGACCTCCCAGGGGCCGAAAGAGGCGGAGCGGCCCTTTGCACCGCGGCAAAGGAGGGCTGGAGCTGGGGGTTGCAGGGGGGCTAAATGGCCACAGGGCGATGAATCGACCCATCCGGCCTCATGGCACTCGGCAGGGCGCATACCCAAAACCACCCTGAAAAAGATTGAAGTTTGATGGAAGGCAGTGCTGGTCTTACCACAACCACCCTCGAAAAGATTCAATTTTGATGGAAGGCAGTGCTGGTCTTACCACAACCACCCTCGAAAAGATTCAATTTTGATGGAAGGCTGTGCTGGTCTTACCACAACCACCCTGGAAAAGATTCAATTTTGATGGAAGGCCGTGCTGGTCTTGCCACAACCACCCTGGAAAAGATTCAATTTTGATGGAAGGCCGTGCTGGTCTTGCCACAACCACCCTGGAAAAGATTCAATTTTGATGGAAGGCCGTGCTGGTCTTGCCACAACCACCCTGGAAAAGATTCAATTTTGATGGAAGGCCGTGCTGGTCTTGCCACAACCACCCTGGAAAAGATTCAATTTTGATGGAAGGCCGTGCTGGTCTTGCCACAACCACCCTGGAAAAGATTCAATTTTGATGGAAGGCCGTGCTGGTCTTGCCACAACCACCCTGGAAAAGATTCAATTTTGATGGAAGGCCGTGCTGGTCTTGCCACAACCACCCTGGAAAAGATTCAATTTTGATGGAAGGCCGTGCTGGTCTTGCCACAACCACCCTGGAAAAGATTCAATTTTGATGGAAGGCCGTGCTGGTCTTGCCACAACCCCACCCGGAAAAAGATCAAGGTTTGATGGAAAGCAGTGCTGGTCTTACCACAACCACCCTGAAAAGTTTCAAGTTTGATGGAAGGCAGTGCTGGTCTTAACACAACCACCCTGACAAAGATTCAATTTTGATGGAAGGCAGTGCTGGTCTTACCACAACCACCCTGAACAAGTTTCAAGTTTGATGGAAGGCTGTGCTGGTCTTACCGCAACCACCCTGAACAAGATTCAAGTTTGATGGAAAGCAGTGCTGGTTCTTACCGCAACCACCCGGAACAAGTTTCAAGTTTGATGGAAAGCAGTGCTGGTCTTACCACAACCACCCTGAAAAAAGATTTAAGTTTGATGGAAGGCAGTGCTGGTCTTACCGCAACCACCCTGAACAAGTTTCAAGCTTGATGGAAAGCAGTGCTGGTCTTACCACAACCACCCTGAACAAAGATTCAAGTTTGATGGAAGGCAGTGCTGGTCTTACCGCCACCACCCTGAACAAGTTTCAATTTTGATGGAAAGCAGTGCTGGTCTTACCACAACCGCACTGAAAAAGATTCAAGTTTGATGGAAGGCAGTGCTGGTCTTACCACAACCACCCTGAAAAAGTTTCAGCTTTGATGGAAAGCAGTGCTGGTTTTACCGCAACCACAACAAGTTTCAAGTTTGATGGAAGGCAGTGCTGGTCTTGCCACAACCACCCTGAAAAAGATTCAGGTTTCATGGAAAGCAGTTCTGGTCTTACCACAACCACCCTGACAAAGATTCAAGTTTGATGGAAGCAGTGCTGGTCTTACCACAACCACCCTGAACAAGTTTCAAGTTTGATGGAAGGCTGTGCTGGTCTTACCGCAACCACCCTGAACAAGATTCAAGTTTGATGGAAAGCAGTGCTGGTTCTTACCGCAACCACCCGGAACAAGTTTCAAGTTTGATGGAAAGCAGTGCTGGTCTTACCACAACCACCCTGAAAAAAGATTCAAGTTTGATGGAAGGCAGTGCTGGTCTTACCGCAACCACCCTGAACAAGTTTCAAGCTTGATGGAAAGCAGTGCTGGTCTTACCACAACCACCCTGAACAAAGATTCAAGTTTGATGGAAGGCAGTGCTGGTCTTACCGCCACCACCCTGAACAAGTTTCAATTTTGATGGAAAGCAGTGCTGGTCTTACCACAACCGCACTGAAAAAGATTCAAGTTTGATGGAAGGCAGTGCTGGTCTTACCACAACCACCCTGAAAAAGTTTCAACTTTGATGGAAAGCAGTGCTGGTTTTACCGCAACCACAACAAGTTTCAAGTTTGATGGAAGGCAGTGCTGGTCTTGCCACAACCACCCTGAAAAAGATTCAGGTTTCATGGAAAGCAGTTCTGGTCTTACCACAACCACCCTGACAAAGATTCAAGTTTGATGGAAGCAGTGCTGGTCTTACCACAGCCGCCCTGAAACAGATTCAAGCTTGATGGAAAGCAGTGCTGGTCTAGCTGGTGGTTGGAAGGCAGCGGAGCTGGGGGTCTCTGAATGCGCTTTTAAAGAGAGAGCCATGGACTCCATACGAGGAGTTTTGGACTGACATGGTAGTTGGCGTAGGGGGGTTGGTTGCATCCGTTCTTTTCCACCATCGTTGTTTTCAACTGGATCTGTTTCCTTCTGGTGTTGGATGATTTCCCGAAAAGAAGGATCCCTGGGAAGAATGGGGAAGACTTTCCTAGAACTGCTGTAGGAAATTGATCGGTTTGTACCCTCAGGGTCAGGTGGCTATGAAGAACGCTGGTTGATTCGCGCGTCAGCAGTCCAAGTGGCAAACATGCAACTATACATCCAACAAAATCAAGACACATGTCAGCTGGCTCGTTTTGAGCCACACTCGTCCACAGAAGCAGCTGCCGAATGATTTATGGACTCGGTTTGCGCGTTAGGGCATGTGCATACGTACATTTCTCAGTCACTGGTCTGTTGCTGTTTCCCTCCGTGTTAGTGTGTGTGTGTGTGTGTGTCTTCGTCAATCTTTTCTCGTTGAAACGTTATAGTGCAAATCCCGAAATAAAACCGGACCGTCTTGTGGTTTGGCGGGTTCCCTGCCAAAATGGGGCCCCAAAACCAACAGTTATTGTGGAATGCCCTTTCCGTGTTGCAAGGAAGCCAACCACAAACCATGGAGATCTGTAGGGTGTCTCTTTTCTCCAAGTAGGTCTGTGGTTGGTTTCCTTGCAATAACGTTGACCTCATACTAATCAAACCAACCCTAGTTTATCAATAGGGTGTTCTCCTAAAACCAGGGACACCCTTATATCAATACACAGGTTGAGAAAATATGGGATCAACATTATTGAGTTGGCGCATCCACCGTATGGCAGCTGGGCAGGGATCAAGTGGAGCATGGGGACATCGGACGGATCTCAGGCCGACTTGCAGGAGATTCATGAGCATCTCTGTGGAAGGCGGCGGGGGGAAAGGGGGGAGAGGGGGGGGAGGGGGAGGAAAGAAAGACTACCTTTCTTTGGGGTCTCCAAGGAGAAGAATGAGCCCCAGTTGTGTTTTTTTTGGGGGGGTTGGGAAACATTTTTTACATTGTTGCTTATTGTGGTTTTAGTGGTTGAAATCCCCACTTAACTGCTAAAATTTAATTTGTTGCTCCCCTTCCACCGGCAACCAAGAACATAAGGTTGGCCAAATACGTTACAGATGCTCAAGATATGTTTCGCTTGATCCGTGATTGCTAAATGGGGCACCCCAAAGTAGGTTGTATAGTCATTCATTACCTTTGCATGTATTAAGAACCCGAGCATCCGAACGTATTGAACAAGTTGTTTTTTTAAAACTAATCCAAATTTTCTTATCCAAGTCAGACAGATAGTGCGTTTTACGGGATATTTAAAATGCGAGCTCCCGGGAATTGCCATCCTCGACCTTTCGAAGGATCAAGGAGGTCTTCCCTGAGACCTTCACCTATGAGACTGAGGCTGGATCGGAGGAGCGCCTTTCGGATCGTCGCAAACGGTTTGCCTCAGATTTTTTGTCGCAAAAGGGGAGTCCCTAACATCCAAACCACCAAACCACCAAACCACCAATTAGTGGGAAGCTGAGTATTCATGGTTGTTGTTGGGAAACATTTTTGCATGTTTGGTTATTGTGGTTTAGTGGTTGAAATCCAACCACTTAACTACCCAAAATTAAATTGTTGCTGCCCTTCCAACGTCAACCAAGAAAGGTTTGCTTCATATTTCTTTGGCGTTGCTCACACGTACGTGTAGTTAGAGGTTTACAGTGGCGAACTTCCTGTGGAACTTCCTGCGGTACAGTACCTTCGGAATACCAGATCACCATACTTTATAACCCGAAAAAAAAAGAGAACATAAAAGTGTTGCAACCTTTTGGAGCCGTTTTTGTCGACCACGCCAGGAGATGTGTTTTTGTTCCAGGGCTGTCGAGAGATTGGACCCCTGCGCCATTCTTGAAACCACAATTTACGGGGAGATGCAGTCCATGTGAATTGCGTTGCTCCTTCAAGTTTTTCTTGAACCCGCCCCCTCAAAAAGGGGGACCCAATTTGCTAACACACCAAAATGGGGACCCAACTCTGGATGGGTGAAGCCCACTGGCGCGAAATGGATTTGGTTTGTCCTGATCTAGGACCCACTTGAACGAGTGGAGTTCAGATTAAGCAGCTAGTACGCCCACTTAACATGTTTCCAACCAATTTTGCCCTGCTTTCCAAGTATAAACACTAGATCATGGTTATAACTATATATATATATACACCCATGGCTCCAAACCGCCAAACCGGTATACGCCCTTCCTGCCCGGACCATCCGATCTCGCGCCCTTCGCCCGGACCCGCCCGCCACCGGCCCAAAAACGCCCATCGCCCGAAAGTCCGCCGAGTCGAGTCGCGAGGAGCGGAGTTTGTTCGGCAAGTTGGTGGAGCGCCTGGAGGAGCGCCTCAGCCACGAGGCCAAGGAGCCCACGCCCAAGGAGGCGCGTCCGCGGCTCGAGCCATGGGAGTCCCAAGGCGGGGTTTTTGAGGTCTCTGGGACTCTCGGGGGGGGGAGAAAGGCCATGGGAGCTGAAGTTATAGGGTGAGACATGGAAGGTTGTTGGGAAGCATTTCACATTTCTGCTTCATGTGGTTTAGTGGTTGAAATCTAAATCCACTTAACTGGCTAAAGTTTGATAGTTTTGCTCCCCTTCCAACGTCAACCAAGTCTTCTCCTCGACTGCTATTGGGCAACGGATCTTTAGACTAAACACCTTTTTGGTTGAAATCCAGTTGGGTTTTCCACTCAACCCACCAAAAGTTGTGAAAACTTTTTGCAGAAAAAACAGCAGAACAACCAGGTCTCTGTCTCTGGCAGGACAACAAGTGGGCGCGTTTGCGCATCGCCGCGCGCATCGCCACCAAGAAGCCCGTGGCGAAGCTTCCCGAGGCCCGGCCTCCCTGCCAGGCGTCTGAACCAATCCTTGGGGTTCAGTTACCAGTAAAACAAAGGGGGTCCAGAAAACCGCCATTGAAACAAAGGGGGGTTCAACAAATTGCCACGAACACAAGGGGGGTTCATGTATCATGTTGACCCAGGACATAATAAACCCGTCCCATTATTAGGGGGTGTCCGACCCCTCCAACTGTGATGACTCCCCACTAAAAGGGGACACCCCCCTATTAATCAACCAGGGGTTTATTTTTCCCGGGTAAACATTAGCCACCATTAAACTTTACCTAGGGAGTTTCATCTCCAAATTGGGTCAACCAGTCTTCGAAATGAGGGTTCTGCCCTGCAACAAATGTTGGCCAGTATAATCCTGTGGGTGGACGAAATCCATTTGGCACTACGTTGCGCACTTTGAAACCATGGTTGAAACCATTGCTTAGTTGGTGTTTGCAGGGGAAATCGAATCATGCCAGAGTTTCTTAGGTGGTGCACGGTGCTTCCATCTGCCGGTGTTTCACCACAACCACCCTGAAAAAGCAATTTTCTGGAAAGCAGTGCTGGTCTAGCTGGTGGTTGGAATGCAGCCACGGAGCTGGAAGTCTCCAAATTTCCTTTTTAAGCGGGAGCTAAGGAGCTACCGATCGGAGTTCTGGAATGGAAGGACATGGTAGGTGTCTTAGACTACCACTTCTCAGTCCTCCAGACCAATTGTTTTTTCCTGCAACTTTGAGGCGTCCTATGGCGTCCTTGTGTAAGGTCCACCAAGAAATGCTCCCTTTTCCCAAAGTTTGGGGTCGTGTTGGTTTCGTTTTGCGATTCCCCACATTTCTTGGTGGCTCCAAGCCATCCCCTTAGCGTTTTAGCCTTTTAGTCTTTAGTGGTAGTTTCCATTCAAGCCACTAAAGGCTAAACTTTTTGCGGGGGTTCTGAGGGCAGCCCAGATTTTGTTCTGGCCCGCCAGGCTGGGGGCCGGCGCCTGAGTCAGGCCTTGACCGGCCGCGGGCTGTCGCCCAAGCCGGAGGGGGCGGAGATCTAGGGCGCGGCGTGAGACGCGCGGAGAACGGGGAAGAAGTGCGGACGGAGAGCAAAAAGGCGGCGAAAAAGACGGGGAAGTTCTCCTCAAATCGATTTTGCCAAGAAGAATCGGTCGCTTTTGGGCTAGGGATCAAGCGCGTTTTTTGGCGGGGAGAGGGGGGAAGCGGTGGTAGTACAGTGACGTAGGAAGAGTGGTCCCACCACCCCTCAAACTTGTGGATCGGAGGGTGCAGCCTTGAATGATAGAGTCATGTGTTCTCGGAGATCGAACCGGCAATGGGTCCCAATCCATGATGTTCCCAAGATCCCATGCTGAATTGCTGTTGCCCAAACCTTCAGTAGCACCGTTCTCCTTAAATCTTGAGCACTCCCTGGAAATCGACCGGAGCTTTGGGACATGTATCTTCCACAAAAAAGCGGGTACGCTCAGACACCCATATATTTCATTGCACATTCTAGCGACGTCCCCCGTTCCAGGTGGGCGGGGGAGCTTGCAGCTTGCCATTGATATTTCATGGGGGTCATGTGGCTGTGGGTCAAGAATATGTACCCAAATGGAACCCGGGTAAATGGACACATGGACTGAAACCTGCGGTCCCCTGGTGGTTTAATTTTGACCCATACCCATTCCTTGTTACTTCCGAATTCTTTAGTTTTTAACTTTGCCATTTGCTGAATCATTTGCTCATAATGCTTGTGTTGCTGTCATGTTTTCCCACTGCTGATTGAAACAAAGGGATCTATCACTCAACATATGCTTCGTTTGGTTGCTTGTTTGGTTGGTTTAAAACATGTTTTGTGCGTGTGTTTGCTTGCTTGCTTGCTTGCTTGCTTGTTTGTTTGTTTGCTTGCTTGCTTGTTTGTTTGCTTCTTTGTTTGTTTGTTTGTTTGTTTGTTTGTTTGTTTGTTTGTTTGTTTGTTTGTTTGTTTGTTTAGAACAACATGTTGTTTTTTTTGTTTTTTTTTTGAGAAAAATGTTTCGCATGCGTGGGTCCACGTTTTGGTGGTCGTCTCTCTCCGAGACGTCTTGGGCCCCTTGGAAGCCCCAGGATCAGCTGGTGAAGTTGCCCTGGGCCCCAGCGACCGAGAGACCGGGGGGTAGCTGTGCCGGGCGGCTTTTGGACGGGGAGCTCCCCAAGAAACAGGGGGCGGTGGATGGACAAAACCGGACGTTGTCATTAGTTTGAAACCATAGGGGTAACTTCCATTTCCATTCTTGACCCAGGGATCCGGATCTTTCTAGAAAGCCACCCAAAAAATCCTGGGGAAATGGATCCGGTTTTTGCAAAGATTTCGATGGCTGAACAGAATGGGGAATCACCCCCTAGAACTAGTGTGGAGTCGAATCATTCCAGGAAGTTGTTTTTGGCGGTGCAGAATTCCGTCCACCCACAGTATGTCGACTCTGGAGTACACCTATAGATGAAAGCCCTGGATTTGGGCCAACAGGGCTTAAATAAAAGAACTGGGTTGCCGAGTTGAGCAAATAAAAGCCGCCAATGGTTGCGAAATCCATTCGCACCATGAAGTGGAAAAATGGATGAATTCATAAGATTTGTTGTGTATTTACGTGGAATCGAATCAGAACCCTGGTTTTCTGACTGGTGGTGCCAAATGAATTCCGCAACCATCCACAGCAGATAGAATGGGGGGTGTTCAGTGAATGCTTCACTCCCCGCAATTGAGAGTCAACTAGGGTTGTGGCGGGTTCCAGTTGGCCCCAAAACAATCACAAGATTCCAAGCCGCCCGCTACTGACCGCCGGAATCCTTGTGTCCTAAGCCAGACGGGCCGCTTGTCCGGATGCTTTTCCGATCGAGAGGGGGAAGGGGGGGGCTCAGGGATCTTAAGGTTTTCAAGACATGACATCCCAAAACCAAACATAGAACCTGCACAATGCACAGGGGCCTCTGGAAAAATATGTTTCCTTTCAAATACACCACTGCGCAGGTTCTATGCTTGCTTTCCCGGGGAACACATCAACCGCAAAAGCCGCAACAAGTCTAGAAACTGAGAGCCCAGGGTGCAGATTCCTAGCTTCAGGCCCAGCAAGGCTCCAATCTTCCACAGCTCCCAAAGGCACCAGTTGCAACCAGGCAAATGGCTGTGGGTCAAAACATGTACCAAAATTTAAAATGGCACCTTGGCAAATGGAACCGTAGACTAAAACCTGTGTAACCCCAGTTGTGAAAACCAACCGGCCGGGCAAACAAAAACATGTTCGTGGCAAAGTGCTGTAATCGTATCATAGTTCTCACGCTTTTTCCATTGGGGCGAAAATATGAAACCCAAGCCTTTGAATCAATCGGCGTCCAAAGCTGATGGGCTGGGATGTTCCAGTTGCGTCCCTAAGTCACATCCTCAATCCGAAGCCGGGCAGCAACACCCCTACCAGGGCATAAGATTCAAGGTGATGTGCCGACGTTGGCACATCTTCCAAGCCCAGCAAGACAAGGAACAAGTCTCGGCGAAAAGCGGACGCAAAGATAGCTTCATCCGTAGAGGTGCAAGCGAGGCGGCTGAGGGCAACGCGTTGGCCGCAGGGTGGTTAGAACTGCTTGCTTGTCCTTGCGGGGGAGGCGTTCATTGCCGGCGTGCTCTCTCGTCCCCTTGCTTCGTCTGCGTCTTGAGACCCGCGGACTAACGCACAGCAGCTTGTATCGCCAACAGGCCTAAGGTTCACAGGGATCCGCTTTTGCCAGGTCGGATGCAGACCGCATGCGGACCGATGCTTATAAGGCCTTTGCCTTGTAAGGGAGCTCGCTGACGCAAAGGGCTGTTGCTCGCAAGTTGCTCGGTTTTAGGCCTCAGGCTTTCAGGTCAGCTATTTGTTTTTGTTTTTTTTGCCTTGAAGGGCAAAGGTTGGCGCCGAAGTAGACAAACATTGACAGAACCGGGGCCAGCGCATTTCCTTTATTCTATGGGGGCGGGTTGGGGGAGGGTATTTGGTGTGTTGGTGCGTGGTGCTGCGCGGAAACCGTTTGAGGCCGCGCAAGCCAGGCATCCAGGTTGGCAAGCGCTTATGGCACAGGGCAGCGACGAACGACCGTCCGCTTACAAAGTATTCTGCGGCAGGCTGCGCACGCAATTCCGCGCCTAAGCAAAGCCCAAACAAAGCTTAGGCAAGATCAGCCCCAGCCAGCTTGTCGCTGCCGGGATGTTGCATTCCACCCTTTCTTCCCTCAGATAAGTTCTGATGGCTGACGGTTGAAGCCGCTTGTGCACGCACCCCTGGTCAGCTTGTGACCAGGGGGCAGCTGCTGCAAAAACTAGAACCAGCATTCCAAGGAGGGACCCTTTACATGGTTGTTGTTGGGAAACATTTTACATTTTTGCTTATTTTGGTTTAGTGGGAAATCCCCACTTAGCTGTTTTTGTTTGTTGCTCCCCTTCCAAAGTCAACCAAGTTTAAGTTGGCCCACTTGTTCCACTCCAGCCCATTGCGCTTGCTGCCAAAACAGGCATGCGCGCTTGGAGGAAGCCCTCACTGTCCTCCAGGACGGGCCGCACGGCTACGCGCCGCGCTGACAAACGGTGGCCATGAATGCGGGCAGATCGTTTCATAGGCCTGTTCCACGCTTTAAAAAAGCAAAATGCCGGCAGGGGACAGACGAAGACGTGAACAGTATGAACTGGTGGGCACGCTTGTTGAAGCCAGGGCCGCCCGAAACTAAGTTTTGCAAAAGTAGAAACTCATGGCGTACTTGGCGCAGTGTGGCGCAATTCCTTGTTTGGATGAGTTCGCAATTTGGGATGTTCGAAGCTAGTCTTGAGCCTCATGCCAGATGGTAGGGGTGCCCATGCAGATCATTTTGAGTTTTGCCCTTACGTAGGCCCGGTTCCCTTGCGGATTTCCAGGAATGTTTAGCTCACCGCACATAACAGCTGAGCGAAGCCCTGCAGTTTCTCTGCCTCGGTGCGTGCTAAGGCGAAGGGCCCTCTTTGAGTTTTATTTCGGATAGTTGTCACATGTGGAGCAGGGTCGTGAAACCAAAGATGCTTCTCTAGAAAAGACTTAGTCTTGGTCCTTTCTCTTTTGAATCGATCTTATCCACAAGCCAACTTGATAATTTGATTCCACTGGTTTCTGCTCTGCGAATAGGCAAAAACAAGAACGGGATTTGTCTCTCAGTTGTCACGGCTGCCACCTGCCGATTGCCGGGCTAGCCACTGAGCGCTCGACACGCCACGATTGTGGCTGAGCACATTTTTCCACTTTGGGAGGCTTGGTTTTGCCACTTCCCGCCTTGCTTGCGGAAGCCCCGCATGATGCTCGGACATCGTCCACTGGTGCGGTTCCGCAATTTCAGCTCCATGGAAGTGTCAGTGTGTTCACGTTTCCCATGCCGCGTGTTAAAACTCAGCATCACCCAGCATGGCAGCGTGTGGGACTGCGCGTGGCAGAGTGCTGCTCCCGCGGCGTAAGGGGTTCCCCCCTCAACCTCAAGTCGGATGCTGTTTGGAGTTGGGACATTGAAGATGGGGAAAGGCGGGGGTTGGTTGCATGATGTTCCCATTGCCCACCGACAGATTGATTGCAGGGATGGTGACTCACTGCATCTATCATCTTGGTTGGAGTAGGACACTCTTTTTCGAATGTCCACTTTAGAGCTGGACTTGGTGAACCAGGCTTGGAACCCACCTCCGCCTGGGGAGCATCCTGCACCCCTGCAGGAGGGTCAGAAGATGTATGCCATGCAGCAGTCTGGCTTGCATGTTTGCGGCGGTTTGCGCGAGCCAGACCTTTTGACCTGGGCTTTTGTTGGTCAAAGAGTCCTCTGAGAAGGTTGACTTTGCAATGCATGGGTCTCTCGGGCGAGGCGGTCAATGTAGGCTTGGAGAGTAGCTTGTCTTTTGGGGGCTCCAAGATGGACTTCTGAAAAAGTAGGCTTTCTCAAAGAGTTTGGGGCGGGCGTTTCAGACCGGCTCGGGAGTCTTGTCGGGGAGCATCCTGCGATGCGCAACAAGGTCGGTTCCGTCCAGCTGTTATGCCATGGGTGTGAATGCTGACTCAGTTGTGAGCATGATGAACATGGTCAAGAATTGAGATGTGAGTTGTATTTAACAGGTGGATAATATGAATCCCCACCTAAATGATGTCCGTTAAACGGCGCCCTACAAGAATAAAGTATTTCGGGTCCCGGACCCCTTGCCACACACTAGCTGCTCAAGGTTCCTTGAGAGAGGCGTCATTGCCCCTGCATGGTGGCCAGCTAACCGCCTCGCACAGAAGCCCCTTGAGACTTGGCAAACAGGGCCAACATCAGGCGGCTAAAGGAATTGGGGTGCTCAAAGCAACACAATCTTGAGTCCTCAAAGGACAACAAGCAGGGGACGGATGTGTTGTTACCTGTTCTACACCCTAGTTAGTGTTCATCACCTGCATCCACATGCTTGGTGTGGAAGGCAACCACCACTTGTCCACTCAAGTTGTGTTTGGATGACGTGCTTCTAAATGTTTAGGAGTCGGAAAAGGACATGGGGTTGTGTCAGGAGCCCGAATTTGTTCAGAAAATCACCCATGTGGCCCCGGCAGGGACCTCACCATGGTTGTTGTTGGGAAACATGATTTTTCATGTTTGCTTATTGTGGTTTAGTGGTTGAAATCCCCACTTAACTGCTAAAATCTAATGGTTTGCTCCCCTTCCAACGCCAAACAAGTCAACTTTATGATGGCTCTTGAGGAAGCTTTTTTGAAGTGACGTGAGAAGCGAAAAGCGTGACCAAAGCCTTCTTCGCCCTCTCAACCCGAACCCTGGCACAGAGTTGGGCACCTGTTCAATCCTGGCCCCCTTCAAATTGACACCGAAGGGTGTTTAAGTAACAGTGACTTGAATAAGTGTTCTTTTTTCGGGTGGCTCGGTTACATGCCTTTTCGTGCGGTCCTGTTTCGGTATGTGTCATTTTTTTTTCTATCAGGGTTGGCTGCAATCTGGTAGTCAGGCTCCTTGAGTTCTTGGGACAAGGCACGAGTCTTGTCAGGAAGCAGATGGACGAAAACCAGCAGATCATCGAGAGGCTTTGCCGCCACCTGAGAACCGTAAACAGTCAACTGCAAAGAAGGTTTCCTGCTTCTAGGTCACTCCAAAAAGACTTTTGGCGTGCTGAACCACAGATCCCACACGGCTTGGTGTTAAGAGAGACCCCATCCCCCAAATAGTTCAGAGTTCTTGGCATATTTATGTTTTTTTGGTGCGTAGTTTTATTGGTGTTTGTCCATTTTTAGTGTGTGGGTCGTTCAGGCTTGCCCCCCCAAAAAAAAAAGGTCCCGGCGAAAATAATGAAACAAGTTGGACCCTGCTCAGACAAACCAGGTTTTTTCACATGGTTTTAGGCGCCAGCCTATTTGTTTTGAGGGTATAAACCCTTTTTGGGTGGGTTTGCAGTAAATGGAAACCAACAGGAGCAATTTTGTTCGGGGTCCACATGCCCAAAGATCGTTTTTTTTGATGAGGGGATTGTGGAAGAATCTCAGAAATTTCAATCCCGACGCTGTGGAGCCCAGCGATCTTTCGCCGCATGTCTATTCCTTCCCCCACCCTCCCCAAAACAAACCACTCCCAGGAAAGGGCCCCAGAACCATCCCTTTTCCCCCACGGCGTCTTGTGTTGTGCGCTTTTTTGAGCCTTTTTCAGGTTGGCTTGGGGAAGCCACAAGCTTTGGAATATTTGTTTGGGGGATTTGGGGGTGCCATGAACTCTTCGAGTATATGTTGCAGGCTTGGAACCATGCCTAAACTTCGCCCGGGCGAGGCCTTTCCGCTTTGCTTTTGAGCTACCAAAAGGGGGTCCATCACCAGGGGAGGGGCTGACTGGTGCCGAGGCCAAGGTCCCCAAGCTGGAAGCCCCAAGTCCCAGGCTTGCGAAAGAAGATGAGCTAAAAAGACGGGCGAAAGTCGGCGGGGGGAAGTCTCCAAGTGGGGAGGGCCTCGTATTGTTGGAGGTGGTTTAAAGGGACGCCAAAAAGGTGTCTCGTAGTTTGAGTCGACATCCTTTTCGTTGGTTTATAGGGACACCAAAAGGAAGCCAGCCATTTTTGCGGGGGATGGTTGCCACAATATGTTTGGACTGGACCATCTTTTTGAGCTGCTTTCTAGCTTAAGGATCAGATCCCTCAAAGCGTTTGCATGTGGGACACGTCAACCAACAGGCGTGGCCGCGTTTTAAATTCGGTTCATTGGTTTGGGTACACCATTTTAAAATCAGGTTTATATTCTGACTCAATTAGTTTAAAGGGAATTCAAAAAGAAACCAACCATTTTGGCGGGACCAGCCTTTTTGAGCTGGTTTGCCGCCCCTCCACAGATCAGATTGCTCGTCATCAAGGGTTAGGACAATAATAGTACCTGACCGTGGAATCCACATCATCTATTTGTTTCTAATTTATAATCATATTTCATTCGTCTAACCTCAACATGTAGGTTCTTAGAGATTGAACGGTGATTTGCATCTCCGAATATTAAAGGGACATCCAGAAGCTATATATACATAAACAAGATGGAAAGGACATGGCATCTCATATGCTGGAGGGACGACCATCGAGAATCCATTCCCATTTTCCAGCCAGCACTTGCATGTGCATAGGTTCTCGGGCTCTCAGTTTCTCACTTCCTTTGTTCCTGGATCTTTCGTCACTGGGGGTCTTGACCATTTTAGTGGTAAACAAAAAAATCGACTTTTTTTTGGCCATCCACTTGTTCGGAAGTGAGCTTAGTTTTGATCACTGTGGAAGAATTGGAAATTACAGTAGGATCGAGGAATGGTTGCGGCCATTGGATCATAATTTGTGTTTGTAGGTTGTGTGATTTTTGCCATGGTTCAAACTTTGGGGATTTTAATTTGGATCAGGCAGGTTTCCTCATGGTTGAATTTGAGGGATTTGTTTGTGTTTTGGAAATCGATTCTCCAGAATTGTTGCAGGATTTCTTGGTTCAGGTATGGTGTTTCGTGAGTCAACGAAGCAGTCGCTGGTTGGAAGCTGGGTTGGAGGCCCTTGGGAGCAGCCAATTCGGGCGAGGCAACTTGCCATCGCCCTTTGGAAACATGTGCAGCTCCCCTTCCCACATTGTCACTCTAAGGTGTTTCAGATTCTGGCAACCATATTTTGTAATTATCATTTAGACACATCGTCACATCGCACAAATCCACAACTGAACACATGCGCTGCTTGAATTCTCTCTAAAGTATGTGGAAAGGGTCACATTGTGTACACCCTCCCTTTTTATATCTTCGGAGGGGTGCACCTCCCCGCCCAAGGAAAAACAGCCCCACAAAAGGGAACCCAGATGGGATTCACCCTGCCCACTTGAGTCAGTTGGATATTCGCTTGGGGTCCCTCAAAACCCCGGTGGCTTCCTGTGAGTTTCAACCAAGGTTAGCTCCCGATTGATTTAGAGCCTTCAAACAACCTGGTTGTGAGACCCCCCACCTCCAGGGGTGTCTTGAGTCGGGAGCGGGTCGTGCATTGAAAGCCCCCTCTGGGAAAAGCGGTTCTGCAAGCCAACGAAAGATGTGCCGCACTGTTGCAACAAATTTCGTCCTTTACCTTTACCTGGGATTGCCATCGGGGAAAACCACCAAAAACTATATATTTCCCACTGAATGGGAAGAGTTCCCCATAGGCGTTTAGGGGCCGACTAGGCATATTAATCCGAGACCCCAGTGCCATCCTTTGGACAAGCCGACTTCATGCGCCACCGTTCCTGCAGGCGCCTGCGACGCGGGCCAGCGCCTCAGCGCCGCACCTGGGCCAGGGTTCTCAGGGTCGTTAAAGGACACACCCAGAAATCATATGGCGCATGTCGAAACGAAATCGAACAGCTGAGTGTAAATTTACTCGTTACCCCCACGCGGGTTTCCCGTCTTCTATTGGTAACCCAGTATGGATTGAGGATGTAACTTAGGGATGTCCCCCCAAATTTGAACAACGCAGCCCATCTTTGGAAGCCAATGGATTTAAAGGGTTGGCTTTCATATGTTCGCCCCTATGAAGATCCGCCGAGAAGTCAGATGAGGGCACGGTAGTGCAATCCTCCCTTTGAAGTCCTTTCATATGTCATATGCGGTTGCGAAGAGTAGTCGATACAAGCGGAGATCCTTGCTCCAAGACTTGGACAGCACTGCATTTCTGCTGCGAAGCACAAACCACGAACAGCGTGAGAACCATGATAAAGTTACACCACTTTGCCACGAACATGTTTTTGTCCGCCCTGCCGTTTGGTTTTCTATTTGGGTGTGGCTCAAAATTGAACAACTTGGGTTACGCAGGTTCTAGGCCCTTCCATTTGCCAAGGTGCCATGTTGGTACAGTTTTTGACCCACTGCCAGTTGGCTGGTTGCAACTGGTGCCTTGGGAGCTTCTGGAACATGGGGGCCTTGAATCAAGCCAGGTATGAATCAACCCGGGGTCTCAGTGTCCAGACTTGTTGCGACTTTTGGGGTTGATGTATCTCCTGGTAAAGCAAGCATAGAAATCATAGAATTTGGGCCGTGGTTGCTTTGAAAGGCAAAAGAGCTTCCAGAGGTTTTCTGTGCCGTTGTTTTTGGGAGGGTGTCATATCCGCCGGCTCGCTCAGATCCCCGTGACTGTGACCCGGCAGGCCGGGAGCTGGATTGGGACTCGACAAAATCCCCGGTCGCAAACCGTGGCGCCTGTTCTTCTGTTTTGTTGGCGACGGGGGGGGGAAGGGTGCTTTTTTGCCTAGCCCTGGCACAGGGCTAACCCTGCCAGGTGGTTGGTTGCTTGGTTGCTGGGTTGCTGGGTTGCTGGGTTGCTGGGTTGCTGGGTTGCCGGGTTTCTGGGTTGCTGGGTTGCTGGGTTGCTTGGTTGCTTGCTTGGTTGCTTGGTTGGTTGGTTGGTTGGTTGCTTGGTTGCTGGGTTGCTGGGTTGCTGGGTTGCTTGGTTGGGTGGTTGCTTGGTTGGTTGGTTGGTTGGTTGGTTGGTTGCTTGGTTGCTGTGCTGCTGGGTTGCTGGGTTGCTTGGTTGCTTGGTTGCTTGGTTGGTTGGTTGGTTGGTTTTTTGGTTAGTTGGTTGGTTGGTTGGTTGCTTGGTTGCTTGGTTGCTTGGTTGCTTGGTTGCTGGGTTGCTGGGTTGCTTGGTTGCTTGGTTGCTTGGTTGCTTGGTTGCTTGGTTGCTTGGTTGCTGGGTTGCTTGGTTGCTTGGTTGCTTGCTGGGTTGCTGGGTTGCTTGGTTGCTTGGTTGCTTGGTTGCTTGGTTGGTTGGTTGGTGGCTTGGTTGCTTGGTTGGTTGGTTGGCGCCTCGGCAGGACGAAGGTTTGGGATGGGGGTATTTTCGGGGTAGTCCGTTTGGGGTAGGTTCAGGCCGGGCATCGTTTTCAACATCCTCAGCATCACCAGGCTTTGGTTGGCTGGGTTTAGGGGGGGGTTCAGGTTGGCTCAGGCTTGGCTCCGGGTGGGTTTTTCACCCTAAACAGCCCAAAACCCATCCGAGACCAACCCCAAGAAGCCCCACCATAAACCAGCACTAAGCCATCTACCTCAAGCACAGCCACCCCAAAAATTGCTCTCAACAGGCCTGGAACCCACCCGGAGCCAAGCCTGAGCCAACCTGAACCCCCCTCTAAACCTAGCCAACCAAAGCCTAGTGATGCTGAGGATGTTGAAAACGATGCTGAGGATCTTGAAACGATGCCAGGCCTGAACCTACCCCAAACGGACTACCCTAAACCTACCCCAAACGTGTCCGTTAGTGTCTCCTTTCGTGCACGCCAGGCTGTGACAGGGTTGGGCTAATGCCAGGGCTGTGCCAAAAAAAAACTCAGACAGGGTCCCTTGCATTTGCAAGGGCCCTTCTCCACCCAGGGCATTTCCAGTTCGTTTCTTTCCGGTAGGTTTCCTTTTATCAATTCCATCTCTGTTTCCCTCCTCGCTCGGCTCCCAGACCAATCAGCACATCAGCGCTGGTGCTGGCTGCTCACGTTTTACCCATAGCGTGTGGCTTTTCCCGACGGAAGCCACGAGATTGAAAGGCGGTTCCCTGTTTGCACAGGGTCCCTTTTTGGCTTTAAGGATTAAGAGTCATTGAATGGTGGTTCCCTGTCAGGGTGCCCTTAAGGCTTTAAGGATACATTAGGTAAGAGTCGCCACGAGCCGATTCAAGAAGAACCCCCTCTGCGGATGGCTGCGAAATCCATTTCGCACCACTTTGAAACCATGGTTGAATCAATTTTTGTGTTGGTATGTACAGGGGAATCATTTTCTTAGGGTTTCTTAGGTGGTGGCTTTGAAACAACGGGAATCAATTTATTTGTTGCTATTTACAGGGGAATCATCCTTCCCTGGTTTGTTGGGTGGTGCCGGATTTCGTCCCTCCACAGTAGGGAGCCCAGAATTCGGATCCACTCAGGGGCAAACCCACGATAATGTGAGCAGGTCGTTAAAGGGTGGGTTCCCCTGGGCAGTATTGCCCCCCTGCTCCTTCAGGAGAAATCCCGCCCAAAGAGCCGCGGGGAAGAGGCAGGAAATCGTTTTTCGCCAAACAAACCGATGTGTTTTGTTGTTGTTCCCCGCGTTCGTTTGTGCATAGCTTAAACTCGGGCCTTCAGTGGTGCCCCGTTTCTTGTTCTTTATTATGTCTTTCTTTAATTATTTGTTTACTTCTTTATTTCTTTATTTTTGTTCTTTCTTTCTTTCTTTCTTTCTTTCTTTCTTTCTTTCTTTCTTTCTTGTTTTTATGAGGGATGTCCCGTTAATACCAACCATCGAACAACAATGCGGCCCCTGTTGTTCTTCATGGAAATTGGCAGGTGTTCTTTGCGGAAAGCGTCTTTCCCAGGGTACCTTGGACGTGGGTTTGTTTCGGGGCTTCCAGGAAAGTGTCCAAACTCCTCTCAGATTTCAGTCGGAGTGGAGGGAGGGTAAACAGAAGAAAAACAACAACAACCAAGCAAATCGTCGTGCAAGTGCTAGTGAGACGAAACATGAGATGTCCCTAAGCTGGGAACCACTAAACATGAAATCAAGCCCAGTGCTGGGTTCAGTAAAAAAATGATCAAGCACAAGGCTCCACTTCTAACCTTTTGGTTGTTCGGATGGCCTGGTTTCAGGGGTGCTGAGCAGCTGGGTTCCCCGCATGTCCCGAAGCTGCGTTCTCGGGAGTTACGGGCTTGAGTGCTAGTTGGATCTTTAGACTTTATTTTTTTGGTCAAATCAAGGTGGGTTTTCCACTAAACCCCCAAGAAGTCAAACTTTTTGCAGGGGGATCAACGGCAACCAAGTCGGGAGTTGCCAGACTTTGCCTCTTGGCCCAAGCTCTGCCACGAGTGGCTCAAGGCCACTTTGGCGAAGGGGTGCCATGGTGAAGGAAAAGCGCCCGCCCTTGAAGAGTGGGCCGAAGCCACTTCACCAGCAGGCGGGTTTTGGCGTCAAAGCCGATTCGGGTGGAAGGTTAGTGGGGTAGGGGACAATCCCCTTGCCAGAATAGAATGCAGTGCCTTCTAGTCGCCTTTTTGATTTTTGAAGCAGGGTTCTGGGATCGATGTTGAGACCGGGTTTTGAGTGCTCAGGTGGAAGCAGAGAAGGAAGCAACGAAGAGGAGGTGCGAATTGCAGGGCAGGCAGTGGAGCGGCAAGATGGCCCAGGGAAGGGTCGCCATGATTGAGATCCGGCACTACCAACGCAGCACCGAGCTGCTGATTCCCAAGAACCGCTTCCACAGAGCGGTCAAGGACATTTGCAAGCAGGTCTCCGAAAAGAAGTACCATGGTTGATGTTGGGAAAGTTGTTTACATTTTTGCTTATTCTGGTTTAGTGGTTGAAATCCAACCACTGAACTGCTAATTTTGTTTAAATGTTTGCTCCCCTTCCCACGTCAACCCAGGTACCAGGAGTGGGAGCAGAGAAGGCGAGAAGGTGTGGAGGAGAAAGACCACTGGCAGCCCCCCCAGCTCTACCGCATGGAGAGTCAGGCGCTCCTGGCGCTGCAGGAAGCCGCGGAGTGTTTGGTCACGGCCATGATGGACGAGTGCAACGCCGCGGCCGTGCACGCCAAGCGGGTCACGGTGATGCCCAAGGACCTGATGCTGATTCGCCGGCTGAATGGCACCTGGGTCTGGAGCAGCTGAGAGTCTGAGAGCTGCGCTCCCTGGATGGTTGCGAAATCCATTTCGCATCACTTTGAAACCATGGTGGAAACCAGTATTTGTTGGTATTTACAGGGGAATCATCATTTTAGGGGTTCTTAGGTGGTGCGAAATGGATTTCGTCCACCCACAGTAGGGGCCTCCAGGGGCTCCAATTGCATGCCATGTCCAGCTGCGCTATGGAACGCTTCTCTGTCCATGGTGTTCATGAGCCCTGGAATGTAAATAGTTGAGAAAGGGGCTCAAGGTTGCTTGCATTCGTCTGCAAGTGTGACCAGTGTCAATGCACAAGGGCCTCGGACAGCCTCGCTATGTGGAACAAAGCTTTGCCTTTGGTCTGTCCATTTGGGGATGTCTGGGGCATTGAAGAAACTCTGGATCGTTTGAGAGTTGCACAGGCTGCCAACCCCTCCAAGTCAACTACCAAAACAACGGTGCGCGGTTTCCCGTGTCAAGGGTTGACATGCCCAACCATTGTTTGCCAAGGGGATCCCTGAAGAAATTTGGGAAGGTGCCGCTTGAATTTCCCGCTGGAAATTCCGGAAGTTGGGATCGGTGAGTTGGGCCTTCCAAGTTGCTCCTGTCAAGCGGGCAGCAAACTGCGGAGAGCTGCCACACAGGCTGTAGGGGGTACCAGTGGGCGGGCACTTAATTTCGCCATGAAGTCAGGAACCTCATGTGGATCACTTCAAGACGAGACTTATCTTCCAGGCACACCCCAACCCCTAATCAACAGGGAGAGGGGGTCAGGTATATAAAAGGGTGACTTTTTCAACATAATGTGGGTCTGTCTTTCTTTGAGGGCACCTTTTCGCGCGGCCGGTTTTTTCGGCAACCAAAAGGACACCAGTACCGTTTCGGGGTTCCGAAATCCGGCTTTTTCCCGAGCCCCTCGAATTGCTCGGTCGAACCGTTCAGGAAAAAGCCCGCGCCGGTAGAGAGGAGGCCTGTTCGAAAAGGTTGTGGATGGACGAAATCCTGCAGATATGTGTTTTGTTGGGGGAGGGGAACCCCGTTTTTTCTTTTTCTCCGCAAGGTTTAAAGGGTCTTGCATACCACATGTCTTGACAAAGTCCCCCTCTTTTGGCACATACAAAGTGAGATCTTCCAGGGACACTCCGCTCCAAACATGGGGCCCTGGTCCATTTCATCCACCCGGCGACTCGGAGACTCGGCACCGGCGTTGCTCAGGGGCATTCGGGTTCCCCTGGAACATGATCAAGCCCAAGGGTTCCCCCTTTTTGTTTTTTGTTGGGCAGGGAAGAAGCCTCTGAAAGGGGGTGTAAGCGTCCTGAAAGGCACCAGAGAGCGGATTCGGCTTGTGAAAAAACTTCGGCGAACCTTTGCGACCAAGACCCGATTCTTAGTTGAGGTCTTTGGGGGCCAAAAGGGCCCTCATAAGGTGTTGGCATCCTAGGGTTTGCCATCCAGTGTTTTCTCAGTCGAGACTTGACCTGCGTTGTTATCGCCTTTGAGTCAAAGTCGACGGCTGCACCTGTTACCCTTTAATCTGATCGTAAGGGAAGTTCTTCCCACTTCTTGAGTTCATGCACTTTATACTTCTTGGGAAGACCATGTTAGTGGCAACAAAAAGTGCGGAACACAAACTCACATTTGGCTATCCTGTCAAACCAGTGTTTGGAGGTTGATGTCCCCTAAAGCTCTCTTCTGATTTGACTTGGCTTGGAGGATGGCTTCTCTGAACGAAGCGCAATACCAAAATGCCGTGCTTTCCTCTTGGCCCCCTCTTTGAAAGCAACCCGAAAAAGCTACTTTCTCAAAATTAAAGTGACGCCCATCTTCAGTCATGGTAAGCCAAGCCTGGGGCCTAGTTACCCCTCCGGGGTCCCCCTAAGGCCTTAGTGAGGGGTTGTCCCAAACAAGCCTCATGGACGCTTGCTAAAGCCATGCCCTGATCCCAAGAACGGGGGAGGGCTTGTGTTTGCATGATATCCCTTATGGTCACAGATTGGTTGGCATTGTCTTCCGTCGTGCCCTTCAGCACAAAAGCCCAGCCTGGATTGAGTTGATCGAATGCCAGGAGAAGGCTCAGGAACGCGAGGCGCGGGAATCCGGGAAATGGCGTTGCACATGGCGAAGTTTGCTTGGGAATTGATTATGTGCCATGGTCAAGAGACTGGTTCCTTTGTGTGGGGTTGAAAGGGATAGTCATCCACTTGGAATTATTGTTAACCATGCAAATGATTCCTGTTAAGGGAACCGTGACCATTGGCCATAATTATACGGATGCTTTACCATGCAAAATAACATCATGGTGAGCATAGTAACGGGTTGTATATGATTGACACCGAGAACTACGGGCACAGGTGATTTGAGTTGTACGTAGCCTGTAGCTAGGTCCCCCAGTAGTACCCTTTTACCCTTTTTTTGGGGGGAGGGTTTCCCTACTAAAATAGACTCGGAAAAAAAGGTACCCTTATTCCATCCTCTCTACTGGAGGACCTAGGTAGGGTTCCTTGGCAATCATTTGGAGGCCTTGATCTGTGCAGGAAAAGGCGGGCGACCGGCAGAAGGAGGACTTGCGTTGGGGCAAGCGGTCGGGGTCCTTTATCCCTCGTAGCAATCAAGCTCATGGGTTGCTTGCAAAGTGTGGCAAAGTGCGATTGGCCAGTCGAGCTTGTTGGTTTCTTCAAGCGAGCCAAGCACCCTTTTCAAAGTCCAGTCTCTCAGACGGCGGCAGGAGAAGAGTGCTGAGGACCTGATGGGCGACGACATCAATGAGTTCTTGGGGGTGACTTGGCGACATACAAGGGATTCTTTTCTGGGGTCTCGTCAATACTTAGTGTGTTAGGCTGTGTATGAATCGGAACAGACCTGAGCGTTTCCGCGTATCGTTTTTTTTTTTTTGGTGGACCAAGATGTTCCCGTTCAAGAAACTGAACTGCTGGGGTCAACCAAGTGGGATCCAGACTCGCAGGCGACCACCGACCTATGTGTTTGAGAGATGCTGTCATGTGTCAAATCAGGGTACCGCCCCAAAAGGTGTTTCATTGTGTTAGCTTCCTTTCAATCCAATCTATGAATTCCCTCAGCAGAGATTCATACCTTTCTCTATGGTTACAATAAACGTTTGGCCTGTTTGGGCCGAAACAGTGGTCTACATGTTGTGATTGTTTCAGGTTCCTTTGCGCTGTACCGGGACGGATCTGGCATTTTGCCCCACGCTTTGAATCACCCTCTTGTATGGAACCAAGCCTGGTGAATGTGACGCTCCAGTCTGCGTTGTTTCTGTGAGGTTGGCGCATGCAACATTCGATGTGCGTGTACGCCGCCCCTCGTGAAAAGCAACGTGCTGAAAGGGAATGATTTTGTGCAGAACGAGCACAAAGCCAACTTGCAAAGCAAGTCGTGAAGACCCCCCCAATCAAAAGTTTTTTTTTTTTTTTTTTTTTTTTTAAGAAGCACTTACATGTTGGCAGCTCTGCTATGTTGCAGGGTGGGGCTCTTGTTCCGCCTTTTGTGGGAATCTAACCTGCCCGAACCCGGGGGGGGGGGGGTCATTTTTTCAAGAAGGTAGTCCAAAAACGAACAATGCTGGTGATTGTTTTGATGTATGCCAAAAGAAAGCCGCTTGCGCGCCGTTGATCAGGTTTATTCAGAAGAGGAGCCCTGCATGCCACCATGAAACACGCACAAAGAAGTGGTATTCGCGTGTAAAGCCGGCTGTTCTGTGCAGCTCGCTAGACATGAGCAGAAGCAACATCAGAGGTGAACACACCCAAACAACATGTGAGCAACGGACAGTACTGCGGAATTTGTGTGTTTCCCTATCGTGCTTTGCAGGTTGATTAGCTTCGACGTTGGGCGTTTTTGTTTTCCGATCGCTTTCTCGGCAACTCTCACCGGTGTTCTTTTTTTCTATATGTATTGATAGTCAGTTTCAGCATTTGTTGGGGCAATCCAGGTCAGGAACTGAGACACTGGTAAGTTTGCCCAGGGTGATGCGTTTTTCCCAGAAGGCCAAAGCCCAGGAGAGCGGAAAGCGGCGGTTTCTTTAGCAAAAAAGGATTGGACAACAGGGCGGGGCTGCTGCTTGTTTTTCCAAGGGAGTCCCCTTCAGATCAGAAAGGGTGACTTCCGCAACCATGGTTTGGCGTGCCATGCAGTGCTGAACACATGATGCTCGCGGTCTCGGGAGGTTATCAAAGTCAAGAGTTGGGGTTGATCCATATTCCTAGCCCCCAAATGACCGTTTAGCGAGGAAAATCCAGTTTTTAGTGGTTCTCCCCCATGGCCATCCCATGTAAAGGACCTTTCGATCGACCCCCAGTTGTTTCCAAGAGCCCACTGGGGCGGCTCGGCCTGAGAACTGCAAAATAGGGTGAACGTAGATGTGCAATTCTCCGCCGGTAAGCACAAGGGGTGACTGAGCCAAAATGTGTTTGTTTCGAAATAGGGGAGGTCCCAACATGTGGGTTTTCCTGCGGTTTCCCTTTAACCAAGCCCAAACAGAGTGCCCTCAAAAAAGGACACACCCAAATAGGTTGGTTTTAGTGCCATCGACCAAGTCAGTTGTGGGGCCACTCGCGCCAGCGGTTCTGCATCTGAGATGGACACAGGGGAGGCGGAGCAAGTGCTTGCAGCCCTGCAGGCGAAGCTGCGAGTCGGGAAGCGACTAGTCCTTAGTTGTTGAGTGGCTCCCTGTTTCCCCTCTTTTTTTTGGGTGGCTGCCCCACTAAACATGGTCTTCCCCAAAAAGGGTTCCCATTTTTTCCAGGGTCACTGAAGAACTGAGAGTCGGATCGAACGGGAACGGTATGTTCAAGCTGGGAGCGATTTGGCCCACCGAGATTTTCAGATACGTCGATGCCGTCGAGGTATCATGAATAAACCCCTTGAAAAAGTCTAGGGGTACTTTCCCCATTCTTTCCATGGATCATTCTTTCTTGAAAGCCGTTGGAAACCCGCAAACGGCGGGATGTTGCAAAGAATGGTTGAAAAAATCGGGAATTCACCCCTAGAATAAGGGGAACTGCGTGACAAGCCTAGTTCCCCGGCTTCTTGTTTTGTGACAGCGTTGCCTCCTACAAATCTGCTTTCGGAAAGGTGCCCTCCAGAACCCGCCGTAGGAAACGAGTCCCCCGGTTTTTTTTTCTCCAAAGGCCCAACTTTGCCACTTCTGGCGGAAGGGGATGGCAACCAGAAGACTCCATGGGGTGCCCCACAGGTCGGGGGGCTTTTGAGAGGCTTAAAAAACCTGCGATGGAGCAACAGCTGGGCAACATCTCATTTTCAATTCGTGGGTGAATTGGATACGGGAAGACCACCCGAAGTTCAACTTAAGAGCGGGGAGGCCCAGTGAAATCTCAGGGTCTGCCTTTTCCAGGAAGCCCAGACCAAATGATTTCATCGCCGGATGAGTCCGCCATGGGTATTGCAGGCTGGGCCTTGCCTGGTAAATTGGACATGGGTTGCCATCACCGTCCGCACCAATCCACACACTACCAGAGGAGGCTCACCTTCAGGAGCCCCAAAGGTGACGTAGGTGTTGGATTTCTTGGGGTGTTTGGGACTGCCCCATCCTGAATGAACGAGTCTTAGACTCGTAGGCAGGTCGCATCATTGGGGTGTTGCTTTTTGATGCTGCCCATTTTTTGCTTAAAGAAAGCCAGCCTTCTCTTCTTTTCCTTTTTTTTTGGGGGGGGAGGTCCCCTATTTTAATGTACACCTCTAGGGGTAACTTCTCCATTCTTTCCAGGGATCCTTCTTTCTAGAAAACCACCAAAAACCCTGGGGAAATGGATCCGGTTTTTGAAAAGAACGATGGCTGAAAAGAATGGAAATGGGATCAACCCCTAGAATAAGGGAAACCAGCCATTTGTCTTTGTTTTTTTTGGGGGTGTCCCCTGTTTCAATGTCCACCGGGTCGTTTGAGTCAGGCCGTTGAGACTTTCACTGGCCACTGGCGACGGGTTCGCTGCCGGGGGGGGTCTTCGGCCAGGCCATGCTGGCCGAGAAGGAGCAGCTGCATCAGCAGCTGCTGAGCGAGCAGGCCATGGTTGTAGAGAAGAAATGGGGAGTCCCTAACGTCCAAACCA
Organism: Effrenium voratum; assembly: GCA_963377175.1. Taxonomy (NCBI): domain Eukaryota; class Dinophyceae; order Suessiales; family Symbiodiniaceae; genus Effrenium; species Effrenium voratum. Next base: position 1,335,119 of record CAUJNA010003427.1, read on the forward strand.
CCAAACCACCAATGATCGAGTGGGAAGCTGAGCAGGCCGTGGTGGTTGTTGGGATATACATGTTAGAACCATTTTTGGCTATAGTTCTGGTTGAGTGGTTGAAATCCAAGTCCACTGAACTGCTAAAATTTGAGAATTGTTGCTCCCCTTCCAACGTCAACCAAGAGGCGCAACCAACGAGGCCACTTGGATGACCACCCCATGTCTCCAAATGGGAGGCCCCCCCCAGGCAAAGACGACTGTGTTCCGATCGCAACATTTGCATAGAGCCGTCCAGGTGAGGCATCATCACCTGGTATCATCACCTGGTCTACTTTTCAAAGAGTTGTGGCACGTCTCGTTTTACACCGGCAGGCGATCTGAGTTTACATTTGAATCTTGTCTAAATCACATTTGCCGAATTGGCAACCTCGAGATGTGAAAGGGGACATCGGGGAGCTTCTGTTCTCATGCTTTCGGGGCTGAATTGGGGAACCTTGCGTGGGCATGACTTACATGATCTGGATTTGTGTCCATCAACCATTTTGAGAGGAGTCTCCATAACACATCGATGTTTTTGGCGTTTCTTTTAAGGGTACCCTTTGCAGGTTGATGTAGGGGAAGTTAACAGGACAACCATAACACACACACACACACCTGTTCGAATCCTTGTGCCAGAGCAACCGCTCAGGCGGAAGCTGAGCGACGCCTAAAAGCACTGAGGGAGATGGGGGCGGCGGAGTGAGGCCAACGCTCAAGGCACCCCCCCCGGGTTCCGATGGCAAAGGGCCACTCGAATCAAGCCAGCGGTTTCGCCATAGTTCCTTCGCCATTTTCAGCTTGTGGTATTTCAATTGAAGGTTCCCTGGGTTGCTATACAGGAACATGGAATCACCGGGGAGTCATGTTTGTGTTTGAGGGCGCTCCACATCCTTCAAGATGGCCGTTGTTTTCAATTCCAATGGCTTCCCTTGGTGGGCAAATGGAAGAGTCATGCAATGTCATGCATAACCAAGGGGCTCTTACGTTCCACTTGCAGGCTACACTGTTCTACTCGAGTCCAAGGAAAAATGCAAATGAGCTCCGGGCGCGTGAAGGCTCGTCGCCTGCTAATTCCGATTGAGTTCCACTTGCTTCTGTATAGCTTGCTGGGAACGAGGTACAACTTGACAGCAGTCGCTCGGGGCTTCTTTCCTTCACAACGTCGGAGTTGAGATGTTTGTTCCCTTGCGCGCTGAATGGATAGGGAGTCCAAGACGGGATCAGCTGCCAGGAGTCTTGTGCATCGTTGGGAAACCCTAGAGTTATCATATATATATATATATGGCCAGGATGTAATTGAGAGCCAGCTTCAAAATGGTTGTGGACATGAATCCCCACATCAACGATGCCCACCTTAAGGTCCTTTAGCTAAACATCATGCCCATCAGTTTGCTGCGAAGGCAACATGCTCGATGGGTCACGCAAGCCTTGCACGCCATCGGCTATGCTTCACTGCGCCGAGCCGGTTACTAAATCTGATTTCCGTGCTTCCGTCGCGCACAAGGGAAGCAGCGGCAGAGGGCGGAATTCGAAAAAAGAAAGTCCTCACCGAACAGCCCCGGTTTTGCTCACAAGAATTGGGCACGGTTTTTTGGTTTGATCAACTGGGTCGAGGGTCTCCTTCCTTTTTTGGAGGTTTTAAAGGAAGCCAAGGGAAACAATCAGAGACAAACCCAACTGGGCTCCCTTTGGATGCTACACGCGTTCCTGTCTTTGCAACGTTTAAGAAGCCACTGGAATATCCAGGCAGTACCACAGCACCTAATACCCCCATTGGCCATGGTTCTACTGTTTCTACAGCCTGGCTTCATTAGATTTATAGCAACGGACATGACATTTGAGCCTTTATTTGCCTGTTGGTAGATGTGTTTTAGGCGCTGCTCCTGTGTTTTGTCAGTTTGCTGCAGGTTGTCCTAGGGTTGGTGTCTTAGAGTCTGGCATGCAAGCCATCGGTTGAAGCACAACCACGTGACGTTGTTGGCAAGTGGTTTCTGTGTTGCTGTTTTGCGTGGCGCTTCCATTCCAGTGGACGCTCACTCCAAAGAATGTCAACATAGCACTACCCGGAAAGGGGGATAAAGGACATGTGCCAAAGGAGCTTCCTAGGAGGCTTGCCCACTTTGTTGCTCCATTCGAGTCGCAAGAAATTGGAAAAGCAGCTGACTTAGGGTTCCCCCACGGTCCACATAAACCTGCGGGGTGCTTGATATCCCCGCCTAAAATCTAATCATGGAGGGCTTGCTTGCTGCAGTGGCTGTTTTGGCTTCACTTGGACATGTGTGGCTCTTGGCGTGTGGCGGTGAAGTCTTTGTCCACATCCCAACCCCCTTAAAAACGGAATTGGGGGAGGGTGACCCCTGGAATTCTATTTATAGTTCCATTTCCTTTGTAAGGTGCTGGAATTGTGGACCCCCCACCCCCCTCCCCCTTATGGTAGGGGGGAGGTTTCCACAGTCCGTGCCTCTTGCCTGTCGCGCGCGGCATTCTTTGCAGCCTCAGCTTTCCAGAGTCCAGAGTCCAGACGGAGAAGCACACGGCCAGCCGCCCGAGCCGTATTTGACGAGTCCCAAGAGACGCCTTTGAAGAGATAGGCTGACATACCAGAAAACAGCGCAACTGTCGACCGACACAAGCCGCGCAAGGCAGGCCTATCACCTGCATCAAAAGAGAAACGGATGGATAGTTTGATCTCTCCAGGGTTGTTCAGTGGAACCCTTTTTTCTGGTTTGGTGGGGAAACCCCACAATGATCAACCACAAAAAGGGGTGTCCTTTTGTTCCAGCGTCAGGCTGGAAATTTGCTTGATTCTGGACCCCTTATGTGACGCACGGGCTTAACGCCCCCATTGGCCGCGAGCTATTTGTGGGATCACGCATGTATCAGGCATGGGCGCCAGCCGCAGGACTGGTGAGGTCTCAGGTTTAACCCTTCGGTGGTATGGATAGGTGGGGATTTGAACCCATTCACTTCTCAGGTTATCCTTGGTCGGTGGTTTGGATTGGAATTTGGATTGAACCTTTGGTTCTTGTTGAAAGTAAATGGGGAACCCCTAGCCTCCAAAGCACCAATCCAAACCACCAAAGAGAGGGAAACTGTGAGGTGTGAAAAAAAGTCGTTGCTGGTTCAAGCATATCACCGTGGTTTCCTAAGTTTCGGTGGGCAAAGCAGAGTTGCTTGTTTCATCAGGGCACGCATCGCAACACAAAGGAAACCATGGCGGATGAAATCTGCGGTTTGCTTCCCAGAATCTCCATCTGGGATTCAACCCCCTTTGCTCCCCAAAATAAAACACGTTAAGGTCATTAGAAGGCGCCTTGGTTCCCCAGTGTCCAACCCACTTTCAATGCATGTGTATTCGCATGGATAAGTAGCTAAATAAATGAATCGATAGATGGATGGATGGATAGAATGGATAGATGGATAGATAAGTACATAGATGTATGACTTTTTTGGGCAGGTTGGCATCATCAAGCCTTTGGGGTCTCACACACGCGCACCAGAACGCCTTACCCTGGAGGACCACGCTTGCGGCTTGCTGCTCTCGCCGCGGTGGCCACTGCAGGGGCACCGAGAAAGGGCTTTGGAGCCTGTCATGTGGGTGTGTTTTCTTTGAAGGTACATGTTGGATTTGGTTGCAACCCGGAAATCGAAAGGAAGCCCAGAATCCCCCCCCCCATTTTAGCACATATCCATGTTGTCTTGCTTGACAGTTCGCGAGGAAGAAAATGGCCTCCTGCTTGGCTTCCATCCGTTAGCCTGATTCATGGCGAGCTCACACCTGGTGGAACTTGTGTGAATTTTGTTTGCGCAAGGGTCTTTATTCGCAGAGTTCGCCCTTCTTGTGGTTTCAAAGGGGAAGAAAAGGGAAAAACTAACAAGTCGCCATGTTTGGGGGTCCCCAACAGAAGGCACGCCCATGGCACTTCTACCCCGCTGGCCATTCGCTGGACTCGAGGCCTGGCCGCAGGACACGCCCAGCTGGCCCAAGTTTCCTGGGCGCAAGGCGGCTCGGGGTTCGCCAAAGGACGGCACCGGAAGCTGGCTGGGCTGCAAGCATAGGGTCATAGGTGTCTTTTTTGGGTGAGTTTGGTTAAATATGGATGGGTTGCAAGCATAGTTGCGCATAGGTGTGCTTAGGTGAGCCTGGTGAAAAATGGATGGGTTCTGGTTTAGATGGGTCTTGTGCCCCATTCACCAGGGAAACCCCATCTATTTTCCCAAAAGGCCACCTATGCACAGGCCCAGCTGCTCAGTGGCGCCCTTTTTTTGGGGGGGAAGGGTTCCCCTTTAAACTCAACCAACCAAAAGAGGATGCCCATTTTTTCCCATGGCCACTGGGCTGCAAGCTGAGGTGTCCTTTTGCTCGGTTAGTTTGGATAGAAATTGTTGCGTGACTTCCTTTTGAGGGGTAGGGAGCCATAGCATAGAGGTTTGGTTGGAGAGGCTGGTTAGAAATTGATGGTTGGTTTTATGCCCCATATACCAGGCCCATGTTTTGTTCCAAGGGTCACCTGCAAGGCAATCCTGAGATGAAACCTAGCTCAGCGCATCCCTGAAGGTTTTGATGCCGCAATCCTACCGGAAGTCAGGCAACCCTTGACCATGGGGGTTAGCTGGTTGTCCAACCCCTGGGGTCCCAAAACTCAAAAGCCTGGCATAAAGAAGGGCCCTGATCGACATGGGTCCAGGCCATTTGGCTGTAACTTTGCCTCTGGGGTCCATTACAGACCTTTTGGGACTTTGGGGTCAACGGCCATCAGAGTTGGGGTGTTGGGGAATCATGGAAGACAGTCTGCCGGCTTTCAATCCCATGGCTGGGTTTGGCGGGGAGGATCCCAATTCGAACCCCTGGCCGATGAGGGGGGCCTACTAGCGGAGGGGCCTTGGCAACCACAGGCTTCCGATTGATTGGGAAGAGGGACAGTTTTTACGAGAGAAGTCCTCAGTTGTCCAAAGCCGACCTTTTGACCTTTTGGTTTTCCCAAAAGGTTAACCTTTTAGTTCTGGGTCCTTTGGGCAACTGAGAGCCAGACGAGCGCGAGTCCAAGTTAGCTGTGCGCATCATAGGACCCAGCGAATATTGGAGGGCTGGGATCTTGTGCACCAGGTGGTAGGTAGTTTCACCCAGCCTTCGCAGGACTTCATTCACCCCACCAGGATTGTGTCCATCCACTGTATGAACACATTGTGTCTATTTGAGATTTGGTTGGATCTTTGACCTTTAACTTCTAGGCACACGTCTGTTTCCCACAAGCCCATCTCAAAAGCTTGTTGGGCAACTTAAGTTGTTTTCCTTTCAGCTAACCTTTTAGCCCAGGAACCCTTCTCACCACACAGAAAAGCTCCAGAACCATCGCAGTTTTCCCTGCGCAGGTTCAGGTGCTCAACGGCACGTGGCAGTTTGCCTTTCTGGGCGATGTGCCTTTGAGCGCCGGCATCGAAGTTGCCGCCCGGCAAAGATCGCTTGGATCATCGATCCCGGTGGATGCCACAAATATATATATATATATATATATGGTACCCCCCCCCCCAGGGACCTACCTTTTTGATGAATTCACTGGAATTTGCAGTGTTTTCTACCCTTTTTTGGGCTTTGGGGAGAGCAATGAAAAAGAAGCATTTCCAAGGACGTTCTGGAAGCTTCAGGCTTGATTGAAACCGATTTAAACCGATTTAATTTAAATCGGACATGGATTCAAGATTCAAGATTCAAGAATCCAGGCCAAACTTTTCCAGGGATTCTTGAATCCAGGCGTCAATTTAAACCGATTTAAACCGATTTAACTTAAATCGGGCATGGATTCAAGATTCAAGATTCAAGACTCCCTGGAAAAGTTTGGCCTGGATTCTTGAATCTTGAATCTTGAATCCATGCCCGATTTAAGTTAAATCGGTTTAAATCGGTTTAAACCGACGCCTGGATTCAAGAATCCCTGGAAAAGTTTGGCCTGGATTCTTGAATCTTGAATCTTGAATCCATGCCCGATTTAAACTTAACTCGATTTAAATCGGTTTAAATCGAGACCCAAATTCAACATTGCACTTTGCGCGGCTGTACTTTTAGCACAGTGTTGTGCAAGCATCCAAGTCCTGATTATTCATTCAATCTGTTTCAATCTAGGCCCACATTCAAGATTGCAGGTCAAAGTTTTCTAGGGAATCTTGAACCCAGGCTCAACTGAAATTTCAGTCGGTCTCAATGGGTTTCACTCGGGCCTGGACTCGCGTTTGCAAAGAAGACTTGTCTAGAGAATATGGGTTCTTTCCTTATCAAATCCTGTTAAAGCTCATATTGAATTGCAAGTATATATTGGGAAAGGAACTCTATTTAAACTCGCAATCTCAAGTTTGATTACCATTAGGATTCTGACCAAATATTTCCGTATTGAGTCCCAATTAAATCCTGTTCAAGTTCAAATGAGCATTTAGAGAGCGTTCGTTGGTGGAGATGTGAATTGAGTATGAAAAACACTACACAACACTGTGTTTTACGGTGTTTTCTGACCAAGGTAGTGTTAGGACTAGTGAAAGACACAAGTTTGGGACCTTTGGATTCTTTCCTTATGCATTCCACTTAGTATGTTTTATCAAATTCAACCTTATTTCTGATTGAAATTCAATGGAGCTTAAGAAGGACATACTCCAGCCAAAATTGCGATTTAGATTCGAACTTAAATATTGACTGTTTATGTCAAATTAAATGGTACAAACTATTTTCTGTCCAATAGACCATTGTACATTGAAATTCAATCACTTTCAGAACTAGCTAGTCCTAGTTTGGTCCTAGTCCTAGTTGGGAGATCCTTGGTTATAGGCCAAGTATGGTCCCAGCTTACTGAAATACATAGAACGTATAAAGGACATTACAAAGGAAGTTCGTTGTGAATTGTAGTTAATATGTTAGTCAAGTTCTATGCAACTTCTAGCTCAACAATTGAATTAATTTGAAATAAGGAGAATATCCAGTCAGAATTTACATGTTAGGACCAAATATTAAACAGGACTTTTTTTCCACCAGAATGTAGTACTTGACATCCAAATACTATAAGAAGTAGAATTAAATGGTCTAGTCCTAGTTTGGTCCAGATGAGAGATCCTTGGTTCTAGTGTTAGGTTGCTCCCTAGTTGACTGCAACAATTAGAAAATATACAGGACATTGCAGAGGAAGTTATACTTGAAGTTCATTTTTTGTAAGAATCTGAGGTGGGTCGTCTAGTCCTAGTTTGGTCCTAGTCCCAGTTCAGAGATCCTGGGTTCTAGTCTCATTTGGTTCTGGTCCTAGTTGAGAGATCGTTCCTCCCAGTCCTAGATGGGCAATTCATGCACTGGAGAGGCAGCCAAAAGGTAGGTCCCTGGGGGGGGGGGTAGCATATATATGTATATATATATATGCGATGATGAAAAGACCGGTGCCTTTGCTTGGGGTCCAAGTGCAATGATTCCTGTTCAGGGAGCAATGACCATAGGTCATGTAAGGTGTTGTTACCATGGCTACAGGGAAGCCGATTCCAATTCAAGGTAATTTCCTCTCCAAACATGGAGGACCAAGTAGGGCGGATTTGGCCAACTTTGATGCCCAGGTGGATTCGTGCGTTTCATTCCTCAGGGTAGTTACCCTAAACTCAGCTTAGTTTAAAGGGAACCTAAAACGACAACCGCCATTTTGGGGGCGGCCCTTTGACACATGGCTGCGGCTCAAAAACATGTACCAAAAACGGCACCTTGGCAAATGGAACCAAGGACTAAATCCTGTGTAACCCCAGTAGGATATTTTGGAGCCACTTCCACTTTCCCATTTGTGCGTGTTACCCTTTTCAGCTCAGTGTAAATGGAGCCCGAAAGGACAGCCGCCATTTTTGGGGCGCCCCCTTGACACATACCCATTTGTGTGTGTGTGCGTGTGTGTGTTTCGGCGAGCCTCTTTGGAGCGACTCCGCCAGGCGGACGTGGCCACAGATGCGGTGGAAGTGCCCGATGCCTTCGACATGCGCCCAGAGGTGCCTCGCTGTGGCTGCTGGCCCGAGGCCGGGCAAGGGCTTGCTCAACTGTTGGTGGCTTTTTAGCGGTTTGGTTGGTTAGTGGTCGGGTTTTCCACTTAACCCACTAAAAGTCATTCACCGTTAGCGGTGAGGACAGCCCAGGGAAGAGGCGCTTCCGGATTTGTGTTTTTCCGGAAGCTGAATGAACAAACCCTTCTCAAAAGCCCTGGGTCTTACTCCCTGAGTTCCTGGACTTTGATTTTTCTGGGAAAGACAAGTTTAGTGGTACATGGAAAGTTCAGACTATTTTGGGCCCATCATGGCCCATCAACACAGGAAGTGAGGGGGTTGTGGATGGCGAAAGAAGGATGGAGAAAATGGCGTAGTGGCTTATCCTGAAGGGGGTATGTTCCAGGGGTCGGGTGTACATCTTCGGAAGTCGGAAATTGTCTCAAAATCGTGGACCCCTTTTGGGGTGGCGAATTTGAAGGGACAGGCAAAAGGAAAAGCTCCAAAAGCGGATCAGCTTTTTCGGGGAAATCCAGTGACCCCTGTCATCCATTTGCCGAAATGCATCGTGGTGTTTCTTTTTGGTAGTAAACACACTTGCCCAAAGGGAATGGACCTTTTGACTTTGGGTTTCCCCATTTTGGCTTCCCATTTTTCAGTCATGGCCCCAAAAGGTGATCTCGTACTTGCAGGTCCCTAAAGGGCACCTAGTGGTAAATAAAGCAAATCATACTTGTTTGGGCCAATCCACTGGATTGGCAAGTTGATTGCGGAACCCTTGGCCCCACTTGGAGCCATTGACTGTTCAGTTCGCGTTTAGAGGGGTAATCGAATCATCTCAGGGTTTCTTGGGTGGTGCCTAAGGGGATTTCGCCCACCCACAGTATGTCGACTCAGTACACCTAGATGAGATGAAAGCCCCAAGAACTGCTTTGCCGAGTTGAGTACAGAAAAAGAAAGGCCCCTACCTAGTAGTCCAGTCCCTCAGACTAACATGGAAGCTCCCACAAAAACCTCTGTAAATGGAACCCAGTCTTCCATTCCGGGGTCCGTTCGGGAGCTTCCATGGAATCGCCTGGGGCAGGGTAGAACCTGTGGATTGCAAAATCCGCTCGCACGTGAACGGCCGAGACCGCGGAGGCCGAGGCCTGCGAGCTGTGCTGCGGCCGCGGCTTCGGCACCTTTGGCAGCTCTCAGCTCCTCGGCTGAGTCGCTGTGCTTGGCCCCCGGTTTGGTTTGGGGCTCACCTTTTTGTTTGACCCCGGGGGGTCAACAAAAAGGGAAGGGGGGGGGTCAAGAAAAAGGGGGTCAAGAAAATGATGGTTCCTTGGCACAGTCAGGTTTGCAGTTGTAGTGCGGCAATCTTGTCAGCATGGTTTGCTGGGAAGCCACAAGGGAACACTCAACTTTTGGGGTCCCCCTATTTTGACTCATACCTCTGCGGCGCTTCGATTTTGAGTGTGGACCGTTCCCCCATTCTGTTCCCCCATCAATTTGAGACCCGCATGGAGTATATTTGTCGCAGGGCCGTGCTCAAGTTCAATTCTTTTCTGTTGGGATCAACCATCGCCCTAGGCTACCAGTTTGATAGGTGAGTTGCCCTTTTGTGTGTGATGTGGAAGCAGTCAAAGTGTCAAGCCAAAAATGCAACCGTTGTGCACAAGTGCTGGCCAAGGCTAAACCGAGGAAACCGCAATTGCATGTTTAGAACCGAGTGACGTGATGGTTTGCAGCAAACCCAATTTTCTTTTTCACGGGGCACCTGCGAAGAATTCTGTTGATACTTATTTGGCCGTTTGCTCCAAGGGGTGTCGGCTATACAGCCACTATAAGGCCACTGAGGGGTACATACCCCAACTTGCTCTTGTGAACGAGGCCAAACATCCAGCTGGCCACAGCTCCCGCGCTCCCGGTGCCATGGACATTCAAAGTCCCCTCAAATTTTCGGTACCCTGTGTACCAGGCATATGTTTTTGGGATCCCCCCAGTTGAAGCACACCTCGGTATCCTGCTTATCAGCCACATTTCTGGGATCCCCCCCCATTTTGAAGCACACCTCGGTATCCTGGGCACCGGCCGCAATTTTGTTGGGACCTCCCCTGCTTTAAGCAAAGCTACTGCCCAGCCGCCCATTTTTTTTCCCCAGCACGCAGCATCGACTCGCCGGAGAAACGGATCGAGAGCGCATGAGTCAGTGAGGTGCTGGCAGGCGCTGCCGGAGGCCGGCCAAAAAAGAGGTGGCTCGCAGCCGTCCGGTTCCTTAGCTTTTTGTTAGCCTTTTAATGCTTAGTGGTAGTTTCTATTTAAAACCACTAGTTAAACTTTTAGCGGAAGCTCTGGGGGCAGCCCAGAAGAGAGAGAGAGAGATTTGGGGGTCCAAGTGGTCCAACTGTGGATTTGGTGTCCCACATGAGCACTTAATGGTTGCAATTGTCCGTCGGATTTTGAGTTTCTTGACCTTTGGTACCAGGCCTTTGAGATGGTTGCTGATCCGTCTTCTTGTTTTTACATTTGGTACCACAAATTTCCGTTGACCTGCAGACCAGTGCTTCTGGTTCTGTTTGAAGATATGTGAAACCAAACTTGTGTCACTTGTTTATCCAAGTTCCCTGAACTCCAAATATTGAAGGCATACTGCGTATGTTGTTATTTGTTTTTGTTTGTTTGATTGTGGTTGTTTTTTTGGGGGGAAGGGGGGAAGGGGGGAAGGGGGGGAGATGTCCATCTCCTATTCCACTGGATCCGTTCCATTTCCCGAGCCAGCGCCCACCGAGCGAGCGAGAGGAGGACAGGACCGCGGGCTTCGAGCAGTGCTGCGGCCCCAGCCCCTTGAGATATCGCCGGGGGGTGGCCCTCTACCGCAGCTTCGTGCAGGCGGGGGAAACCAGCCGCGTGTTTTTTTTTTTTTTGGGGGGGGGGAGGGGAAGGGGAGCGGAGCCATGTTGCACTTCAGGTGCCAGCAAAAAGTTCTGGTCTGCTGCTCTTCGGTGCCTGACTCTCGGATTGGAAACACTGCGGGGGCGCCTATGGGTGTCTGGTCGTTCAAAGCCTGGAAGAGAATCAACCACTTCTTATACTTCGCGGGGCAGGGTACTTAGGAAGTGGTCAGTAGTTCAAGGTTCGACTTGCTCGGGGGATCTTGGGGGACTTGGCAACTGGGCTCCGCCGACGTGTGCAAACCACATACTTACATAGCGAGTACCCTTGAGAGAACAGAGGGGTTCAAGAATTCTATGAAAAGAGGCAGGGTACTTGGGAAGTGGCTTGTAACCGTTGTTGAAGCCTATTTGCCATGGTTGTAAGTCCAACGGATTGAGTTTCCCTTTGCTTCCCCTTAGGCCCAACCAAAGAGCGCTGCAAGTTTCATCGATTGTTTTGGGGGGGGGGGCCCGAAGACATGGTTGAAAGTCCAGTTTGGTTGTAGCCATACCCAACCACTGAGGCCCCATTTTGGTGATTTCGCCTTTTTCCTGGCAAGGGAGGCCCAAACCTCACCTTGGGGGTCATTATTTCGACGGCTTCTGGGGGTTCTCAAAGTCAGTAAATGGGGTTGTTTCCCTTTAAACCACCACTGAACAGGGGTGACTTTGATCATGGTAAGTAAAGTCACCGGCCTTCCAGTCGCCCCCGTTGGGCGGGTTTCCGCCCAGAGGCTCCAACCACTTCGCCAAACAATCCAAGGCACTTTGCGGTGCTTGGTGGCCGTCGACGGGGTCTTCTTGGCGGACCATTCCGGGCTCTCCGCCTTCAATGTGCCGGTGCCCGCGTCGGAGTCCACGCACTTCGGCGAGAGAAGGGATGCACGTGAGCTCTTTGGAAGGTCGAAGCTGGAGCTGGTTTATTCCCAAACCACCAATCCAAACCATCAGCTGGAGCGAAGCTGAATGGTTTTCCTTGGCTAGATCTATCAATCCGGATCCATTTACATGCCGTGAGGCTTCGCACTGTCACGGTGCTGGTGGACAACCGCTTCAACCAGGTGCCGCGTTCGAAAGCGTTCGGCCCGAGGGGTTACCTTCCGAGTTGCCTTTGAAGGCACCCGCTTCCAACGGAAGCTGAGCAAAGTGGTGTGGGTGACAGTGTTGCAAACAAGACGAAGTTGGACAGAGAGTCAGGATGAAACCATGGCTTAACGTGGGTACTCTGTCTTGTTTTGTGGGTACCTTTTTGTTGGTTGGTTTAAACGGAAACCGCGAGAACTCCATTTCCCCCCCCCCCCCCAAAAAAAAAAAAGCCCATTGTGTAAACAAAGGTTTGGCTGACTCCCTAAGCTTTGCTTAACATTGCCAAGTGGACATGGCAGTGGCTTGGTATGCCACCTCCGCCATTTTCCCTGATGGTTTGGTAGTAAATTGTTCTTAGACTGTCGGTTTGGGTGACTGCCCTGCACCAAAGGAGGCAAGCGCTGAAAGCTTTCCGTGGATTGGGCGCTTCCTTCGGGTGTTTTAGGGGAACCCCCAAAAGTCTGCTTCCCATCGCTGAATGTGATCATGTAGGAAGTGCCCCATATTTGTGCATTCTTGACGGCTGCCACAACACCTGAGTGCAACCCCCCTGAAAGCCCCTCAGCCACGCACACTTTTCATATCGGCCAAAGCACCCGGGTTTTTTCGACTCAGGTGACCCACCCAGTACACCAACTCAAGTATGATTGGTACCAAGCAGGCCGGAGAGCCGGGGGTTTGCCGCTCTCCTTCAGCGCGTAAAGCAGCATGTGTGGACGCAGATGGGGTGTCAAGTCAGATCTGGTCAAATGAAATACGGAGCAAATCATTGCTTGTTCCCGTGGTCGCCTGCATGCTGAAACATGTTCCTTCTGCATTTTCCTGCAATTAGCTTCTTTGCAACCCAACCAATTTGTCCTTCTCAAGGTGTCTACGTTCTTTTTGGTAAGACCGCTAGTTTTCTGGCATATGGGTTGATGATTGACTCGCTGGCCGGACATTGTTTGGATGTGTATTTATAAGATGTCCACAAGTTCTATCCAGGTAAAAGTTGTACTTTGTCAAGTTGTAGCCTAGACATTGTGTGGGGCGGTGTTGGCACGGCGCAAGTCGGTTGTCGGTTGCCATTCCCTGTTCGCCTTTGTGTTTTTCTGCAAGGAAGGTAGGATCATTGCGAACTCATGCAGGTGGTGCCGGCGACACATTGACCTCTTGAGCTCGCACACTTTGGTCCCTTCCTTGTCATCTGGTGGGCGGTTTATAAAGCTTCAACTTCTTGGCCTGTCAGCTCAATAGGTCACGTGCAGCTGTCATGAACTTGCCTGGCAGACATGTTAGTCGCAAGCGGCCGGGCTGTTTCGGCGGCCGGGCCTTTCGCGTCGAAGTGGGAAAGACTAAAGTTTTTTTGGGGGGGGGCAGCTGTTTGCATGTTGAGGAAAGCCACCCTCCAACACTCACAGGCACACAGACACACAGACACACAGACACACAGACACACAGACACACAGACACACCCACACACACATGGCGTGCGCACAGAAACCTGTTGGAAGCCGAGTTCCAGAACCAAGAGTCGATCGGCGCTGCTCATGTTTGTTGGCAGGAGCGTACGTGTACTTATGACACAGGCAGCTTGCACGTCACAACACTTGGGCCATCCCAAAGATTTGTTGCCACAGAAACCGTGAGCCGCCTTCGCCTTTTCGGTGTCCTTTTTCCTGCGGGTTGCTTTGTTTTGGGATGCCACTGCAAGCCCCAAGAACCAGGACCTTACTTAATGTCTCTAGGTATTGGATCTTGTGGCGAGTCTTCTGGAGCAAGGGCACCTTGAAAATGCCTGGCCTCCCAGGCGGCTTGATCCGGGCCGTTCAGTTCCACAGCCTCCGTGGCCTGGTCTACTTGCAGGCGGTGGAGGTGTTCCCAAGGAGCGCCGGGGAAGTCGCAGCGCTTTGCTCACTGAATTTCTGGACTCCATACTTGCCCGGTGACTAGGTCCCCCAGCTAGGTGCCCTTTCTACCGCTTCTTTTTTGGTTGGGAGGGTTCCCCTCCTAAAATAGACTACAGAACAAAGGGTGCACTTATTCTAGCCTCTCTACTGGATGGCCTAGGCGAGTTGAGCGGGGAGCTTTTCGGTTGTCAGGTGGCTTGTATTTAGACAGGGGCCAAACAGCTCAAACCGTTTCGGTCAATCACTCAGCAGGCCAGAAAACTTGTTGGGAAGGTCTGTGCATTCACACCCAACAGGTTCAGAGCTGGTAGATGCTTCCACAAAGATGTTGGCTGAGAGATGTTCCCCGTGTGATGGTTTCCTCTCGGATCGTTTGATTACAGACGTTTGAATGACAGGGTGGCGCTAGTGGTGCATTTGTTGAGGGTTTCACTTGAAGTTCGGGCAATGTTGGGAACCTTGCAAGTCACTTTACCCCTCTTGGGTTTTTGGGTTGGTTTGGGGATTTGAGCCCTGGTTCTTGTTGGGACGGTACCTGGCAACTTCCACTCGGCCCCAAACCACCACCTACTTGCTTGAAGGGGCGGAACTAATGAGCAACCAGCCCAACCACCAATCCAACCATCCATCATCCACAACCACCCCCGAGCCAGCCAATCCAACCTACCAACCAACCTCCCCCCCAAAACCCAAACCAGCTACGAGCCAAAGCCCTTAGGAGCGCTGCGGAGGTCGAGGTGGATTTTAGACTCTCTGTGGCCGCCGAAAACGTGCAAGGTGCCAAGGGAAGGAGGGCTGGAGAACTTACTTGAAAGGGTTGCCTCGCTTTTTTTGCCCGCCTTGCAAGGGTACTGGTGCTTGTGTTCAACTGCCTTTATTGTGTCAAGTTCTTCCTTGGGGTGTCTCCATGTAGTTGTGCTAACAAACGCATGTTCCAGCGCTTCTGGGTAGAGGCCTGTTATAACACAAATCCTTGTCGTGTGTTTGTTTCGGAGTGTTGTCCTGGTCCGGTGTCCCCATGCAGTTTCGTTACGAAAGGCCTGTTTCAGCGCCTGCTATGACCATTTCGTTGGTGTCCCCATGTTCCGCGAGCTGCTTGGAACTGGGATCTTGGGTGTTGGGTGTTTCGATAATGGGATTTGCTCTGGACGTAGTGACTTCACGCGATGGCCGCGAACGTAGTGCCTTCACGCTAATGTGGTGTCAGTTGGCGGGATTCGGACTTTACGTGCGGACGTAGTGACGATTGCATGGGCCCAGCTTCTGCGATACTAAGGCTCTCCCCTTTGAGGTTGGTAAACAGAATCAAGCTTCTCACGCCCTCAGTTCCGCAGCAGGCCTTCCCGCACATTTTTCCTGGCCAGAAATCTGCTTCTTGGATGGCTGGAGCCCCGAGTTTCGCCTTTTGGGGATGCCAGCGGATTGGATCGAATGTTTCCCTCGCGTCTTAAGTGGCTCCCATGGAAACTCATGGAAACTATAAACGCACCCCGTCAAAGGGTTTTCTAGTTTTCTGGTTTTCTGCCGGGGGGGGGGGTTGGCGTTGGTTGCAGCCAGAACCCCGTGTTTTTTGCACGCCTCAGGTTTGCACTTCAGGTGGCGCTTCGATGATACGGCAGAAGGCGCTGGTTCTCAGATCCGCACCAGACCGCCAAAGACCTTCTGATGTGTTCTTTCTTCTGTTTGTTCTTTGTGTGTGTGTGTTGTTTTGTTGTTTTGTTTCTTTTGTTGTGTGTTGTTCTTCTTTCTCGTTTGTTGTTTAATTCTTCTTCTTTTTTTGCTGGCACGCCTGGGATGCCAAGAGCTTGGATATGAAGGCCTTTGCCCCAAAAGACCTCAAGTGATTTTGGGACCCTAGGGCCCTTAGGGTACCCTTTTCGCGGGCCAGTTTGGAAAGGGGCAGGGGGACAACAAGAACTCCACTTTTTGGGGGTCCCCTGTCCTGAAGCCAAATCCGACATGCCCCCTGGTTCAAATCATCTGGCGTTGCCAACAGTTGGGGTGGAACAAGGCGCTGGGAAGCTCCCTGAAGCTGAAAGCGAGTCGAAAGATTCGACCATTGAGCAGGTATTCTATCGGCTGATCGGCTGATTGATGAGCCAATGAGGACATGAGAACATGCCGGATGCATGGCTATGTGTATGTCCATATTTATATATGTGTATGTGTACATATATATATATGTATATATTAGTGCATATCAATGCATCCAGAAGCCGATTCACCAGCAGTTGCCCGCATATGTATCTGTATATGAATGCATATAGGGAGACACACGCATTCAAGCCGAGAGCTTCGAAGCACCTGGCAACTTGCAGGTTGCTCGTGGCAGCAGTGGCCCACGGTGAGTTGTTGCTCGAGCAACACCTCAGTGCCGGACGCGAAGCTTTGGACGCCCCAGCAGCCACACTTGCACCGCCTCAAGGTACCTGGGTGGCCAAAGGAGAGTATACCTCTGCCTATCTTATGGCGAGCTCACCGATTCAGGGGCATTTAACAAGCTCTGATAAAGGTCCATTACTTGCCGATCCAAGTCTTGATTCAGCCTTTGGAATTGTACAGTAAAATTGTAGATACGTGACAAGGCAGCAAAAAAGGAGACCACCCTTTTGGCGTGGAGTGGCGTGGTGTTTCCCATTTTTTGGCAACTGTCCGGTTCTCAGCGCTTGGCCAGTGTTCCCTGGGCAACTTGGACTTCATGAGCCACTTCACTACTGGCGTTTTGTGTCTTTTTTCGCAGCCAAAGAGGCCCACTCTCCTTGAGTTCTAGGTTTCGTTTCTTGGAAGACCGGTTGAAAAGCACTCGAAACCGATCTTGCGAAAACCACTCGTTTCCCGGTCAAAAAGTCAATGACCCGATCCACATCGTGGAGTTTTTTTTTGGAAGAAGGTGTATTTTCGCAGAAGGTGCAGGCTCGTAAGCTAGAGTTGGCAAGCTATTGGGTCTAATGACCCCCCAATCTTGACTGCCATTGGGTTGGATCTTTAGACTTTGACTTGTTGGGAAATCAAGGGGTTTTCCACTAAACCCCCGAAAAGTTAAACTTTTTGCAGGGGGGTCAACAGCAACCAAGCAATGGAAGCGCTTTTGGATTCCTTTCCGTGTTTACGGCGTTTTCCTCGGTTTTTTTCTTCTCCTCTCAGGTGGCGCTGCTGCTGGGTGAGGAGCTTTTGGACTGCCAGGAGGTGCGCTTCGGCCTGAGGACTCTGGAGGCCAAGGGCCGGGAGCTCCTTGGCCATGCCGCGCCAGTGGTCGTTGTTGGGAGCCCCTCAGCCAAAAGACGTGGGTGGCGCAGTTGCTTTTTTTGTTGGTAGGGTTCCACCCCCAAAAATGGGCAGTTGTGTTTTGTTGGTAGGATTTGGGAAATGTGTGGCGCAGTTGTGCATTTGTTTGGTAGGATTTGGACACACCCACGAAGCAAAGAACATGGCGCGACCGTATTCCTGTTGGTTTGCAACCATGTTATGCCCATCCCGAGCCCTGGAACCCCTTGGACCATTCCCTGAAAGCTCACCATTCTGGAGCCTATTTGGGGAGTCCTCGAAACGTTCACCTGCTTGGAGTAAAGGAGGTGTTGCGGCCGTGCTTTGTTTGGTTATGTGGTTTGCTCGTGGTCTGTTTTGTATCGTGTTGGCACCGTGTTGGTGTTTTAGTCTGTTGTGTGTTGCTGAATGTCTGTGTTGTTCGGTGTGTGTTGTCATGTGTTGTTTTGTGTTTGGTATGGTTGTGTTGTTGTGTAGTATGTTATTTGTGTGGTGTACAAGTGTTATGGTCGTTTGTTGCATTTGTTGAAACCGTGTTTTGATTGTTTCGTGTTGTTTTGTGTCTTGGGTTGTGTTTGTTTGCTTGTGTTTGGTTGGTAGGTGGGTTACTTGCTTGCTGGCTGGCTGGCTTGCTGGCTGGCTCGGTTGGTTGGTTGGTTGGTTGGTTGGTTGGTTGGCGTTTTTCTCTTTTTGTGTGTGTGTGTGTGTTTGTTTGCTTGCTAGCTTGCTCGCATGCTTGCTTGCTTTATCGTTTGTTTGTCATCTTGTTTTATTGCCTCAGCGGAAATTGCAAGGGACCAACCTAATGAACACCCATTATTTTGGATTTGCGTCTTGTGCGTTTGCTTTGGCAGGTTGTTATGTTTGGTTGTTTGGCGTGTCGAGTTGTGTGTGTTTTTGTTTCCTCTGTCTTGGTTTCAGTTTGCTGGGTTTGTTCTTTGTCCCGTGTATTGTATGTTGATTGGTGTGCGGTCCTGTTTGTTGCGGCTGTTTGTCTTGTGTTGTTCTTCGCGGTGCGGTGCATGCTGCAGTTGGACTTCTGTGTTTGGTTTGTTTGTTTGTGTGCCTTAGAGTGCAAAGAAAAGGGTTGGGAGCACCCTGCAGGTGGCTTTGTCGCATCCGCGCCATTGACAAAGCTCTCGGTAGACTCGTGTAAGTTTGGGGAAAACATCGGTCAACCACCTTCCCGAAAGTCAAGGGCAGCATTGGTCAAGGGACCCCGGGCCACCCAAAGGTTGTTTCAACAAGGGCTGCCACATGTGTAACAGACGAGCGCGCAAGGATCCGGCTCAATGGCCAGAAGCTGTCGCCCCTTGGCTTCTCATTGAACTGGGGGTCTAGGAAGCAGGCTTCACAAGAACGAAGAGCCTAAAGATCCCTTGGCACCGGGTGTCCAAAGTTCTCCGGCTTACGATTTGCATTCTCATAGTGACTACTGAAGTTCGGTAGTCAGATACATGGGTGAGTTCCCGTTGGGGCAAGGTGATACATTGGAAAGGGTTGGCCCAACCTCCAGGCCATGGGTATGGCCTGACTTACCTCACCTCAGAAAGCCCGAGGTGTTTAAAAAGCAAAGATAAGATGGAACCCAACCACAACCAAGAGGTCACTCCTAAAGGAACACATTTCCGGCAGTTTTCCTGGCCCATTCGACTTGAGACGTTTCGCATACGTCCACTCAGATCCATTTTGGGAGCGTCGTTTTTGAGGGCAATATTGGGAGCTGAATAATTGCACACAATAGACTAGATTTGGCTAAGCCAATCAAAGCACGCAAAGCCATTCGGCAAGTCTTCTTGCTTAGCCCATGGTATTACTCTTTTCTGTTGTTGGATGGAATTATGCGGGTGTGTTTGTGCTTTAATCCGACAACTTCTGTCCTGACCCTAGAGAGCCCAAGCTCACACTCCCCAAGTTTGAACTGCGCACATGCTATGCTTACATACAGATACATACGCACACTTTGTTTGTAAGCAACAGCTCAAACTTTAGCCTTTTGGACGCTGCACCGTTTGGGAAGAACAGTTTAGTGGTACAACACAGCTCTGACTTTGTTTGGGCAATCCACTTTGGACAATGAGCACTTAGAGCACTTCTTTGTGGCTCAGTTAGTTGTTCAGTGGCTCCCTTTTTCCCTTTTTTTTTGGCTGCCTGCCCCACTAAATGGTCTTCCCAAAAAAGGGCTGCCTTTTTTTCCTAGGGTCACTGAACAATATTTGCATCCGTGGAAACTGCAGGCTCTTTGGCCTCAACCGGCATGACCTGTGGTCGAGCGCGGTCCTCACACAGGAACAACTGGTTCAGGAGGGCAGTTTCTGGGAGCCTCGGAGCCCCGTCCTGCTTGCCTTCCTTGGCTGCTGGCTTTGGTTGGTTTGCTTTGGTTTGGTTTGGTTTGCTTTGCTTTGGTTTGCTTTGGTTTGGTTTGCTTTGGTTTGGTTTGGTTTGGTTGGTTGGTTAGTGCTGGTTCATTTCTTTGTTGGTTGGTTGGTTGGTTGGTTGGTTGGTTGGTTGGTTGGTTGGTTGGTTAGTGCTGGTTCATTTCTTTGTTGGTTGGTTGGTTGGTTGGTTGGTTGGTGCTGGTTCATTTCTTGGTTGGTTGGTTGGTTGGTTGGTGCTGGTTGCTTTCTTTGTTGGTTGGTTGGTTGGTTAGTGCTGGTTCATTTCTTTGTTGGTTGGTCGGTTGGTTGGTTGGTTGGTTGGTTGGTTGGTTGGTTGGTTGGTTGGTTGGTTGGTTGGTTGGTTGGTTGGTTGGTTGGTTAGTGCTGGTTCATTTCTTTGTTGGTTGGTTGGTTGGTTAGTTGGTTAGTTGGTTAGTGCTGGTTCATTTCTTGGTTGGTTGGTTGGTTGGTCGGTCGGTTGGTTGGTTGGTTGGTTGGTTGGTTGGTTGGTTGGTTGGTTGGTGGGTTAGTGCTGGTTCATTTCTTGGTTGGTTGGTTGGTTGGTTGGTTGGTTGGTCGGTCGGTTGGTTGGTTGGTTGGTTAGTGCTGGTTCATTTCTTTGTTGGTTGGTTGCTTGGTTGGTTGGTTGGTTGGTTGGTGCTGGTTCATTTCTTTGTTGGTTGGTTGCGTTTCTTTGTTGGTTGCATGGTTGTTTAAAGTTGTTCCCTTGGTTGTCTACAGGGAATGGAATCATTGGATCAGAGCCTCGAAAGGACTGAACAGTTGAGATCTTGGGCTAAGGTCTTATTCAGGCTCGGTTGGCCTTACATTGGCTCACGCGGGCCTATTCTACCTATTGGGAGAGAGTTTGAATGGTCTCTGATTTTGAGTTGAGAAATGTTGCCTGGGTGGCTCCCAGCCATCCCCTTAGTTTTTGTTTCCACTTTTAGTGTTTAGTGGTTGGATTTCCATTTAAGCCACAAAAAGTTAGTCACTTTTAGCGGGGGATCTGAAAACGGGCAGCCCAGTTGCCTCGAAACACTTCGGGGTTCGACCAGCTGCCTCTTCTCGTGGGGCCCAAGAGTGTGGGCCCCGTTTTTTGTCTGACGTTTCGTTTACATACCAGGCATGTAATAAGGTTTGCTTTCTCTCAGGCACAGTCTAAGATGGTTTCCACCACCCAAATCACCCCAGAAAACACGGGTATATATTATATACATACCCTCTATCTAGTGGCTTTTTGGTGGTTGCAGGGCTCGTGGCTTGGGGGGTAATGGAAACCATGTTAGACACGACCAGCAGAAGGCTAGGGGCCCACATTTTTGTTTGGGATAGCCCAGGAGGTTTGCGAGGTTCCTTGGTGAATTTTATGGGACGCGTCGGGGTTTGCCAGGTCCCATAGTTTTGATCTGTCCGGGCGCTTGGCCTGCAGGGGCGGGGATGTGGCTGGCATTTTTGGCTGCAACCAACTTGGGACTTATCGCCTATAACTTCTTCACGCTTTCGGGTGAAAGCATAGGCTAACCGCCTAGAGGCCTACCTGACATGTATCCAGCAGTTCGAAGGCTTTATGGGGTGACATCCCATTCTTAAGGGTAGGTTGAGGGAACAGGTACACTTTTTAGTGTGGATTTGTTACAAAGATAAGCCAAACTGGCGATGGCTAATTCCCCTGAAAAGTGAGACCCATGGCTATATTTGAGCAAAGATAAGCCATAAAGACCCGGTAAACGCGGGTCCCAAAAAAAACGCGTTGCAGGACGTGCAGCTCTTAAAGAACCTCGGCGCCAACTTTGTGCGCGGTGCGCCTGGGACATTGGAGAGAGATGGGATTCCAAACCTAAAAAAGGCCGTGCTTCGCGAGTGGAAATCACATTTTCTAGGTCGGTACCCTTATTCTAACTTCTCTACTGGAGGACCTAGTTTTGCGTGACATCCCCGGTTTATCATCTGAATCTTGACCCTCGAAGCCATCACCAAAGCACCTTCGGGTACACAAATGCAAATATGGTCCCTTGAAATTCGTTTGATCATGTTTGATCGATACATTTTGCCATTTGCTGTTTGCTTTCTAAATTTCTATGGGTGGAGAAGCTTCGTGGTTCCCACCAGGAGAATCTCTGAGTAAATCTGTCCTAACACGATTTCGCGCGGGACCTCCAAAGGTGTTTCTCTCTTCGAACCCCCCCCCCCGAAAATCAGACCAGGTGGCTTCATTAACGGCCCCCGCAACCCTTCCGGAAGCCTTTTCGCCCGAAGCCGCACAAAAAAAAACCGCTCCGGAGAGACCGTTGGTGAAGCCGGTGCCGAACATGTTCAAAGTCCAAAGCGGCTGGCGCAAAAAAAAACCGAGGCGCACTACGCGCAGGACCAGCGGTTCCTGGACTTGTGCGATGAGCAGGGGCTTTTGGTCTGGGAGGAAGTGCTGGGCTGGCAGAACACGCCGCAGGAGAGCTTTGCTTCGGTCAAATTTGGTTTGCTTCCATTTGCTTAAGGCTATGATTCTATTTTCTCTTGTTGGTTTCAACAGGAAGCTGTCACTGCTGGATTTTTTCCAGGGGTCTTAAGCAAATGGAAGTTTGGCGGTTGTTTGGAGGGGTATCCCGGTTGGGATTGATCTGCTTTAAAGCGGTTGGGTTTGCCTTCGTTTACTGAAAGCGAAATTCGGAGTGTAATTTTAAGGAGTGTGAAGTTGGCGGACCGGTCTCACGCGCGTGAATTCGAGCGAGACCCGGAAGCCAGGTTTGGCTTACATGTGCAATGATTCAACGTTAATTTGTTTTTGCCCGGTGTGTGCATCGCTTTCGTCTACGGACCCTTTTCCTATCCAAGGCACTCAGAAGGTCAATACGTGGTTTTCTTCTTGCTGTTTGCTCGTTGCTTTCAGCGGGGGTAGTAGTAAGGCCAGTGCTTCGCATTTGCCTGTCTAGTAGGTAACTCAGGGACCACCCTTCGAACACCGCAGTGAAAATGGGAGGTTATGCAGACGTTTGGGCGGGGAAGAGTTGGTCTCGAACCCTTTCTGCAACGAAAACAAATCCGACTCCAGCGTTCGCCTTTGCCATTTCTATTCTCAAGGACGTTGTTTGGGATGCGATCCCAGCAAAAACCTTCGGCATTTAGTGCCTACCTTTGAAGCTTCGTTCTGTTGCCTATGGCCGCTATTGGCTGGGACCGGTCCATTCTGCCTTCGGGGCTCATCGTGGACTCTGATGGGGCCACTGTGCGCGCGAATGGCGGCGGCTCGAAGTGCGCCACTGTCCAGTCGCATGTGGTACTCAGCTCAGGTGTGCAGCGCATCCGATTTGAGACGGTGGACTTCACTCCCGGCCAGTGGAGTGTGGCAGTTGGGGCCGTGCCTTTGGGCACTGACACCACCGGGGAGATGTGCCCCATTGGCTACGGTGGCGCTCCGGCGGGCGAGGGCTGGGGCTACTTCGGGCACGACGGCGCGAAGAACCATCGCAGCTTTGGGGGGACGATGTATGGTCCTTCGTGGCACCGAGGATCCATCATCACCTGCACTCTCGACTTCGACGCTGGCACCGTGTCCTTCGCGCACGACGACCAGCCCCTGGGGGTGGCGTACTCGGACCTCAAGGGCCCGGTGCGTCCGGCGGCCTGCATCTTTGCCAACCGCGGAGCCATTAAGATCCTCGACGTTACCAAGCTGTGAAAAACATGCTGCGGTGATTGGATCCGGAGAACTATTCTCTCATGGGAAGAAGGCACACGGACCTTGAAGGCTCCTCCTATGCAGGGATTCTCTGCCCGTGCTTCGTTTTCTTCACAACCATCCCAGCTGTCACCGCGGGCTCGCCCTCGAGCCCTCTATGATGTTCCCTCCGCGGTCGCAGGTCGAGCCCCAAGCCCCCCCTGCCTGGGAGCAGTGTGCGCGCTGTTGGAGGGAGACAAGGGCGGCGAGAGTGATTGTTTTCCTGCAAGCCACAAGTATTGTTGACCAGCCACAACACTCGCTGACTACCCACAACAATACTTGACAACAATACTTGACCAGGCTTTTGCGACTAAACTGATTTGTGTTGTTGTTTTTTTGAACAGCAGTTGTTGTGATTTGCAGTGGATCTACTAGCCAACATTTGGGTTGTGATGAGTAAGGGAACTTTTTGCACATTAGCATGTTGGGTTTGCAAAATAGCTTGGGCTTTGGCTTGTCAGGGTTCGGGCTGGCAAGTTCTACATGTCCCCATGAAACATGTTTGTTTTAGCCATGACCCATTGGTTTTGGATTCTCTACTGCCTTCACCCCTAACCCCCCCCCCCCAGCTCCAAATGTTCAAGCCTAACCCAAGGAATTGTCTTTCATTGCTCCAAATGTTCAAGCCTAACCCAAGGAATTGTCTTTCATTGTCCCTTTTTTACCAATGGTGTTTTTCACTGGGCCAACACCCATAGCTACTTTGTGTTATGAACGAAAACCTATTTAGTGTGTTCATCATTCATCTCATAGTGACTGCATCTCGAACCACAACCCATGGACGTACTTTGCACGGATGCTCTTTCCGCAAATGGGTTCTTATGCAAAGAACAGTTATCAACCAACTAGCAGGTAGCATCAGCAGCAACCGTGTCAATGAGAGGGAACACCCTGTTCTTGATGATCTCAGCTCTTGTGGAGAGTTTGGTCCCTTGCAGTTCCCTGACCCCATAAAATAAGCACAGAGTACAAACACCAAGAACCACGGTGTGGGTTTTGGCGAGGGGGAGGTTACAAGAATCGGTGCCCTTGTTCAATCTAACTCAATTCACCAATCGCGGACTACATCCACCAATGCTAGGTGACGAAGACTCGATTTGGAATCCACCCATGTGCTACCCCATGTTTTATTGTTGCATTTAGAGGTAGGATGAAATGCACGACCCCTGCGTATGGGACAACATGCCAAGTACTATCGGAGTCAAACAAGGGAATCAGTGGAAGCATCGTATAGCGTGTGCCCACGGCTCCCCATGGCCCCAAACCTGAAATCCATGCCAAGTTATGCCGGCGCTTGGGGTTTTGCCCAGCTGGCCAATCCAGGGGTTTCGACCCGGCCCGGCCCGGCCCAAGCAACTCGCGCCGACTCGGGGGCTTCGGAGCGACCCCGTTTGCTGTGCCGAGGACTTCGCGGACGGGATTTTTATGATGCAGAGCTTGAAGCTGGCAGATGAGATGGTCGCTGCATCCGTGAACCACCCGCCAGGTGGTGGCATTTTGTCGCTTCGTTTCGGAAACTGTTTCCAACGGCTGTCGCTTTTCCCACGTTGAAAATCCCAAAGCAAACATATGCGACTTTGAGGGTTGGAGATGGGACAACCGCAGCTTTATGAGGGTGCTGGTGGTGTGTTAGTTGTTTGGTTCTGTCTGTCACTTGAGGGTTACACCATGTGGGTACTGGGACTCATACCCCGGACCGCCTCCCGGTTTCCCTACTGTAAGACTGTAACTGACAGACTCGTTTAGTCCTTATTGGAAGAAACCAGGGTCCTATGATTTGAACATGTATTCTGGGCAAATGGTAAATTCCTTTCTGTCCAAATTGGAACTCAGCAGAGGGTCTCTTGCAAAACCCCACAGCCAGGTCCCGAATGGATGGGTAAATGGAACCTCGAACCAGAATCGGACCGGATGCAAATTTGAATTGCACATACGTGCGGAAGATTTCCCCCAAAGACCAACATGAGATGGGTCATGTGTTTTCCGTTGTTGCGCATGCGCCCCTCTTTGGGCACGTCTGAGGTCCGTGATTTTCTTCGGCTTCTTCAATGAAGGCGGAGAGAGTTGCTCCACTAGCTCAGTGGCCTTGAACTCCCTGTTTGTTGTCGCTCAAAATTGGAATCAATCCGAATAATGTCTCAGGGGCTCGGTTCACTACGAAGTATTGGAATCACTCACTTCCTGAGTTCATGACGTTTGACCTTTTTGAGAAGACCATTCTAGTGGTAAATCTAAAGTTTGGACTTTTATTGGGCCATCCACTCAGCAAGTGAGGGAATCAATCCCAGAAAGGAGACCATGTCTTAAAATGGTTCAATGTTTCCGCAAGGGTCGCTGGGTGAATGGACCAATTGCCTTGAAAACTAAACCCGAACTCTTCGCTCAGAACCCATGGTAAGACAGGCTCTCGGTTCCGTTAAATGCCACTGAACAAACAGCTTTCAACCAGCAAGGGGATTTGGACATGAGGAAAAGCAGGCAAGGTGGGAGGAGTCAACCGAAAGAAATCTGCCGGTATCCTAAGATGTGCTTTTGGACGCCCCGTTCCAGCCTTTTGGCCTTGTGGCCTTCCGTGAATGCGGCTGAACGAAGAGGTTTCAACCAGCGTGCTGGAAAAAATGAACCGTTTGCGTCCAAGTCCTTTGGGCAAGTGAACAGATGCTATACTTGCGGCTCAGTGGCGCCCTCCGGTAGTAAACCCAATGCTTTTACACCAACATGGTGTGCTTCGTGTGTAAGCATGCTCATTTCAACCCAGACGTTCAAGTCACATGTGTTTGAACTTGAGGGGTGTCCTACTCGAAGATGTCAGCCTGGAGCCGCTCAAAGGCCAACCCTGGTTCAACCAATGTACTACGCAAAGCTATACGTGCACTCTCTCTCTCTCTCTCTCTCTCCCTCTCTCTTTTTCTCTTTTTTTCGAAGTAGAGCAACCAAGCTATGAAGCGTTCTACGGTTCCCTAAATGGTTGGACTCCCAACTTGTTAGGGTCCGAGCCTCAGGAAATGACCGAGGCAGAGAAATCGTTGGTTTCATGCCCCTAACTTCATTGGCAGCTAGGCCCAGCGGCGGTCGCAAGTGCTAGTGACTGCCAGTGACAACTTGATACCGTAGCCCTGGAAATGGAATCCCTACGTTGATCTCACAGAAAGGGTACTTTTCCAAGCATGTTGTTGGTACCGCCAGATGTACATGTCGAGTTTGAGCCATGCTTCGTATTGACCCTGTCCACTTTGCTATGGGATCCGTCCCCTTAAGAAACACACCTTTTGGATCTTTGGACTTCAGCTTTTTGGGAAATGAACTTTCCATTGGACCCGCAAAAAGCTATTCCATTGGACCCATGCTTCATAATTACTGTGGATGGAGAACGCCTGCACCACTTTGAAGCCATTGTTTCTTGGTATTTACAGGGGGTCATCACTTCAGGGTTTTTTAGCGGGTGCGAAATGGATTTCGTCCATCCGCAGTATGGACCCCAGACCCACGTCCCAGCGGGCCCCTTACGGGGACAGCGACATGAAGCCCCGTCGGTGGCGTCCAGGCCGTTCCGACGACCCGAGCCCCGCCACGGAGGCGGCGTATCACAGCGCCGCGGCGGCGGCTTAAATGGTCGTTACGTTTTTGTTTGGTGCTTTAAAAAGTACAAATGTATAGCATCAAAATAAGAAACATGTTGTTTTCTACAGGTTGGACACAAACAAATGGGTTAGATCCTCAAACAAATGGCTGGTGTTTAAGGTTGGACCTATACAAATGGGTTGTTTTTTTCTCGGTTGGATCCACAAAAATGGTTAGGGTTCTTTGGGTTTTCCCTTGATGCACCCTGGTCTTATGAGTGGGGGATACCGTTGGGGTTGCCTTTTGCTTGCTTCCCTTTAAACAGACCGCAAGAAGGGTACCAACAAAACAAGTGTTGACGGCTTCTGAGGGTCAAGTTCAAAAACTGCTTCATGGCTTTCCTAGCACTGCACAGGGGTGACTTTGGCAAAATGAGGCCCAGGACCATCGTACATATTTGTTGGCTACAGAGGGTCCCTTAGATTCCGTTTTTGGAACCTCCATTGGTGATAGATTCAACGGACGCCGGCAATCAACTTTGAAAGACATCCCATGACCCGGTTCTTTTTGATGGTACCATTTGAAAAGGACAAATCCAAAAAGGGAAGCCAAGGATGGGAAGCCAACAGCTGTAACATGATGGTATCCGGTAGCAAAGGTTGAAACCCCAGGTTTAAAGACTGACGTTGACCAAAATGACATGCACACAGACAACGAGTTTGTGACGATGGACGGGGCTTGCCCAAAAGAGAGCGGTTCATTTGCGTCCTGGGGCGGTGCTGATTCACTGATGTGGTGGTGGCCAAGTTTCAAACACGACGAAACTAGGGGAAACCCAGAGAATTGCCGGGACATATTTTGATGGCAAGCCACATGCCCCTTGAGTTCATCAGGGCCACGTGCCCAAGTTCTTTACAAGCTGACTTGTGAGGCATCCATCCGTATCCCCCGAGAGGGGTCTGAGCTTGCCCTTACGAGATCAAACTCATGCTTGGAAGGCGGAGCTGGGGGACGTTCCGCGAGGAAATAAAAGCGCTCGCGGGGAAATAAAAAATGACGAAAGCAAAAATAAGCAAATGCGTGCGCAGAAATAAGCAAATTGCGTAGGAAAATAAAACTCACGTATAACAAACTAAACAAGCCCGCGCAACCCCCAAGCCTCGTTTTGCGTAACAACTTCTACCTTATTTAGTTCTTGGCTTGCAAAGCCCATGAACAAGTATCAGGGCAAGAATCGCGCAAGAAAATTAAACACACAGATAAAAAATAAAACACGCCTCCGCAATCGCTCAATGCCTATCGCGCCACAATCCTTCCTGCATGTGTTTTTGTTTTAACTTCTCGGTTCAAACTGAACAAAGACTTGACAAGGAACAAACATCAGCGCAGAATTAAGCCGAGTACGCGCGAAAACAAATTACACAAGCGCAAAACATAACACGCAACAGCATAACGGTATGAATGGAAAAATTATACTACATTTTTTTCGTTCCCAGCTCAAGATTGCTGCTTGAAAGCCCGCTCGTATCTACATTTTCCCTAGAAGCATTGCGCAGTAGTAGAGTCGTTGAGTTCTGCGCAGCTCAACTGCGCAGAGAAAATAGGGCAGTGAAATGCATAGAGGCATGCATAAGCAAAGTGCACAGTGCAAATCAGAGAGGCACGCGTAGAGCAAGTGCCGAGGTATGCGCAGGGAAAGTAGACAGTGAAATGCATAGAGGCACGCGCACGGAAAGTAGACAATTTGATTGCCTAGAGGCATGCGTGGGGCAAGTGTAGAATGAAATGCATAGATGTTTGCACAGGGAAGGCTGCCGCCCCCCCCAACCCCCCTCCCCGCGCCTTTAATTTGAATCATCATTTTTGAATCATCATGCGAGAGCCACTTTTTACACTCTTTGCCCCTAACTTTTCGATCCACTTTGTTGGGCGTCATGCCCCCCCCCTCCCCCGCTATTTTTTTAGATTTTTTTCAGCCCCAAACCCCACCCCCCCCCGCTATTTTGGACCTTTTTGCACCAATTGAATCATCACTGTTTTTCGATCATCATTGGTGGGGATCACTTTTTCAATCATCACTGGGGGGGGGGGGCTAACCCCCGCGCTGCTGTTTAGATTTTTTTGCCCCATGTTCGATCATCATAGGGGGGGGCATCGCTTTGTTTTCAATCATCATGGGGGGCTGCCGCCCCCCCCCTTAACCACCTGCTGCTGTTTAGATGTTTTTCTCTTAATTGAATCATCACTTTTTCGATCATCATGGGGGGGGCCCCCCAACCCCCCTCCCCCCCCCCCGCGCCTTTAATTGAATCAGCAATCATCATTGGGGGGGGGCCACGCCCCCGCTATCTTTTTCGAGTTTTTGCCCTTAGAATCATCACTTGTTCGACTATGATGGGGGGGCTGCCGCCCACCCCAACCCCCCCCCCCGCCCCCCACCCCTCCCCCCTCTGCGTTTTCATATCTATTTTTTTTTGGGAGCGGCCCTGTTTCAATCATAGCTTTTTTGGATCACCGCCCCCCCCGCCCCGCTACTTTTTTTTGTGCCTGAATTGAACCATCATATTTTCATCCTCCTGCTACTTTTTAACAGCTTTTTGGCCCCTATTTGAATCATCACTTTAACAATCATCATGATGGTTTTTGGCCCTAATTGAGTCATCCCTTTCTTGATCATCATGGGGGGCTGCTTGGCTTCTCGGCTTCTTGGTTTCTTGGCTTTTCGGCTTCTTGGCTTTTCGGTTCTCGGCTTCTGGGCTTCTAGGCTTTTTGGCTTTTTGCTGGTTTATGCGGCTTTTGGTGGCTTTTGAGCTTTCCAATTCCTCTTCGGCAGGTAGCGTTTTTGCATTTTTGCATCTTTTCGCTGGTTTGCGCGGCTTCGGCTTTGGCTTTTCGCATCTTCAGGCTTTTTGGCTATTGGTTTTTGCATTTGGCTTTCCGCATCATCAGCATCACCACCACCCTATTTGAATCATCACTTCTTCGAGCGTCATGGGGGGGGAACCCCGCTACTGTTTAGATTGTTTGCAGAGTGTAATTGCACCCCTATTTGAATCAACTCTTCTTCAAACATCATGGGGGGGGGTTGCCGCCTCCCCCCCCCTTACTTTTTAGATTTCTTGTAGAGATTGAATCACCCCTGTTTGAACCATCACTTTTTTGAGCGTCCAATTTCGCGAGAACATGCTGCAAAATACGACACTTTAGGTAATCTGTGTAGTCCATGTATGTCCGTATGTATGCAGTTCTTCGAACATCATAGGGGAAGCTTCTATCACACCCTTTCTTGAATCATTGCACCCCTACTTGAATCATCACTCCTTCCGGCATCATGGGGGGGGCTGCCGCCCCCCCCCCCCAACCCCCCCGCTGCGTTTAAGATTTTCTACAGAGATTTAATATTTAATTAGTTGCACCCCTAGTTGATGAATCACCAACTCTTCCAACATCAGCCCCCCCCCAACCCCCCCGCTACTTTTTAGACTTTTTGTAGACATTGAGTTGCACCCCTATCCAAATCATCACTTCTGCAAAAAACATTTGGGGGGGGGGGCTGCCGACGCCCCCCCGCTACTTTGCACTTCGATCGTCATGGCGCTGCGGCCCCCTTCCCCCAACCCCTCTCCCTGCTACTTTTTAGACTTTTCTTTGGAGTGGTATTTATTTTACGAGTTTTCCTTCTTTTTTTTTTTACGCTTTTGGCTTCTTGGCTTCTTGGCTTCTTGGCTTTTTGGCTTCTTGGCTTCTTGGCTTCTTGGCTTTTTGGCTTTTCGGCTTCTTGGCTTCTCGGCTTCTTGGTTTCTTGGCTTTTCGGCTTCTTGGCTTCTCGGCTTCTGGGCTTCTGGGCTTCTTGGCTTTTTGGTTTCTTGGCTTCTTGGCTTCTTGGCTTCTTGGCTTTTCGGTTCTCGGCTTCTGGGCTTCTGGGCTTCTAGGCTTTTTGTTTTTTTGCTGGTTTATGCGGCTTTTGGTGGCTTTTGAGCTTTTCGCATCCTCTGCATTCCCAATTCCTCTTCGGCAGGTAGCGTTTTTGCATTTTTGCATCCTTTCGCTGGTTTGCGCGGCTTCGGCTTTGGCTTTTCGCATCTTCGGGCTTTTTGGCTATTGGTTTTTGCATTTGGCTTTCCGCATCATCAGCATCACCACCACCCTATTTGAATCATCACTTCTTCGAGCGTCATGGGGGGGGAACCCCGCTACTGTTTAGATTGTTTGCAGAGTAATTGCACCCCTATTTGAATCAACTCTTCTTCAAACATCATGGGGGGGGTTGCCGCCTCCCCCCCCTTACTTTTTAGATTTCTTGTAGAGATTGAATCACCCCTGTTTGAACCATCACTTTTTCGAGCGTCCAATTTCGCGAGAACATGCTGCAAAATACGACACTTTAGGTAATCTGTGTAGTCCATGTATGTCCGTATGTATGCAGTTCTTCGAACATCATAGGGGAAGCTTCTATCACACCCTTTCTTGAATCATTGCACCCCTACTTGAATCATCACTCCTTCCGACATCATTGGGGGGGGGCTGCCGCCCCCCCAACCCCCCCGCTGTGTTAAAAATTGTTACAGAGATTTAATGTTTAATTAGTTGTACCCCTAGTTGAATCGTCAATTCTTCCAACATCATGGGGGGCTGCCCCCCCCCACCCCGCTACTTTTTAGACTTTTTGCAGACATTGAATTGCACCGCTATTCAAATCATCACTTCTGCAAAAAGCATCATGGGGGGGGCTGCCGCCCCCCGCCCCAACCCCCCCCGCTACTTTTAATTTTTTTTTTAATAGGGATTGAAATGCCCTCCTACTTGAATCATCATTTCTTTCACCCCGTCACACGATTTGTTGGTGATGTTAGGGATGTTGGTCGGACATGCGGGGGATGTTGAACACGATGCTAGGGATGTTGACGGGCTAGCGTAAAATGCGTCAATTTCGCGAGAAAATGCTGTAAAATACGACACTTTACTGGCCCGGCAGAGATTGAATTGCACCCCTGTTTGAATCATCACTTTTTCGAGTACCAATTTCGCGAGAACATATTGCAAAATACGACATTTTAGGTAATCTGTGCAGTCCATGTCTGTCTGTATGTATGCATTTCTTCGAACAACCCTCCCGCTGCCTTTTAAATTCTATCACACCCTTTCTTGAATCATTGCACCCCTACTTGAATCACCACTTCTTCCGACATCACGGGGCGGCAGCCCCAAACCCCCCGCTACGTGTTAGATTTTCTACAGAGATTAAATGAATTGCACCCCTAGTTGAATCATCAATTCTTCGCGAGAAAATGCTGTAAAATACGACATTTTATTTGCCCGGACGAAAAACCAAAAAAAAAAAACAAAAAACGAAAAATCAAAGAACAAACTTAAAATAAATGCGCACCCTGCCCCTAATTGAAACATCACTTTTTCGATCGTCGTCTGCTGCCGCCCACCCCGCCCCCCAACCCCCCGCTCATCATTTTTCGATCATCGTGGGGGGGGGGGGCGCTCGTGCCCCACCCCCCCCCCGTGCCCCGCGCGCGGGGGGGCTGCCGCCCCCCACAACCTCCCCCGGCTTTTTAGAATTTTTGCCCTTAATTGAATCATCACTTTTTTCGATCACCGTGGGGGGGTCTGCCGCCCCCTCAACCCCCCTCCCCGCGCCTTTAATTGAAGCATCATTTTTTCAATCATCATGCGAGAGCCATTTTTTACATTCTTTGCCCCTAACTTTTCGATCCACTTTTTCAATCATCATGGGGGGGCTGCCACCCAACCCAACCCTGTCCCCCCCCCCCCCCGCTATTTTTTAGTTTGTTTTGGCCTTGAAACTCTGCACAAGTAGCATAAGTGTTCCGATGTACTCAGGCGAAGGAGACTGAAGCAAAGGTAAACATCTACGTGTTTCAAGTCGCTAGGATTACACACGGCGATATACATACACAGTGCATACACATGCAGTCCGGTCCTGGGCTCTCTCCGGTCCGTCCGGCCGTCTTGTTTCGGTCCGTCCGCGCAGCCGCACGCTGGGACGCGCAGCATGTCCCGCTTCGCGGCGCGTCTGGCTCTGGTCCTCCCCGTCCGGTCTCCGGTCTGTCCGGTCCGTCCACGTCCGGTCCGTCCGCCGTCCAGTCCGCGGTCCGTCCGGTCCGGTCCGGTCCGGTCCGTCGGTCCGTTCGGTCCGTCCGGTCCGTCCGGTCCTTCCGGTCCGGTCCGTCCAGTCCGTCCGGTCCGTCCGGTCCGTCCGGTCCGTCCGGTCCGTCCGGTCCGTCCGGTCCGTCCAGTCCGCGGTCCGTCCGGTCCGGTCCGTCGGTCCGGTCCGTGCGGTCCGTCCGGTCCGTCCCGGTCCGCGGTCCGTCCGGTCCGTCCGGTCCGTCCGGTCCGTCCGGTCCGTCCGGTCCGTCCGGTCCGTCCGGTCCGTCCGGTCCGTCCGGTCCGCGGTCCGTCCGTCGGTCCGGTCCGTGCGGTCCGTCCGGTCCGTCCGGTCCGCGGTCCGTCCGGTCCGTCCGGTCCGTCCGGTCCGTCCGGTCCGTCCGGTCCGCGGTCGCGGTCCGTCCGGTCCGTCCGGTCCGTCCGGGTCCGTCCGCGGTCCCGGTCCGTCCGGTCCGTCCGGTCCGTCCGGTCCCGGTCCGGTCCGTCCGGTCCGTCCGGTCCGCGGTCCGCGGTCCGTCCGGTCCGTCCGGTCCGTCCGGTCCGTCCGGTCCCGGTCCGTCCGGTCCCGGTCCGCGGTCCGTCCGGTCCCGGTCCGCGGTCCGTCCGGTCCGTCCGGTCCGTCCGTCGGTCCGTCGGTCCGCGGTCCGTCCGGTCCGTTGTCCGTGCCGTCCGGTCCGTCCGGTCCGCGGTCCCGTCCGCGCGCTCCGTCCAGTCCGGTCCGGTGAATCCTGGTCCGCGGCGCGGTCCGTCCGGTCGGTCCGCCCAGTCCGGTCCGTCCAGTCCGCGGTCCGTCCAGTCCGCCCAGCTCATGCGGCTCATCCACTCCATGCGTCCAGTCCGTCCGGTCCGTCGTATCTTTTTATTTCTCATGTTTGTTTTGTATTTTCTTGCTGGATCTGCCTATATCCTTAATGCCTTTTCATGGTGCCGGCTGGTCCTCGGTTTTATTTCCCGTGAAGCGGTTTTATTTCCTTACTATGGTTACCCCGGCGGAGCTCACTGGATTCCATCTGTCCCTGTTTGCTTGCCTAGCCGCCACAAACGCCGCAACCCAACAAAATGAAGACATTGGTCAACCCCAGAAGGGCTTCCAAGTTTCTGGTTGCCACTCGGCAACGGAGTGTTTCCAAGGTTTGGAATCAACCCCTAGAACCTGGGTCCTTCAAAATCAATCCTCAATGTCAATTCTTGTGTCAGATAGTAGTTGTTTCCCTTGTTATCGTGGTGTCCCACTTTGGATGCACACACCAACACCCCTCTAGATGAAGCTTGGCAAGGGACACTCAGCGTAAATTGGCGCGGCCGCGTCCTTTCAACTCCCCGCATCTGGGAATACAATTTTAATTTCAGGCCTCAGGGTTCGGAATACCAGACACTGTGACGTTTCATCTCAAAGGGTCCAAAGGCAACTCTCAGGATATGGGCATACTTGTTTCGCTGGACTCCCCCTACTTTCTCCCAGGTTCAAAATCTGAAGCACCGTCCCAACACCCAGCGGGGACCCGCTTGCTGCTGACGTCCCCTCGGCTCGAATCGGCCCCAGGCATGTCCCAGCGGCTCCGCGAGCGATCCAAGTCCAGCCGGCTCATCAGCTGGGGCTCCAACGCAGCGGCCAACGACCGGCGCGAATCCATCGATCCCGCTTCGGCGTCGGATTCCGTCGGTTTTGGAGTCCAAGCTGGCCTAGGTCCCCCAGTGCCTGTTTGCCCTTTTTGGGGGGAGGAGTGCGGAGTCATACTAAAATAGACTACAGAAAAAAAGGTACCCTTATTCGTACCTCTCTACTGGAGGACCTAGTGGCATAAGCTGGCGGCGTAGGCAAAGCCTTGCGTAAGCCAAAACGTGCGTGCTTGTTTTTGTGGGTTTGCATACGCGGGTGCGTACGCAAGATAATAATACGTAGCAAACATGATAGATTCCTGACATGGCTCAAACTGCTTTTACATTGAACCTGGACATCTTGCTCAGGAGGGAAGAGCAACCAGGCTGCCCAACACAGAACTAAACGACTCACTCTCCATTTCAAAAGAGAACCCATGTTGGCCATCTGCTTTTGTTAAGATTCGGGAAGATGAGCCTTGTATTCCAGGTCCTTTGGGTGAGTGAGAAGCAGGTGCTGCAATTGCTGTTCAGTGACACCCTCTACGCCACTTTGAGTGGCAGCCGTTGAGCCCTCAGCCCCTTCTTGGGGGCCTTTCCCAGGGTTCCCCAGGTACTTGCACTATGCGGATGTGTGCTCCTTCCACGCGTACCCAGCGTGGTACCCCAGTGACGCCCCCGGCAACCTCGAGGAGGTCAAAGGGATACCGCTGATTTGGGAGGCGGGTTCCAGCTTTGACGGATCGAGCCGAGCGGAGTTGGGGCAAAAATTGGTTCAAGCCAGTTTACCCCGGCAAGTGCCCTGCCCTACCTAGGGGGGAGCCAAAAGGGAGGCCGCGTCAATCGTGAATTCACCACCCAGCAGCTTGCCATCGGCATGCTTGAAGAGAAACCCCTCGGATCCCAAGACCATTTTCAGATGTGGGCCTTTGACCCCAAAATGCCTCAAAGAATAGGGTCTTTTACACCCGGAATAGAGAATCTGAGAATCGTTCGAAAATTTGCTGGGCTGTGCCATGGGTTTGCCTCGCTCAATTGGAGCAGCGGTCCCCTCGGCCAGGCCTACGGCCGCTATGTGGCAGAGCTCTTTCCAGAGAAGCCGTTGCTCATCACCGAGGCACGCCACCTGAGTTGCAACCGGTGCGTGAAGAACCGGATCTGACCGGATCTGACGTTTCCTCATTTTGGAGTCACACATTTGTTCAAGGATGTTTTTCACATGCCGATTGTTTGGCAGGCGGTCGTTCTTTTTTACCATGCAGTTGTTTACATGAACCATTGCATCGCTTTTAGGGGCAACAGAGATAGAGGCGGTTGCCAAAGGTGACCCCTGACTTTTGCTCCAGATCCTCATCCAGACAAGATTTTGGCTGGTTCTCGCTCTTCCAGCGCCCTTTTAGCACAGGAATCCGCAGGTGGGGTGGGGCATCCAAAAGAGACCAAAGGCGGAGAGGCCCTAGGCCCCAGATGCTCCAACAAACGGGTTGCAATGGCTTTCACGTATCATCCTGGAACCTCTTGGTGCCTTTTTGTCATTTGTCGTGGTTTAAAAGGAAGTCACACCGAAAACCACGTGTAAACGGGGTTCCCCCAAAAAGACACGTCCATTTACGAGAACATGCGACAACCCATTGGGGTCACCCAACACGGCCTGCGCATAGGCCGGCGCTGGGGGGCTCTACGGACACCACGGGCCAAGTGAAGAGAAGTGGAGCGAGGAGTACCAGAGCCCCTTGTTTGCGCAAGCCACGTCGAATTGACGAAGCGACCCATTAAGATCTCACCGTCTTTTTTTTGCCAAACAATGGGTCAGAGTCGCGAATCAATTTGTTGATGTCACCTTTTGGTTTTCCAAAATGTTCGGCCATTCCAAAAGGTGAACCTCTTAATTGTCAGGTGGCAAGTGACTCGACGGTCGAGCCTGCAACGTTGTCGCACCCAGGCGTCCGGGTTGAAAATGGGCAGATGTTGACGAAGCGGTTCTAATCCTGGCGAGCTCAACCGGAGCGAAAATGACCTCATTAATGTGGAATTGTTCTGAAACTCTCAGCGCCCAAATGGACTTTGGGTTGATTTGTCCTCTGGAAACCACACATCTGTGCGGGGGTTTTCCATGTTTGCTCCAACATGGAGAGCTGAATAACTCTTTTCTCCTTAGGCACCACTCACAAGCAGAGGCCATGGCCTCTTTTTGTGGGCTCCCTGTGGAGGGAGCGAAGCCGTGCACCAGTTGAGATGGCGGATACCCTAGGAATATTAGGATACACCTACTCGTACCAGGTGCGAAGTAGGTTTTTTTCCCACAGCAGGCTTTTGACTTTGTTTTGCTTTTGTCTTGCTTTTGTCTTGTTCATGGCCGCAAGTGGTGAACCATTGGGTTGCCCATAAGCCAAAGAACACCGATCCGTGTGAGGTTCGCATCAGGTTTCTGGCTGGCTCGTAGCCATCCCCTTAGCTTTTTGGATGTTTCTTGGGTTGAGTGGTAGATTCCATTTCACCCACTGAAAGTTGAAAACTTCGAGCAAGGGATCTGAGGGCCCAGGTGGCCATGGTTCAAAACCAATGGTACCATTTTGGGATAGGTGCACCACCCATTTTAGAACCTATTTTAGTGGTTGGATTGGGATGTTCACTGGGGGGTAACCGGGGTTTTCACCCATGGTCAGGTTTTTGCTCTTGGAAGCTTAGGCCTTTTGATGCAGATGCACTACCTCTCCATCTTCACGAACCCCTCGATCGCGGGCCTGGCCTTGTGGCAGTTCGCCGACGTGCCCATCGACCGCCAAACCTCCTCGGAGGAGCATCGGCCCAGGGGGCTCAACAACAAAGGCGGCGCAAAGCGAGAGAGTGCCCGCCCCCCCCACCCCCTCCCCCTTCTTTTGTTTACCCAACAGGCACCAACGACATACCAAAAAACCCTTGCCTGCAGCTTGGCTTGCCTTTTCCCCAAAAAAGACAAGGGGGAGGACAGCAGGCGGGGACCTTGTAGTGGTCTCATGCTCACGCGTTCTCAAAGTCCCCAACACCTATTTCCTGAACAGGAATAATGTGGGGTTGGTACAGCTTTTGGTCTTTTTAGAATGGTAATTTTGAGGGATTTTGTTTTGCTCAGCGAGAGAGGCAGGGTGAAGGCATAGGTCTAGACAACTTTTCACAAGGATTCGGGGGTAAAACCAGCTGAAGGTTTCCTCGAAGTTTTGTTCTTTTTCTCTCTTTTTTTTATCACTGATTTGAAGGCATTGTGGAGGGACAACATCTATGCCATGCCCCAGAGTTTCCCATGTTTTGTTCATCCGCGGTATGTACATTGCTCAGCCTGGACACTAGTGCACCATATCACTAGTGCAATGCATCCCTTCTGGCAGCCACTTTGGCAGAGGGTGGGGTAGATAGGCATGGTTGTCTCCCTGAATGAGATGTGGAGTCATCAAGTTTTAGCTCTATCTACTGAAAACACACCATGTTAGACAGACAGCAGCAAGAAGTGCCCGCCCAACGCAGTGTTTGAAGCCACTGAAAAGAGAGCCGAAAAGGGTGACGAAACGCCCTGCCACTGGAGAAAGCACCGGAAGTCTTCAAGCCGCCAAGCTACCAGCGCCCTGACCAAACAGTGTTGTTAACCCATAGCAGTGACCTCCCAAAGCAGTGACCTCCCGTTTCGAGTCGTCCGCCAGCGCGAGTCCGAGCGAGCGACTCGCGAGGCGTGCTGAGCCTCAGCCGCCAGCCCAAGCTCGCCTTCCAGGCGCTGCGCCTGCTGCGCGCCTCGGATTTTATTTTGTGTTTTATTTATTTCTTTTTCGATATCGATATATGGGTTTGTCTCACAATAGGGGAACCCCCAACATGGGCGGTTTCCTTTTGGTGTTCCTGCAAGCCAGATTTCATGGCCTAAAATGATTCGATTCCCCTGTAAATATCAACGAAGGATGGCTTCCCATGGTTTCAAAGTGATGCGAAATTGATTTTGTCCATCCACAGTATGGCTGTGGTTGTCAAAACCGTTTTGGGATCCCATTTTGGTTGGTAGGTGAATTCACCACCCATTTTAGAACCTATTTTAGTGGTTGGATGGGGATGTTCACAGGGGGTACGGGATTTTGACCCATGGCCATAAGCTACGAGTCATATATCATAAAGTATCTATGGAATTAATTTATTCATTTATGGATTTAGATATAGATATGTGTGCATACGTATTATATTGTACATACATATGTATATATCTATACATATATACATGTATATATGACAAATGTATGAACATTCCGAAACATATATATATATATATATGTGTGCAGTCATGTTCATGTTTGAAAGATAGTACTTCTGTAAGGGTGTCTGTTTTAGAGTTGGCAGCCTTGCGGGATGGTTTTAAAGGGAAGCCAAAAGGGGAGGGTTCTATTTGGAGACATGCCCCTTTGCATATGTATGTGTACATATACGTTATATGTGCATTCATACTTTGGGCTAGACTAGAAAATGATGATTCTGTATCTACAATTGTTTATGCGTATCTCCTGGTACCATTTTTGGGTAGTCCGCTGGCGGGCATGTTGTCGGGTATCCATACTTGTCCGCTGAGTGGGCCAAGTTTAAGCTTGGTGTTGGCAGGTTTCTTTGTCAAGTTGAGCCAAGCAGGTTTCACTTTGGTGCCATGTTTATTCACCAGGGTTGCTCTAGTCTGGCTTGCTTGGATGTATGAGTGAGCACAGAGTCTGTGTTATTTTCCCAGTATGTTGCATATGC
Source organism: Effrenium voratum (assembly GCA_963377175.1). Lineage (NCBI taxonomy): Eukaryota > Dinophyceae > Suessiales > Symbiodiniaceae > Effrenium > Effrenium voratum. The sequence continues at coordinate 1,374,426 of CAUJNA010003427.1, forward strand.
TGACCGAGGCAACCGCAAGGAGGGCGAATACTTTGGTCTTATTCTGCCTCCGGAGGATCGGACAATTCGGAATCAGTGGGAGGTGCTTGCAGTGTGCTGGATGTGTTCTGCCTTTGCTCACCGATTCGTGATTCGTGTTTGATTTTTTTGTTGGGGGGGTTCCCTTCAAGCATGCTCCAAGATCTGGATCCTGGGTGAACAGTAGGAAGCCTCCTGGATTAACATATCATGAGACCTCCAGTCCAGGGGTTGTATTGGAGGGAGTATTGATGCTTACTTCTTTAGTTGAAGCTCCGCTTTTTTAAGGAGCCATGCTGGTTGAGTTTCAATGATATTGGGGAAGACCTTGGGTTGAGTTTCCTGTTGACAGGACTAAAGCGGTGAATAAGGAGCCCCATCGTTCCATTGACGTTGCGAACCAGGCTTCAAATCGTATCAAAATGCAGCACCTTCAGCAGAACAATTTGGAGGACCCCTTTGATCCATGGCTCGTTATATCTGCCTTTGGCAACTGCAGGCGCCCTTTCCCCAAAAGGTGCAAATGGGTCCCGGAGCTGTGTGCGTTTAGCATCCCAAAGGCAAGGTCGCACTAGACAACCCGACATCCCACTTGAAAAATGGATTGGCCAAACAAAGGCTCCAATATTCTTGTTTGCCACCGAAATTGGCTTGAAATACTCCCGCGTCAATGAATTCGACTGCCCCAAACAAATCATGGGGAGTGCGCAAAGAGGTGGACAAACTTTTGGAATGTGCAAAGGGGAAGAATAGGAAATCCATCGCCGGCTTTAGGATCCTTATTTCCAAACTATTCAGAAGCCAGCTGATTGGTTGTTTCAGAATTTCGCACAAGTTGTGGGTTTGATCTTTGCCACCCCCACCCGCTTTGACCCCTGTCCCTTGCCCCCTCCCCCGAACACAAAATCCCGACTGTCCAAAACGCATGGGTTATTCGAGGGATTCGGAGATGGGACACAGCGTTTTTGTTGGGGCCCGGGTGTTGTGGATGGCGTCCGTTGTTCTCCCGCTGTATCAAAGTTGGGGTAGCCGCAAGATGGTGGGTATTGGTGGGTTTTCTGGCTGTTTCTGAACGAGGGTTTTTTCACCCCCCCCCCCCCCCCGCCCGACTCGATCCGCGCAAAAAACAAATACAAAACGCGGCGGCAGTTCCGACTCGGTTCCTTTTTCCAGGACTCGGAGCGCCTCACAGGCCTCTTCAAGGTGTGATGCGGAGAAAAGGATGCGGTGCTCAGTTTTAACCCGAAGTGTCCAGTCCCAGGGCTGTGGTACAAGGGATTCTCCCCCTTTATACGGGGGTGGGGGTGGGGGGTTAGCTTTTTGGTGGTTTTGCTCGAGAAAATAGATGGCGATTCCTGGTTGAGCTGGTGGGTTTTTCTCATCTACCAGGGATATCCATCTACTTCCAAACTAAAAAGGACGCCGATGCGGTGCTTCGTTTCCAGTCCCGGGGTTGTGGAATCACTCGGCGTTTGTCCAACCACTTCTGTGATACCAAGGGAATCGTCACCCTTTATACGGAGGGGGCGGGTTCGTCTTTGGGAAAGCGTTTTGGTTGTATCACAGAAGTGGTCATTTCCCACAGCCCGTATTGCGTCTGAAAAATATATGGGCACCCCCAAAATGCATTTCCTAGTTCCCAATCTAGGTCCCCCAGTAGTGCTCTTTCTCACCCTTTTTTTGGGGAGGATTCCCCTAGTAAAAAAAAGACTACGGAAAAAAAGGGTACCCTTATTCCAACCTCTCTACTGGAGGACCTAGCAATAAAAAAAAAAAAACCCAAAAAAGAGTACGCTCCAAGAAAATGAGGAGTGGCTCGCTATGTGTCAGATGTACCCTAACATCGATCCTGCGCAGGAACCGGCCCTTTTTAAGGGAAGATAACCCTTGGTTCCATGTTGGGAGGGTAATGGGAACCCCGGATCTAAGCATTGGTTCATGGGAGGGCGGCCTCATGATTTCCAGTGAGGCAACTGGTTGTTCGTTGCATCGCCAAAGTTTTGACTCCAAATGGTGTGAAGATGGCAGCTGACTTGTTTTCCACCGCCCTTTTGGGGCGGTTTTCTTGGATGGTTCTTCCGATGGAGAAATCAACCACCGGGTTTGTCAAGAGTGAGACTCTACAGAGCGAGAGTGACTAGCGAGTGCCCATGTCGACTCGGCACAGACACGGCAACTAAGCCGCTTCGCAGCATTGGCTCAAAGGGCTGTGAGTATCTCAGTCCACTTATGGCCATGTAGAGCGATCTGACCGATTGACCATAGCACAGCCAGACAATCACAGACACTTCATAGTGGATACGGAGGATATATGCGCTCGCCACGGCCTACTTTACTCGAAGCAGGGGTCTCAGCGGGGCTGCTGGAGAATACAATGCCTGCAGCTCCAGTGGGGATTTTCCTTTTTTGTCTCAGCCAACATGTTCCAAGGTGGTTTCTCCCTTCAAACAGGGGTTTCAACGAACCAAAGCAAAGGTACCTTGCTTTCCCGCGGCAAGTGGAAGGTCTGGGGATACCTTCGGAAGAACACTCCGCGAAGTGGGTCACAAGGCCTTCAACATTTGGCCCAAACATTCGACGCCCTTTCTCCTTGCTTTGTGCTTGAGGGACGCCGGGGTGCCGAATGCAGGGCTAAGCTTGTTTCGAGGGTTCAAGTCTCCCAGGAGGACCCGGAAGACCACTCGGAGGAATCCCCTGACATGAATCGATTTGCTACCAAGATGGGCTTGCCACCTTTAAAGGATTTGATGAATGTGGTCCTCTGACATAAATCCGATGTTGACCTTGTATGCGATGTGCAATTCATGTATATACATATGTGCCTTGCTTTCAGCGTTTTAAAATCGCTAGCTTTTGGGTTGCCACAGGGGCAAAGCACCCGGACTGGGCCCCGTGGGACTGTTTTGACGGCTAATGTCAGCGCATGAGGGTGATTGTTGCCATGGTCAAACATATGGGGCAGTTCAGCGCCTTGAGTCACCTTATGGAACCCCAAGCGGATCCCTATACATCCCTCGGGCGGGACGATGTTGTTTGTTTGTTTGTTTTCCGTCTTGAGGGGTAAGCAGCTTTACGAGCCGGATGGCTACCAGCAATAAACAATTCAATAATGAGCTGTAAGAAGTTCAACAGGAAATCCATGTTGTAGGTGGGCAATTATTTGGCCAGCTTCTTGTAAACACTTCACGTGATTTCTGGAAAACTTGAAGATTAGAGTGCCCACAAGACCGCTGCGACCCCCGCACGTGTGCGATTGCAATCGCATGCGCCGCCCGCAGCTTTTCAGAGGCACAGATCGGAATGGCATGGAGGGTCGAAAGGTCAACCGTTTGTTTGGTCTTTTGCATAGACCAGCTGAATTCCGGATGTGTTGCTACATTCTGAAGCCCCAACGTGCGATCCATGCTCCTTTGTCTACTCACGTTTTTGTTTGGCATTAATAGAAAGAGGATCTCTTGGGAGAAGTACAGGCATCACATTGAGCGGTCAATCGCTTCAGCGCAAGACTGGCGCGCACGCTCGGAAGAATCTTTGCCATTGGCGCTTTTGCTGCGATGCGCCTCGGAATTCATGTTTGGGGTTTGCCGAACCTATGGGTCTGTCTTTTTGGAGGGTCCCCTGGTTGGTTTCAACACGGGAATCCTTCTTTCATTCCCTGGCTGCCTACTGAGAACCAACAGGCAACACAAATTTTCCTTGTGGCCTCGTCCCCGGCGTTCCCGCAGCTCCAAGTAGAGAAGTTCTGGCGCCTCTGGGCTTGACTCATTGACTGGAGATGGGTATGGGTCAAAAGGAAACCACTAGGAATTGGACCACAGGGTTTAGTCTTTGGCTCCATTTACCAGGGGAAGCCATTTTGGGTACCGGTTTTTGACCCACAGCCAATATGAAGCAGAATCTGAACCTCTTATCTGCCAGTGTAGATGTGGGGAAAGATTCAGGGTTCACGGGTGTGATCCTACGATACTTTCGCAGGCTGTCAGACAAGGCTTAAGCCTGGTGAGGGGAGCGACGGGGGCTTTGAACCCCATTTAGGGTGGGTTTCTTAAGTTATACATCCAACACCACCTTCTTTACAAGGGGATCCTGTCAACCAGCTTGTAAAGATGTTTTTGCGGAGGGGGCCACATATAACATATATCCTTTCTTCGGGTCCCTGCTTGAAGCCCGTCAGAAGGGGAAGTGGATCTTCGTATTCTTTTGGTGGGCTGTTTTGCAAAGAAGCGCTTCGGCCAGCCGTTGCCTGCCCTGTTGGGGGGGGGGTCTCTTACTCAGTTGACCCTTTTTCCCCTTCTTTTTTGTGGCTGCCCCACTAAAAATGGTCTTCCCCAAAAGGGTTTCCTTTTTGTACAGGGTCACTGACCCCTGAGCTGACGGCGGTGCGGGGTAAGCCGCGCACCGTGGGGAGTCGCGTGCTCGGGGACGCCGAGGTATGTGCCGGTGCTGCCGAGCATGGGGAGCCCCGCCTCGCCGGTGTCGCCGGTGCAGCTGGGCCGTATCCAGGCGCTTCGCTTCGAGCAGTCGCCAAGCCGGGGGGGGAAGGGAAGGAGGCGGAGGAGCTCGGGGGTCCTGGGCAGGGTACCCTTTTCACGGTTGTCGTTGGGAAACATTTTACATTTTTGTTTATTGTGGTTTAGTGGGAAATCCCCACTTAACTGCTAAATTTTAGTTTTTTGCTCCCCTTCCAACGTCAAGCAAGTTTTTGGGTTGGTGTTGGTTGGACACCGCCACAACCACCCCCCAACTTTTGAGACGGTGTTTATTGAAACATCGAGTTGGACACCACCAAGAATTTCGCCCCCCCCCCCCCCCCGCAATTGATGTACCCGGTTTGGGTTGGTGTTTGCTGGTGCGATAGGTCGGGACTGACCCAGTTTGGGAATGAGCCGCAGAGGAATTCCCGAATAAAGGAAACCATACGGGATGGCTATTATAGGGGTCATCCCCTCATTCTGCTGAGAACCAGCAAGTTCTTGAAAAATCGAGTTGCACACCTCAAGCATTATAGACACCATTTTTGGCAGGTCACGTGGTTCAACCAGCGTCCCTTTGTCCAGTTGAACTGTTTGCAGGTAAATTTGCTCTATCACCAACCGCCCTCAAACCCTCAAACTTGCCCAGGCAAATCGACCTTGCACAAACGTTTGGTGTTCCCGTCTTGGCAACTTTTGGAGGCCCCTGACTGACTCCATCATTTCCACTATCAAAGAAGTCACCCCCGCTCGGTGGGTGTCTGACACCAACAAAAACATAGTTTGTGAACCATTTGGCAACCGAGTCTTTTACCACTCCTTGCTCCCAGTTTCCGACAAAACATTGGCTCAAAATGACCATCAAAGTCACCCTAAGTGGTGGGTCAAAGGGAAATTCACCCCTGTCTCTGACAACAATCATCGGGTTACATGGAAATCCACGTTGCAGGGAAAAGTTTCTGACAACAATTGTCGAGGACAATTCATCCCTAGAAATGGTGCCTAAGGGTCATTTTTGCCCCATTCTCTTTCTATCAAACCAGGTGCTGGAGATGGAGATCCGGCGGCTCAAGGCGCTGGAGAAGGCGCGGGCACCAAACTGGACCATACGGATGCGATCTACATGCTGTGGATGGACAAAATCCATTTCACACCACTTTGAAACCATGGGAAACCATTCTTTGTTGGTATTTACATGGGAATCATAATTTTAAGATTCGTAGACGGTGCAGGATTTCGTCCACCCTCAGTATTGCCTTCTTCCATTTGCTTTGAACCCGCTGCAGGTTATACGCATAGCTGCATATTTGCTTCCAGTTGTGTTTTTCTTGCTTTTCCTTCTTTCTTTCTTTTGACGGGAATCTATACTGGAAACATGTTTCCCAGGGGGGCAAAGAAGAAAGTGGAATCCTTGGAGTACAAGGAATGCCTGTAAATTCAACCATGGTGTATGGTTGCTTTACTTGCATGTTGAGTTGGCATCCACCGTGCCCCTAACCCAAAACAAGGAATAAGTACGGGATGAAGAGAGGGGTACCGCAACTCCGACCGACTTTGGTCACTCGTCATCCCCTTTACTTGCCCACAAAACGGAAATTGTGCCATCTACTTCCACGGTCGCGCAGGCTGAATGATTCGTTTACTCCTGTTGGACTTCTCATGACTGACTGGCAGGTCATGTCTTTCTTCTATATAACTCTTGCTGGAGGGTGTTGTGCCTTTCCATTTAAGAGGTTTTTTGGATGGGGGAACTCCGTTAAGGTCAAAAACATACCAAGCACAGTTCTCATTGTCCGTTTGTTTGTCCCATGTTGTTCTTGCACTTTGCCAAGCGACAGTGTATCACGCCAGTTCCCCTACACAGTCACCAGGAATCAGAATTAGGGCAACACAATCCCACGACTATGCGGACCTTGATGAACCTGGTGCGAAAGTTACCCGGCAAACAAAAGCTTGGCTTTCAGGATTCTCGGCAAGTACATGCTGACAAAACACTTGGATGTCAAGGACCACGAATGCACATCAGACCCTTGCATATTCAACTTACGGCTGAAGCTTGATCCGGGGGTAACGAGCTCGCGCTCATGAGGAAGTTACTTGGGCATTTCTGCTTGCAGGTTTCGTGAATACATTCTAATTCGGCCAATCTCTCAGATAGCTTGTGACACATTGACTTTGGTTGGGCGCCCAGCTTGGAAAGCAATTCAGGCACAATCTAGTTAGCCTGCCTTCCCGTAATTCTCTTGTATCATGGACGCAGAAGGTGCTTGGACCAGGGTTCAAACCAAATTCAGTCACACGAGAATCGTGCATGTACCGCATGTATTTTGTTCATACGTTCTATCCGCAGCAACTCAGCAATACCATAGTAGCCGGAGCTGGGTGTCCCCCCAATTGTTCCCTCTAAGTGTCCTTGGTTTTCGCCCGAGTGTCCCCTCATTGTTCTTGGCTTTTTTGTCGTTGACCCGCGTTTCCCCTAGCTTTCCCTGGCTTCTTGGTTTTCGCCCGGGCGACTCGCCCCCAAAACATCCCGCCGCCGGCGCGAGCGCCGCGCGTCCCGCACGCGCCAGGCCAGCCTCCCGGCCTCGCTGCCGGCCCAGCTCCCCAGCCTGGACGCCTCCCCCAAGGAGCCGAGGCCGAGGGAGCCGAGGGAGGTGAAGGAGAAGGTGTCGCCGGAGCATCTGGAGCTGATGAAGGCTGGAGCTTTGGAACAGCCGTCGTGTTGGGGGGTGGATGGTCAAACGCCATGAAACAAAAGGCGGTTAAGATCAGGCAGCTGGAACTGTTGCTGAGTTGACCACAGGACTGCGGCACAAATATGATGCTCGTAGTGCATGTGTTGACAATGAAATCCCCAATGACGGCCATGGCGGAGCCGTTAAGTCGCTGAGATCAGTGAGATCTCAGCCGGAGCTTTTGAACAGGAGCCGTTTGTGGGGGGAGGGGGGGGGGCCAAACCTCAACCACCATAAAACCAAAGGTGGTTAACATAACCGGCAGGAGGTCTTGGAAACAAATTAGTATGACTCCATTATGTACGTAATCATTGTCCTGTGGAGTTTGGAGGTTTGGGGGTCAAACTTCAAACCACTATTAAAAGAAGGTTGACATAACCACCATGATTTACCCAAGGAGTTTTCATCCAAATTGGGTTCACCATTCTTTTATTGGGGGGGGGTGAATCCTAGAAAGAGGTGGGACAAGGCATGGAAAAGGCAAACCTCGAGGAACTCTTGTTGTGCCATGCCCGCCCTCCATATCCCTCCATGATTGCTCCGTGGAGCCGCGTTTTGGCATGCACGTTGCGTCACCCAGAATTCCACTTTGGGGAGTGCAACCTCTTAAATACGGGGTATTTAAGGGAGTTGCCGCCTGGAGCCCCCGTGTTGAGGCGCAGCAGTGGCACCTGTTATGTCAGGTTGACCTTTCAAATCAAGAATTCGACCTATCGACATAGGGAATATAATTGACCCAGATAGGGCATGAGGTTTGTTCTTCTTTTCTTTTTTTTCAGGACCCTCGAATTAATTTCAACTTGCTTGAAAGGGTTGAAACCTTTGTCCAGGCGTTCAGGGGACCAATTATTTGTGTTTAACCTCCTTGTTGTTGATTCCCAAAAAAGTGGTTTCCTTGTACCAGCTTGGTGCCCACTGAGCACGGTGTAAGCGGCACTGCAGCCACAAGTCTGTTCCTGCGAGGAGACGGTTTCACCGTTTAAAAGGCTGGGCGAGGTTCCCGGCTCGAACCACAGCCCGGCGATGCGTAAATCGCGCCAGCGCCTTAGCAATTCTCGCCACACATCCGGCGAAAGGCAAAGCTGGATGCCACCAGGGGCGATCGATCCCCGAAGCAGAATCCAAGGAGACGAACTGGATCCCACCATCGGCTCTGGCCTTCCCCGAAATCGGTCCGTTGATTGCTGCAGCGAGTTCAATCCAGCGGAATGCTGTACATCAGCTCAGGCTCGCTGGGCTTGAAACCATTTCACAAATCGGTCAGGGAACGAAATGCCAAAAGAAGCGGCGCAAGGACTCTGAACCCAGACTTCACTCCAGTTGTCTGGGAAGAAAAGCGGGGCTGGCGCACTCAGAGCTTCGCGTGGATGTCGCTCGTCTTCCTGCAAGCAAGGGTTCATCCCCATGAGCTCCCTCAGACAGTTTGCGTTGACGTTCTCCAGCAAGATCCATTTGAAAGGCTCTCAGCCTGTCCACAACATCTCTCTGGATAGAAGGTGGGGCATGCGTCTCCAAATCGCCTGCAGTCGCCGGGTCAGAGGGCGCGAACTTCGCTGGCAGCTGCCGCATCATACCAGTGTGCCGTCAAGTGAAGCGGGCCTGTACTGGCCCAGAGCTTTTGGTACCCTTCTACGCAGTTCAGTTGCGCCGTTCGTCCAACTCTTTGTTTGGGTTCCTTCAGAAGGTTGAACTCTTTCTACTCTCACTGAACAGGGCGGTTGACTTTACTTGTTGGTTGTTCTTTGGGTGGACTTGGGTGGGATTTGGGAGTATCCCTTCTTCCCTTGTTATGGTTCACATTGTTTTTTACCTTTTCCATTGTGTTTGTTTCCTTTCCACTTGTTCACTTCCTGTTCTTTCCATTTTGCACATTGCTCGGTCGCTGGGAGGCGCACCGCGAACTGCTGCAGGCGCGGCTTCCCTTCAGTTTTTTTTTTTACTTTTGGCTCAGCACAAGTCTAATGAGTTTTTAAACCACTGGAGGTCCACTGCAACGTTTCGGGCGTTGAGCATCGCTTTGAATCACTCTTTGGCTCAGTCTAGTGAGTTTTGTAAACCACTGGAGGTCCACTATATACTTTGACAACGTTGGAAGCACCATGATGTCAAACAAAAGGTCCGGGCTTAGCCCACTCAAGTGAGCTTTGGGGCCGGCACGTCTGGAATCCATTGGGCGAGCCCTGCCACGAAGCACTTGGGATTCTTGCTGCATTTGTGTCAACATGCAAGCCTTTCCAACCGAAAATGCGATCCGGCTTCAGCGTGTGCCTTTGGCAAATCCTTTTTGGGGTTAAACATAGCTGTGTGCATCTTGCTTGGATGTTAGGACTTTAACATTTTGCCAGCTAATGGGTTTTCCATCAAACCAGTAAAAGTTTAACTTTTAGCTGGGGAGCAAGCGAGATAGCATGTTTGGCTATTTTAGATGTGCGTTTTCCGTCGTTGTTGCGGGGACCTGTTCCGGACCTTCTGGTTGAGTGGGTCATTTCTACCAGACCGCCGGTCCTTTTCAGATCAGTGATTCCAGTTCGCATAGGTAGCCGATCGCTTGCGAATCACTTACAAACTGAAAGGAACATGGCGCAAAATTAGGGGTGTGTACATTTGGGTGTGTTTTGTTGGGGAGCCTCCCAAAAATGATAAACCATGATGGTGTTCCTTTTGGTTTGCCCTTCAAACCAATCGAACGGGTTCCAAAAAAATAGACTCACCCATTTGTTCGTGGTGTAAACAGTCCATTTTTAGGTGAGCTTTCCTAGTAGGAGTGATGTTTTGGGAGAAGGATGACCACACTGGCGAATCCGGACCCCTAAAGGTGGCAAGCGTTTGCTAGGCCCCAGGGCCCTGAAAACTTCCATTTGCTTAGGAATATGTTCTATTTTCCCCTGTTGGTTTTTAACGGAATCTATGACTATATTGGAAATATGTTCCTATTTTTCCAGGGGGCCCTAAGCAAACGGAGGAACAAGGCTCAGGCTTGTTTCCTCTTGTCGGTTTACAAGGGGGGGTTCCGTTTTTCCGACTTTCGGCTCAGATCTGAGCACGCCGGGCATTTCGCGAGGTGCTCCAAACTCAGGCCACCAGCCACGAGGCCGCGGGGATCGTGTTTGATGTGGGAGGCCAAGAAGATGGAGTGTTTTTGGTATTTCCCAGGCCTAGAAATCGGGATTGCTCATGGGTTGGATCTTTAGACCTTGACTGTTGGGTTGCCTTCTTTTTCTCTAAATTGGTCCAGTACCTCCTAAGGATGGCTTTTGGGGGGTAAAAAGGGGTCGTCCAGTACCTCCTTGGAAGGTACTTGGAAAACCTGGGAGAAGAAGATAGAGTCTCAGAGGTTTCCCGGACAAAGGAATGTGGATCGCACATATATTTACCTTGTTTGTCGAAATCAAGGGTTTGCCGAATTGAACCCACAGACTGTTAAACTTCTTGCAGGGGGGATTGCAACAAAGACATGTCATGGGTATTCTTGCCCCCTTGTTTTTTTCTTCTCCGTTTGTTTTGGTTTGTTCTCAGTTCCCGGAAGACTGCTTCAGCGGCAAGGACAAAGTTTGGCCAATCCACTCAGGAACTGAGATTCGCATGAAACGATCCCCTTCAGGAAATGATGACTTTCGGGCTGCATGCTAATTTTGGCACGGCCTGCAGAGAAACGAACCAGAGAAAGGAGGCCGTGCTTTGTTCCGCTCTTTGGCTAGCGGCAGGAACAAGTGCCTGGGAAGACCCCCATAGATCCCGGCATTCAGGGCTTCCCAAACAGACCTTCTTGAGGCCGTAGCAAGGGGCTCTATGTTTTTTTTTGGGGCGTGGAATCCACCGGTTGAAACGGTTCGGACCTAAGTCACCCTGGAATCCAAGCCCTTTCCTGGTTTCCTTAGGCTGAAAGTTTGGGACTTTGCAGACAGAGCGGCAAACAGGTGTCCAGAAGCAGACACACCTGGATTCCCAATCAAAACCGCCTTTCCTCTTCTGAATTTCCTAGAGTTTCCCAGATGTTCTCATCAAAGGACGCCATCTTTGTGTTTTGACTAGGTCCCCCAGTAGTGCCCTTTTACCCCCTATGAAAGTAGACTGCAGAAAAAAGGGGCATACCCTCCTCTCTACTGGAGGACCTAGTTGAGGAGGGTTGATAGTTGACCTTTCCGACAAACCGCCTCAGGAGCTCACGCGCCAGCACACGGAGCTTTTGAAGGCGCACCAGGCGCTCCTCGCCTCGGCGGTTTCGCCGGCGCCGGCGCCGGCGGCGCGTGAGGCGCCGGCGCCGTTGACGCCGGCGCCGCCCCCAAGCAACGCCCCGAAGGGGCGACACATGCGGAAGGCACGTGGGGGGGGGAGGACGTTTTTGGCGCCCCAAAGCGAATCCACCCGTGTTTTGCATTTTCGGGGGGTGGGCGATTTCGACAGCCTGGGTCGAAAATGTTTGGGCCATTTCTTCCGTGATCCGGGAAGGAGGTTTTAATTTCCAGGTCGGAGAGTGGCGGTTTGGGGTGGCGCTCTCTTGAAGCTTTGTCCGTTTTTACCGCCGCTTTCTAAGCAATCCCAGAGACTGCCTTGGTATTTTCAATGGTTTTTGGTTGGACTGGTTACAAAGGCTTCGTCTACTACAAATTCCCCAAATCCATTGGATTGCATCGCTCTAATCTCTGAGCGCTCGAAGAGCAGGGTGCTTTTCCCTGGAAGTTGTGATTGAGATTTGGGTGGACGCCAATCAGTGGGTCTAGGCCTGGCAACATCTTAGTTCCTTAGGCTTTTTTGGAACGTCTCAGTGGCGCGCACAGGACGCAATGTGGGCTTGTCCGTTGAACCTGCCAAAAAGTGGAGCTGATGTTGGTCTGGGCGTGTACGGTGGCTTCCGTAGGAATGTCCTTGTTCCCTTCTTGGAGCACTTTGAGAATCAACCGTGCCGTTGGCTAAGTCGGTGGTACCAGAGATGTGAGAGAGAGAGGGAGAAGAAGATATGCAGCCGGTTGGTTTTTTTGTTGGAGGGGCATCCTCGTGAATGTTGAATGGCTTCGCCCCATTTAAGCGGATACACCATGCATAATGTATGCATGTATGTGTCCTCTTAGATATGTTATGCGTGCGTCGTGTGTGCAGCATTTGTAGCGTTTTCCGCCACAGACCCCCAAACCAGACCCCAAACTGGAAACATGGCGGTTCTGTCCTAGTGGGGGCTTGTGGATCCCATGTACGCTTTGGTTGCCCTTATTTACTCCTTTTTGGGGTGGTCAATCCATTCAAGGCATTGAGTGCCTTGTGCAGGCGAAGTCGCACTACTACGTCACCAACGAGGCGTAGCCGGCAGTCGCTGGCTCCAAGGCTATCGGCATGGACGCCTTAGGGGTGTACCCCTGCGTACGCCAATGTTATGGAAGAGCCACAGGGTACTTGTTGTTCGGCTCAGGTTATGTATGGACAAGCACCCTTCAAGGGCGTCATGTTTCAATTTCCAACCTCGGGAACTGATGCTGTTTGGACAGTTGAACATGAAAGACGGTGTCGTGGGGCAGGGTGATGGAATGCAGACATGTAATTAATGCATAAACATATAGATATACTATATGCATTCATATATAGATGTACGTATGTACATATGGCGTATGTACTTTGAGGGTTATTGGGTACACCAGCAGGGATACAAACAACAGTTCTTGAACCATTGATCAGCTGGTTCAGGATTGATGATTGTGGAGTGGGGCTGAACAATACAAGAGATAAAGCAGGTGTCACGTGGCATACGTTGAGTATGCACCGTCCATGCCTGGGCTCAGATTGGAGTTGCGACTGCCGACCGGAGACAGGATTGACCCAATGCCGATCAAGGAAATCCAGTTAGTTGGTAGGGTTTGCAGGCATGCTTTGCATCTACATCACCCGCAGCCAAAAGAGAATATGCAATTTCCATGGTGACTCTGATGATGTTATTGCCAAAACCCCAGAAACAGCCGCATTCTGATTCTATGACTCTTAGATGCCCATTGCAATATCGCAGCACAATTGGCAATAGACAACAAGACAATCCAGCCAGCAGCTTCCCTTAAGGGACCTTTTGTCTCTTTTTTTGGCCAGGAGTTGGAAGTGACCACGTTTACAGGTAGGATCTGTTTGCCCCAAGCCCCCCTTTGCTTCCTCCAGGTCCCCTTTGCTTCCTCCAAGTTGCACTTCTTTGGAAGCCTGCGCAGGGATTTCATTCAAAGATTAGGGTAAGGGGGTTGTTGGGGGAAGAGGTGAGGCTCACTCGAGTTCTTTCCACTTTGATTGAACACCACTTTAGTGGCAAACCTTTGGACCTTCTTTGGCCAACCCATGGTGGGTAGAGAGTCGGGGGTCCCTATATTTCCCTTTTTGGTGGTTTTCACATGTTTTTGGCCCATGAAAGGTGAGAGGTTTTTGGTGGGGTGATATGTTAAGGGGAAATATAGGGAGCCGTGAGAGAGTCGGGGGAGGTGAAGCTTCAGCTGCCCAGCAACCCCACTTTGCTGGACAACACCTTGCTCTTTCTTCCCGAGCGCGCCGTGCGGGATTACAACCTGGAGCCCAACTTGGACGACAAGGGCGACGCTTCGGCTGCAATTACTAGGTCTCTTAGTAGTGCCCTTGTACCCCTTTTTTGGGGGAGGGTTCCCTACTAAAATAAACTTATTCTAACTCTCTACTGGAGGACCTAGATGAAGTTCTCACCGGACATGTGCCGTTTTTTTTAAGGCTGGGGCACCATGCCAAGTCTCCGGGCGACTTTTCGATCTCGCAAGGCCGTCAAGAAAGCGGCTGGAAATGTTCGGTTGTGGTAGACTCCTGTGTGGAACGACCGGATCGTGCGGCGCTGATGTCTTCGACCGAATCATGTCTTCGATACACATGAATGAATAGATGCAACATACATACATACATACATACATACATACATACATACATACATACATACATACATACATACATACATACATACATACATACATACATACACACATACATACATACATACATATATATATATATATATATATGTATGTGTATAGTTGTTTCTGCATGTGTATGCTACCCGGCAGATGGACAACCAGTTGCCGTGCTTGGGTATCATCGGTATCACCTGAAAGAACGTCAGACTCAAGATGGGTTCATGACCAAAGCTGGCGTGGCCGATCCCTAGGCTGCAAAATGGGTGGTCGGATGTTACGACAAGTGTGCACCTGCGGTTTCAGCTTCACTGTAATCTTCGGCACTTTGGCAATTCCAGACTCTAGTATTTCCGGGAAGTCTAACCAATGTCAAGAGGTTATCGCAGGAGAAATGAACAGCACGCTGCATGTGCATCATGGCCTTTGCTTTTGCATGGGGTCTTAGGAATCCCCGTGGCTTTTGGAGGCAAGCCATTTTGTTAAACAAACAGGCAAACAAACAAGTGCAGGAAGTAGGACCACTGGGAAGATTTACTGCCATTTCACCCGGCCGTTTGGGAGCTTCCAGGGAATTGCTTGATCCCTGAGGTCATTTTGGTTGCAAGGGAACCCCCCAATCATGATTTCGGAATTGTTTCCCTCCCACCAAATATGGAACCTGCTGTTGGGGGGGGTTGGACCATTTTCCGTTTAAAGGGACCGGGTCCCGAACGTCAGGTTCTGGCTGTTGCTTGGGGGTGATGCTATTTACATGGTCTCCATGACAGGACTCTGAGAAGTACATGTGGTTCGGCCGCGTTTGGGAGCTCCGGGCGCTCGTGGACCAGATGTACCAGGCAGTCTTCAACCGGCTGTAGCGTTTGTGTTTTTTTTTTTTTTTTTTTCGTGTGACTCAACTTGTTGGTAGGCTAGGCCCAAAAATTGCAAGTGCGGGTTTTGGGGGTATGTGGGGTTGGTTTATCTGTGATATTTAGAAAATCCAGCGTGTGAATTTTCGGGCCAGGTGATGTAGACAGCACCTGGTTTGACCAGCTGGCCAATTTCCCCGACGCCTTTGCTGGCATTTCCGGCTGGTATGGCTCGAATCAGGTCGGCGCGATTCGCCCCATGCGCCAGGAGAAGGCCGACGCGATCCGCCAGAGAGCCGAGGATCTGCCTGAAAGCCGCAAGCGCGAGCTGAAGCTGAAGATGATTCTCGATTTTGGACTCCGTGTTGAGGGGAGCCCAATTTCAGGTGAGGGGTTGGTAGAAGTGCCCCATGTGTTCGTGTTTTGACATTTCTAGGCATGTCCTTGGAAATCACATGAACGGTTGTTTCCTCCAGACCCGCGATTTAGCAGGTTCCACTTGGCCATGGCTTAGGGTAACATCCATGTTGCCCATTGGAACGTATTGGGCATGGAGCCTGGTGTCCATTTTCGCACAAAAGGGAATTGGTATTCTTGGTGAAATAGTTGCCGTTGTTCTGAGTAGCTTGAGCATGGCGGAAAGCATGTTTGCCCGTCCCGAGGCAAGTACTCCTTGAGTTTTCCGCTGTTGGATGCATCTGCCATGGAACATGCTTGTTGCTGTTCAAGCAGTGGCCACTTCAAGTTGCACCTGGGCTTGGCTTTGCAAAAGCCCTGGTATTTTGTGTGCACTTGGCGAACTTGTCGAATCTCCTTCTGTTTTCGTATGCTCTCTCGCGAGTTGTTCTTTCTTGGACACATCTCATCACACCTCCCTTGGAACCCTGCCGCTAAAAAGCGGTGCTTCAGGGTGCAGCTGGTTGAGTTTCCCACCGAGTCGAACTAAAAGTGCTTTCTCTCAGACCGCCGAGAATGTGAACAACAATCACAAGTGTGCTTTTTATTGTTGTGCCGGTCGAAAAATAGATGGCGATTCCTGGTTGACCTGGTTGTTTCATCAATGGAAGTTCATCGCTGTTCATCCAAAAGGACACCTACTGTGGATGCAAGAATGCCTGCATCACTTTGAAACGCATGGGAACCCATTGTTGGGTATTTACAAAGGAGTATAGGGTTTCTGAAGGGTGGTGATTTTGAACTGGATTTCGTCCATCCTCATGACAGCCTAAATTCTCCGTCCGAGGCGGGACCCCGAAGGGAATCGACTTACTCCCTTGGGTTTCCGAAGGGTGCAGGATTTCGTCAGCCAGACAAGACTCCGAGCAGACTATCACCGTTCAGAAGCCCTAAAATGATTCGATTCCCCGGAAAAATACCCACACAGAATTGGCTTCCCATGGTTTCAAAGTGGTGCGAAATGGATTTTGTCCATCCACAGTAGGAGCCTGGAATTTGGATCCGATCAAGGGCAGACCAACGATAATGCGAGCATACGAGTGGATTCCAGCTACCACTATAATATAGTAAATTGTCGCTTTGGTTGTCAAAGGGTGGGCTCCCTTGAATACCTACTATACTGGCAAATGGATACCACTCCGCTCCGAGGCGGGACCCGGCAGTGCGGGGGAAGCTGAAGAAGCTCTGCGCGCGTTGGAAGGGCAGCGCTTTTCGGAGGCGCTGCTCCTTCGCGGTGCTGGACCGCCTGAAGCGCCTCGCTCTCGACGCCAGCGCCCAAATCCGGAGAGGAAATCCCCGGAGCCCCGCCCGGTTCGCGCGGGTTTTCTCTGCAGGTCAGGAGGGGGGGGTTAGAGAACCTTGTTTTTTTGGTTGGGGGATGTTGGGGGGGAGTGCATGCATGTGACATCCTCAAATTAACCTCTATTTAGGCGATTGACAGGGACACTACCGGGTCCGAAATCTTATTTATGCGCACCACCAGTCAACATGTTCCTCGTCGAAAAGGATGTTACTTGTTTTTGCTGGTTGATCTCGTTTGCAGTGGAAAGCCCAAGCAAGCGAACGAACAACAAACAAGCGAAAAACGATTGTGCAAACGAACACGCGATAAACACGCGAACAAACAAGCAACAGCTGAGGTAGTACTGGAAGCGGTACCTGTCCTGAGGTATTCCCATCTGCGGGGCACGCTGATCTACGCGCACGGCTCGGGTGGGTGCAGCTGGGACAACTTCCGGATTTGCCGCAGCCAGACTTCACTTTGCAATTTTGATCCTTGTGCCCTTTTGATTTTGGGTTTCCTTGATTTTCCCTTTCAACCAGGCAAACAGCAACTGACTTTTTGGCCCGTTTGCTTGTTTGGTCGTCCTTCATTGTTCCCCCGCGTTCCTGGACTTTACACTTTTGGGGGAGAAATCACTGAAAAAGCTATAACCTTCAACTTGTACCTGCTGTACCTGCCTGGCCCGTGAAAAATGCCTTTTGGGCCACGAGCGAGCCCTTACTGGGTCACGGCTCCCCATTTTTTTGCCCCGCAAAAACTTGGGGCCATGAGCCCATTTTTTGCGGGTGGGGACTCCACAGAACTGTCAGGCATGATCGCGGGCATGGGCATCCTGGTCATAGCCCCCGACGGCTTCGCGCGGGGGAGCCCAGCGCACGCTTGGTGAGTGGTGGACCTGGCGGGGCCTGGGTAGGGCCAGGCGGGGATCTTTTGCTGCGGTGATCTTGAACGGGGAAGCGCAGGGCGTTTTAAGTAAGACGCCTGTGCGGGTTCGCTGTTTCCTCCTGCACGTGCACAGGGTTCTTTTACACCAAAAACAGGTTGAACCGACCTTACCCCAACCGCCCAAAGTTTGCCTTCTTTCAATTGCTGCATTGTGGAGCCATCGTGGCAGAACTAAACTGAGTTATGAGTCATGTTTCCAAGGGCTGGCCAGTGGACCCAAAGTGGATGAGCTGGGCTTGTGGGGCTAACATAGAAGTCATTCGCCAAACCTTGCAGTGAGTTTTTCTCGGGGAAAGTCTGCTGAGAAAAGCGACCAGTTTCGCGGTGTGCGAGTTTGACGTTCCTCCTGCTAGACCTCCAGGGGTGCTGTGGAAAAAACGTTTCTGTGGAGGGGGTGCCCTCGAAAATCAACCAAAAAAGGAGGGCCTTCTTTTTCTTCCGGGGGCCTGGGTCCCAATAGAGCAAGACATTTTGTAGCATCTGCCCCACTCAAAGAGCACTCTGGGGGGTTGTCCAGTGTTTGAGGGATTTGATCCGCCCCCCAAAGCCCACCAAACCGACGGGGGGGTGATCTACGGATGCCCCTGCCATATATTGCAAGAACTCAGACGCTCCAATTCGATTTGTTTTGGGCCCTCCAGCCAGGTTTTGAGACCCCAAAACCCCTCTGGGGTGTCCAATGGAGGGTCTGGGTCTTCCATTGGAAGCCCGAGGAGTGTCTGAGAAACAACAAAAACGCCACATGGAAAGCTGGGTTTCTCTTGTTCCCTTGCAACATTTTAGGGCATCCAGCGTATATCTCCGTCTTGGTGGCTTGCAGCCCGGTTCCTTGTCCTGGATTCCGATTCCAAACGTTTTCCGCGGATCGGATCTAGGGCATCCGCCGCACATCACCCGCCTTTCCCCTCCCTTCCCTCGGCCGTGTTCGGATCGCTTTCGGATCGCTTCTGGGTCCCCCAGTGGTGCCCTTTCTCACCCTTTTTTGGTTGGGAGGGTTCCCCTACTAAAATAGACAGAAAGAGGTTGGTACCAACTTATTCTCACCTCTCAACTGGAGGGCCCACCCCCCCTCTCCCCCCCCAAACCTTTCCCCTCCCCCCTGCCGTTTTCGGCGCTCGCGGATCGCCCTTCTTCTAGCCTCTCTATTGGAGGACCTAGGCTTTTTTCGACCCCCCCTCCCCCGCGGCCGCTTTCGGCGCTTGGGGATCGCTTCATTTTCACCTCTCTACTGGAGGACCTCGGCTTTTTGTCTGAGGTATCCGAAGGAGTCCGCCATGGGTCAGATGCGGCACAAGGCGCTGGCGCCGTTGCACCTGGGCTCCGATGACGTGGACTACTGGGCCAACGACCTGCTGCACCTCGGGTCTTTTGGGGCGGAGCCGCGTGGTTTGTGGTTGTAATATGTGGGCCGAACCATGCCGAACCTGGACTATTGGGCAACGGATCTTTAAAGACTTTAACGTTTTGGTTGAAATAAAGGTGTTTTCCACTAAACCTTCCCAACAAGTTAAACTTTTTGCAGGGGGGTTAGCAGCGACCAAGTAAACAAGCCAGCGAAGTGGGATGCCTGGGACTTATGGGGTGGATGTCCACTTTGGGCTCACTCAGCTGGGGAGGGCAACAAGCGTAGGAACCTCATGCATGTCCCCTGGGGTGGTACATAACATCCCTAAACCTGAAATCCTGACAGTGCCCTTCGTTATGTCGTTGGAGGGGGTGTCCCTTTCAACTCAAGTGCCCAAAAGGGTGACTTGTTTTCCTATGGCCACAATGCCATGAGATGTCACCAGGCGGGAGAAAAAACACAGGATGGAATTTGCCCAGGAAACCGCAGTCAACTTCTCTGCAGTCAACTTTTTCCTGCGGTCATATTTGTCATTTTCCTGCAGTCCCCCTGTTCAACTCCCAATGCTTCCAACGTTCAGCACACCCCCCCCCCCCCCCGCCCCCTTGCAGATTGGCGTGGAACCGGTACTCTTTAGCGTGGAACCCAAAGAAGAAGGTACCCTTACAATGTTCATGAATCCACAAGCGCATTTCCGCGTTTCGTGTTTCATTTGCAGGCTGGTGGGCACTTGCCGCCATCTTGCGGGCTCTGAAAAAAATAAAAATGATAAAACAAATGGCAACCTCACCCATCAGGGAGTAAAACGAGCTGACCTTGTAGTTCGTTTACTGAGGCACTCGTTTGAAAATTAGATCCTTGGGAATGGGCCAGATCCTCCCCCCCTTGCCTTGCCATTTGCATCCGAGGTACACCTCTTCGGCGGGTGGAGTTTTCAACTACTCCACCAAGGCGGAGTCCGTCCTCAAAGAGACGCAGGAGTACAAGGACTAGGGGGTCAGTTCCCATCAATTCTCACTTTTTGGTGGCTATCAACATTCTGATTAAGATCCACTACCCACAAACTGCGTCTCTACCCTTGTTTTTGGTGGCGGTTTGGGGGTGGGCACCATCTTGGACACATCACCATCCTATTTACAGTGAGTTCCAGTAGGGGTGATGTTTTTTTTCTTTCTTGGAATATACGGGAGATCCTAGTTTTAGCCAATTTTGTAAACCATGGAGGGCCCAGAAGCTAAGGGTTTAGATGCGAGGGTGTTGGCTTATCATACTTTATTGCCCCCCATCGGTTGAACCCATTGAGGATGTCGCTGATTTCAGTTTGGGGGTAAATCATATACCACCCATTGTTCCGAGCCGTTCTTGATTCAAATCTCTGGCGCTTTGATATAAAAAACCGCCAGACTCTGGTAAACTTGGGGTTGGCACGGCCGGTGATGGGCCCAGCAGTAGGGATTTCACTATTGTAAATGTTCCTACATCAGGAAGGAGCCATGATCATGACCTGTGGCACATATTGTCAAGCCCGGATTCATCCGGGGGGTGAATTTCCTGGGTGGTGAAGGATGCTTTCTAAAAATGGGACGCCCGGTTAGGCTCACTTGCGCAAAGCTGGCCCTCTTGCCTTTTTTGGTTTCCCGGATTGGGCCTTCTTCTTTTTTTCTAGGTCCTTGCAATTGAGTAGCGATTTTCAACTGAATCCGGGGCTCGAGGACCTCTATGAGAAGTGCTACCAGCTCCGACGTTCTGAGCTGCACTTCACCATCGCCCGATTGCCTGCCTGGGTGCTTTCCCAGGCTCCGATGTTGAGTGGTCACCACACGACTCGCTGACCCTTGCTCCCACGAACATTCTGGCGGAAATTCCCCATCCAGATATTTTCTACAATTCCTCCGGAGACCCAAAAAAGGCGGCCAGTTTTTGAAAAGCACAATTGTTGACTAGGTCCCCCAGTAGTGCCCTTTTACCAACTTTTTTGGTTGGGAGGGTTCCCTTACCAAAATAGACTACAGAACATTGTTGGTACCCTTATTCTAACCTCTCCACTGGAGGACCTAGTTGAAAAGAATGCGGAATCAACCAACATGATTCTTGTGGGAGGGTGCCTGGAAGATCATTTTTCTCAAGGCATCCTCTGTCAGGTGCCATGTTACGCCATGTTACTCCAGGGAGTTTTGGACTCTAAAACTGTTTTTTTCCGATCGAGGGGAAGAAGCTTTGCAAAAAATAAACCCTTCTGAGAGGTCAACCTACCCTCACGAACTATTTTTAGAGCTTGCAACAAACACTTGTGTTTGGATTCCACCCTCTGAATCGATTCCCTTTCTTTTAAGTGGCTTCCCCGCCAAAAACTGTGGAACAGTACGTGCTTGCTGAGGGAGCCTCCAAAACGCTCTTTGTTTGCTGGCGTGCGAAACCAAACGCGGAATCAACCTGCCTGTCGATACACCCATCCAAAAAGGAAACGCCCATTCTGAGTTTGTCTCCAACAGCTAAGGGAACCCCAAAACTTGCAACGGTTTCCTTTGGAACAAACCAGCAGGAGGTCCCCCCCCCAATCTTCCAGTTGCTCGTTTTATGTTCCCCTGTTGGTGGTTTCAAGTAACATCGTGTTCAAGGGACTTCAGCAAATAGTCATGCGGCCCTGAATTGGTGGCTCGGACTGGTGGGGGGTTCAACCTCAGTTCCTCCGCCAAATTCGGGGAAGGTGGCCCCGAACCGGTCGAACCAGCTTAGGCTGGCTTCCCCTAGTCCGGCTTGGGGGGGGCGGCCGGGCGGCCGGTGGTTTGGAGCCCCGTGGTTTGGGGATTTGGTTTTCTCCTTGTGGGAAACCCTTCCATTTCCCGGTTTTTAAGGCGGTTTTTTGGCCCGGCGCCCGGCTTGGTTAGTATGGGAAACCCTTCCATTTCACAGACCGTTGAACCTCTAGTGCTTTTTGGGGTTAAGGGGAATTTTCGCCACCCAACCACCGATTCGGCTCCAAGCCAAACGAGGGAAACCACCGGGCTGCAGTGCTGCAGGGCTTCTTCCTGGGCGGCACCTCAGAGGGGGCCATGACGGTGGCCCGCTTCGACGACCAGAGGTGATCCCATGGCTCGCCTTGGTCGCCATGGAAGCGCTACCGTTGGCTCTAAACGGGGTTGGGTGTTGATTAAGCTAGAGACCTGAGATTGTTGGATGCAGATACAACTACACTGTTCATAGACATATATATATATATAGATGCAAGTGGATGATAGATCCTCATGTGTAACCTTGTATGCGGAAGAAAGCCTAACAGGAGCACCCAGTAATTTGGCCCAACCAGGGGTACGCTCTCAGGGGTGCACAACATCATAGCTCGGGCGTTTGCCGTGTGGTGCGAACTGACAGGTCCACTACACAAAATCCTGAGCTGTGTTGTTGTCAAACTGTTAACTTGTTGTTAGTGGAGACCTTCAGGATCTTAGTAACGACAACCAAAACAGCCCAGTTGTTTGTTATTCTTCTTCTTTTCTGGCCTGTTGTTTAAGTATTTCAGTTGATTGTTCCGATCACTGGAGTTTCATGCGATGTGTCCAACTCTGCAACCTTTCGGATGTCAATGTGTTTTGACCCAATCGGCCTGGCCAGGTATGGAGAGATGATCATCGGCCGCTTCATCAACTCCTTCAGCATTGAGTACTGCTACTTCACCCCCACTCCAGAAGCCGGACTGCTGGGTGGCCAGCTGCCCGGCGGACAAAGACTCTCGATCCCGGCTCAGTAGAAATGGAATTAAGGGGGGGAATTCCATACATACATAAACACATATGTATATAACATACAGATAGACATATAATTTCTAGGGATAAATTTCTTGGGTTGATCTAGATATGCATATGTATCAATCCCAACTCTGAGATGATAATGCAGGAGTGTGACCAAACAGCGTTGGGGATATTGCTTTCTGATATGACATATCTCCATCTACAAGTATGCATATGCACTGATGGTGTCCATATTCCCTTTCGTGGGGAAGACCTGCGGTGAATTTTGAACCGGCGCCCAGGTTGTGTCTTTCCGTAGGACAAATGTATTTCCTGAGGTACGCCCATGGGGAATTGACAAGGTTAAAAGAAACAATGGTTCTAATGAAAACCCAATGCCTTTGAATTGGTTCCAGTCTCCAGACTGAGGCTGGATGTGCCCACGCTGAACATCATCGGCAACAAGGATCAGTACTTTGGAGCGGAGGACCAGCACTGCTTCCGTTGCTTGGACCTACCAAGACGGAAAAAGAACCATCACATTTTTCGTGGCAGACGAGTTTTTAGTTTTTCTTTGGCTTCAGCTCACGAAGAGAGAAAGGCAGGCTTTGGATCTGATAGGATGTTGAAAGGGGGTGAACGCCGGGAATCCAGAGTTCCAGAATTATTTGTCATGGCCAATTCAGGGTCAAGACCCAGCATGGCTCCCAAGATTGGTGTTGCCTGTTTCGCATGAAAAGAAATTTAGAAGCGAGTGGCAACTCATTTCTGGAAGCTCCCCTTTGTAGATGAGGTTGAAGCCAGGTCGGCCCGGCCAGGACAGCATCGCCAAGGTTGTGGCGGAGCACGGATCCGGCGCCAAGTCCGAATCTACGGCACGTAGTAGGTTCCAGTGGGCGAAGAAGCCATGCCCCCTTGGGTGTGGATCAAAATAAAGCCACCAGCAAACCGCCGGTTTTAGTCTTTGGTTCCATGTACCAGGGTTCCATTTTGGGTACCTATTTTTGACCCACAGCCACTTGGTTTTTTTCTGGGAGATGCACTCTTGGCGAGGCATTGTACATTGAGAGTCTCGAGCAAGAAAGGCAAGCGGTGGGCCAAATTTCAGGGCAGTGGCAAATGGAGGGCGTCGAAATTGACCCCAGAGCTGCCTTGCAGGGTTCTGCGCCTGGCAAGTGTGGGAGCAACCGGTGTGGGAATGTGAAAGGGTTTGCGGCAGCCCAAAGCCAAGAACCGATGTTTGCCAGGGGTAGATAAATATATATATATATATATGGATATTTATATGTATAGAGAGAGAGAGAGAGAGAGAGAGATGTATATATATATATGGAGACACATCGGCCTAGAACGCACATGCTACATACAGCTTGGACTGATTGTAGCAGTACCAAGCACAGCGTCAACGGAAGCCAGCATTGCGAGACATCAGGGCTGTTCAGGATTGTTTCAGTCCTGAAGCTTGTTTACAATGCGGCGTTCCATGCGCTTCCCTTCCCAAAACACATTGGAACTCAGCAGCCACTGTAGCAAGCCGCTCACAACTGAACGGAGCGGTTTGGCAGCAAGCTTGCCCCCCAATTTTGCAGCAACCTTGACACCAGGAGTGGGCCTCGAAGAATGTAAGGAAAAGACCTGGACCAAAGAGAACGAACCAGTTCGCTCGGTGTATATACCCTTCAAGCTCTGCATTCGCCCGCCTTTGTTATAAGCCACGCGTTCCTTTGAAGGAGCTTCAAGGGAACGCCGAATTAGCTTGACAACATCAAACATGGGCAACTCCGAAGGTTGCAATTTGTTTGGGCCAACATCTCCCGAAAACGGCGCCCTCAACAAGGCACCGCGCCCTTGACGCGATCGCATGGGCCGACGGGCCGAGGTTATGGTGACAAGAACCTCACCGGCAACGGCTTCAACACCATGGTCCGACAGGGCTTAGAGAACGGCCTAGTCCTTTGGTTGAGTGAAGACGAGGCCGTATTTCCGCAAACCATGAAGCTCCTAGCGGGGGCTGTTCAGACAAATTACCTTCCATTTGGTTAATAATAGGGTTTTATTTTCCCCTGTTGGCTTTAAAGGGAATCTATCACTACTGGAAATATATATTTTTCCAGGGGACCTAAGCCATGGAGGTTACCCGGTAAACGGTTACCCTATTGAAAACAGGAGTATTCTTGGGTCCGTGCCAAATTTGTCTTTAAGAACTGAGGTTCCTGTTGGTGTTTGAGGAGCGCAGGTAGACAAATACACGGGCAGCTTAGAACGAGGCAGGTTGTGGGCCGAGAAGTGGTCGCTCAAGGCAACTTGATGCAAACAAAAAAGCTACGCAGACCAGTTTGCACCCACCATGCTTCTGCAGTTGGACTCCTTACAAGCAATCAGACTTCCTGCCATGGACATGGCAACTAGACCAGTTGGCGCTTGATTTCAATGGGAGCCTTCAAACAAGGCCCCAGTAGAGGTTTGGGGCAAGCGTTTGCTGGCTCAACCGTAACCCTTTTGAAAGGAACCTTGAGGCCAAAGCCTCACAGTGGCACTTGGTTTTTGGCCCGGTGGCTTCCCCACTTTAAACTCACTTCCTGAGCTCATGAGCTTCAAACCGTTTGGGAAGACCAATTGAGTGGTAAATATATGTAAATATAGAGCTTGACAAAAACAAATGGCCATCCACTCAATGAGCAAATGCTTCTCTGTGCCTCCTATGCTGGCTGGCGGGCGGGCTGGTGTTGCTCACTGAGGTCTGTGTCTTGGAAGATGGGGTGCACTCACCCTGCAACACCCACGACAACTTCCTGCGCCAGCTCTTTAACACCTTCTTCTCCCGCGCGGGGTCCATTTGGGAATTGCACATGTGCCTCGGTCCAAAGACCCTTCTGACCTGGGGCTGGAATGTTCATGAACTTCAGGGTTTTTTAGGCAACCAGTGGGGTACAACTAGCTCACTGCAAGGTGGGATCCTATATTTCAGCTGTTTGCTCAAAAACCGGTTTACTTGGGTTTGTGGGGGTCAACCTGCTAGGGGCTTCAGATGTTGACCATGACATTCCCCATGTTCACCAAAAGGGCCCCAACGAACAAACGTACTCTCAGACGAAGCACCCACCCGCACACCCGCATGAAGGCAGACACCTCCAGAACACTGGCTCAAGGTTCGGATCGCAAACGAGCAGGAACTGGACCACTTGCAACTCCGCGGAAACGGGTTGCAAAACGGGCTCGGTTTTCCAATCAGCCAGACATATTCCGAGGGTTTTGCGATATTTAAGGCAAATTGGAGAATATTTGACGATTTGCTTTGGATTATCCTATCAGCTCGGATGTTTTCCCGTTACTTTTGGTTGATTCGAAGAAGTTGTTTTGAAGATGTGAGGATTTGGGAAGCAGATCCGCTACTGAAGTCCTTGGTGCAGCTGGTGGAGGCGACGGATCACAGGGGTAAAGCCCCTTGGCTCGGTTTGCTTCTACCATCTCCATTCCCCAAAGCGAATCGACCGGATCTGGCCTTTTTGGTCCGTAGTCAAGGTCCCAAAAAGTAGAAACGTGTTTATGTTCAGGTGCAATCCAAAGGGCCCGAAACGCGGCCTGAATAAGGTGCATCGGGCTCTATATGTGCCCCTTGAGAGACTACGATGAAATGTTCTTAAGAATGATTGTTCTTGTTGCTGCTTTTTGGACATTGTTCCAAGTCAGACCTTAACAAGATGGCCGAACCACCTTCCGTTCCGGGCTGGTATTTTCGCCCGTGTGCCAAAAGGGTCGGAGAAGCTCCATAGTTCACCAAGAAACTTCTGGTAGGTTTTACTTTTCCATTAGATGTAGAGACCTTCAGACCTCGGGCAAACCTTCCCGGAAAGGTTCTTAGACAATCTAGGACCTTGGTCTGGGTGACCTGGTGTGCTCGCGGTTTTTTGGGGAGATTGGGGGCACTTACCATCTCGGAAACCGTTGGTGGTTTGGATTTTATGGTTTGGGGCTTGGAACCCCTGGCTCTTGTAGAGGCTAATTGCACAAGCTCCCCGCGAACTTCCAAACCACCAAACCAATTCGGGGGCTGACATCCCGTTTGCCTCAGAGTTGCTTGTGGATCTGCAAGCGTTTCGCCGCGCTTTCGGGCGAGTTGCTGTGAGATTCCTCGCTTGCCCGCGGAACTTGTCCAGTTCGTGCTCTCGGGGATGCTGATTGGCAACGAAAAAGTCCTGACCACAGGTGTCCTTTTTAGGTTAGTGTGGTCAGTGGAGACGTTGGCGAAGTCAGGTTGATGTTAAGAAGAATCCCGAGTAGCATCGAGTAGCCTTTTAAGACTTCCCTGGGATTCCTCGCACATTTTCTAAATGAGGGTGGCTCAAAATTAAACAGGAGGGGTTACGCAGGTTTTGGTCCATGTTTCCACTTACCAGGGCAACCCGTTTTGGCACCGGTTTTTTGAGCCACAGCCAAATGTTATTTGGGTTTCGGGACGTTTTTCCCGAAGCTTTTTCCGGACGTGCTCTTGAGTTCCTCTCCCGGGTGCTTCAGCACGTGCCGCTGCAGAGGGCCCCCCAAATGTGCTTTGGATCCAACACATGCGCTTTATACAGAAGACCGTTTTTTTTTTTGTTTTTTGGTTTTTAATATATAGATATATATATATATATGTGCTTATTGCACGGAGCTCCTTGCCGTTTAGCACAAGGAAACGACCATTTTGGGTACGCCCAGCCGGATGTAGGAACTGCACGAGTTGAGGTGCAGGATAAATGACTTGAAAGCATTGACTTGGAACCTGTTTGCAACCTTTTGACACACCCATTTGGCCTTCTTCCATGTTACTAACCAAACAAAAAATGTGCTCTAGCTGCACCAGTTTTCGGGACTTGGGAACTCGCTTCGGCAGCTTGCCGATGCCGAGGCATGCCCAGCACCCGAAACAGGGTCCCCCCCCAGATGAATCAGTGGCTCGTGCGTGACCCTAAGGCAAGGCGTTGTTTCTTCTGGAGAGTGTCTTCCACTGGCAGGTATGACCCTAGGGGAACCAAAGGAACGAACCAATTTGTGCGTATGAGAAGCCGATGCGTGTCGCGATTCAGGTCACGCACCTCTTCGTCCCGAAGATGGTCTATCCCCAGCGCATGACTCTCCGTGAGATCGAGACACTGCGAGCGCTCCACGCCACTGATGAACTCGACGCAGCAATGAAGCCACTCGCAGAGAATTTGTTCAGGATTCCGAGACTTCCAAATCCCATTTCTCCCCCAAACGTTTGTCTTCCACTCCAATTCTTGCATTTCAAACCAGCATAAGCCCATACCCCCGCCTTTCCCCTTCAAAGTCTGTTTTCTCCAAGATAGGACTCGCACGGTATCGGCCTAAGGCCAAGGAAAAAAAAGGAGCCAGTAAAAACTGAGCTGCGCCGTGGCCGATTCTGTAAGCGGAAGGCTAAACAGTTTCCGTCTGAGACTGAAAGAATTGATGCTCGATGTTGAATCGGGGAGGGGGGGGGCTTCCGGGCTTCCTTGCTTTCATCCCATCGAAGAAGGAGCTACCCATCCCAGCTTGAAATTTCTGGCAGTTTCTGGCAACCATGTTTTTGACGACTTGGGGAAGTTTCGGGATGAATGGAATTGGGGGTGGCTTGATCCCCACCGCCCCCGAGGTGGGGAAGATTGGCAAAGTCACTTACGTGTCTCCTGGTGTGTTTGCTGCAGCTTGTTCTTTCCGTTTGCTTGTCCCTTTTTGCACCAGGGTGTATGCTGGATATGTGCAGGCCCTCTACAACCCCTGGTAGTTCTGTGGCACCCTAGGGCCTAGGGCCCCTTGTGTCCTGGTTGCCAGCGGGCCCAACGCGGGTGCATTGGAAACCCACCCACGCAGCAGTCGATTGAGTCACGGACCGCCAGAATTTAGACAAGGCTTCTTTCGGGAACCATGGCCATGGCCATTGCGATCTTTCGAGCTTCAGGCTTCCCCAGAATGAGTTCCCCTTCTTAATGTGTTTTGGTTGTTTGTGTTTTTTGGGGTCCCCGGTATTTTCGCATGAACCGGGCAAAAATCTAGTTTCTGCTGTGGTCACAATTCCAGCCACGCAGGAAAGAGCAGACCATCATCGAGGCGGAGAGGGGGGAGATCAAGGAGCAGCTGGCGCGCTGCCGCACAGAGGCCGAGAAGAGTCCCCGCGCGAAAGCCAGTGAGACGAAGAATTTCTACGCAGGAGCCTTGACACGATGCTCGAAACCCTGCCCGACTTCGCTGGCCTTGTTTGGCTTTCCTGAGAGCTTGTGCCAAGCAAACGGTTGAGTAAGCTTCCTTTTAGGGTGTCTAAGTGTGGCCCCGAAAAGACTCGTTGCCAGTTGGTAGGGACACGCGCGGAGCTCTAAATAAGGAAGCTACACAGGCATAGTCAGGTTCAGGGAGCCATCAGGGCCCCAAGGAGTTAAGATTTCATGCTGTGAGTCTTTGCGTGGAGACCACATTGCTCAGGAGACAAGCTGGACAGCAGGAAGAAGTGGGAAGACTGGGTCAGGCTGCATTCCAGCCAGACACGCGCGAATTCGGCTCAGTAGGTTGACTCACGAGCCCCGAGTTCATGGACTTTTCAACTTTTTGGGATGACAATTTTAGTTTTCATACAACTAGTTCAGATTTTGTTTGGCCAATCCACTCAGGAAGTGAGTTGATTGCGGAACGCTTGCACCTGGGGCTAAATTTGCCCTCCGCGACGATTGATTGGTTTCTTTGAGATGAGGGTCTCAAAGTTCGAGTGATTTTTGCTGATAATTTTGGAATGGATGCAAAGCATCGAGCTGGACCGCTGAAGCTTACCGCCCCTAGCGGGTTAGGTCAATGGACCCAGGTACTGCCGTGACAGAGAGTTGGAGAAGGAGGCCTAAATAATTACAATGAGGAATAATGTACTTTGCTGAGTCAAGAAGCTCGTCAGAGAGGGAGAGAGAGAGAGAGAGAGAGAAAAAATAATAATTATGTACTTTCAAGGCAAAAGCTCATCAGAAGAGAAGCAGGTGTGTCAGTATTCACTCCTTATAGTCCCTGTTTGCGTACCTGAAACTTTCAGACTCACGGGCGGGGCCGAATCCGGCCTGGCCAGCCACGTCACAAAAAAGAAAGAAAGAAATGACCCGGAACAACCGGGGGCGATTGTGCCGAAGTGGGTCGAGCCAGCTGCTAGATCCCCCAGTAGTGCCCTTTGACCCTTTTTTGGTTGGGAGGGTTCCCCTACTAAAATCGACCACGGAAAAAAGGGTACCCTTATTCTAACCTCTCTACTGGAGGACCTAGGCTGCAATGACTCCCCTCGGTTTCGTTCAGACAGACGCCGATTCGTCAACGCCTGCCGTTTTGAAGCAGCGTGAGGAGGCGCGAAGGAGCGCACGCGGACGGCGGAAAATGCGCCTGGCAAGGAATCTTCAGTTCTTTGGCCATTGTGCTCCTTTTTCCGTGCCGTTCCCCAAAACCAACGGTCAACCCCAAAAAGGTGGCAGGCTGGCTTCGTTGGTTTACCACTCGGCAGCCGGGGTTGACTTAGACCGGGGGCTGGGGCGTTTGGAGCCCCAGCACTGCCCTGGGGTGCATGGGAAAATCGGGAAACACGACTGAATGGCCACAGCAAGGGGGGTAAATTCCCAACTGCGTTGTGTGTGTGTGTGAAAGCCCGCTTGGAGAAAGCGATCAGTTTGTCGACGCCATGTACTCCGCACTTCCTGAGTTCATGAACTTCAAACCTTTTTGTAAGACCATTTCAGTGGCATACCAAAAAAAGTTCAGGCTCCCTTTTTTTGGTCCATCCACTCGTCCGGAAGTGAGACTCCAAGCCCGGAGAAGTTTGGTGTCTTCCCTTCGAGGCGATGAAGCCGCTGGAGAAGTGCGAGTCCTTCTTCTCGAGCAAGATGGCCGCGTGGAGCCCGGCACGCTTGGCTTTGACGACCCGGCCAGACCGGGTGACCGGGGACGTTTTTGTTTGGTTTGTAGGCTGTTCTCCTTTTTTTCTCCCGGTGGCTTCCGTATTCATGTCCGGCAAGTGGTGAGGGGTGAGGGGGTTGGGTGCCCGTGTACCCTCAAGTTCCAGAGTTGTTTGACAAGGTAGGAATTGCTATGTGATACCTAGAGTCTCCATGACCCCTAGGAAAGGGGGTCATAACCCCTTCATTTTTGGTAATGACCCCATTCTTAAGGAGTCATGGAGACTCTAGGTAGGCGTAGCTTTCCCATAGCCACAAGTTTGGGTTGAGGAGGAGGAGTCCTTTGTGAATCACTGGTTGCACTCATCGTCCCTTGGCCCCACCACTGACAAGGTCAACCCCACACATGGCAACCGTTTGCAGCATGAAGCACTGCGACGGTGCGCCAGGTTCTTGAGCGAGCCGGGCAGCAAGCACTTGGTGAAGGAGGACGAGGTGCGCCTCCGGTTCCTCCAAATGAGTCCAAATAGCCTTGAAAGAGGGACAATAGCCCTAACCCTCCCCGAACCTTCATTTGGATTCCTCCAAATGGGTCCAAATAACCCGGAAAGAGGGACATCGTGAATACCCCCAACCCTCCCCTACCTCCAAATGGGTCGCCCTCCAATTCCTCCAAATGGGTATGGGCCAAAATTAAGCAGGTTTTAGTACATGTTTCCATTTACAACCCATGTTGGGTACATATTTTTGACCCACAACCACATGGGTCCAAATGGTGAAAGAGGGACATCCCCAAGCTGAAGGTCACCTTGCAGTGAGATACCTTCTAGTTGCCTAAGATTTTGTTTTTCGGTTCTACGGGTTTAAACGGGATACTGCTGTATGTTTTCCAAGGGAATCTTGTGTGTTTCATGGAAACCAACCTTAAAACGATACCCTCAAGTCGGGGTTCACTTTGTGGCTCGGTGGCTTTTGGGTAAGGCCTTCCTTGTATCAGGCTTGGATTCGAGCTTGAAGTTGTTCTTCCGGAGGCCTCGATTTTGGGGGTGGGGAGGGCAGGGTGTGAGTGTGTGAGAGTGTGTGTGTTGGCTTCAAATTGCCCCCTCTCGATTTCTGGTGTCAAGACGGCAATTTACAGGGGGGTTCATGCGTGAAACACTCCGGGCTGCTTTTGGGGCAGAGTCATGTGACCGTCGACATCTTGCCAAGTCCCCCAACGGAGGCAGGGCTGTTGGCTTCTGTTGGCTGAGGCCCATGCACAGCAGTTCTGGCTCCAGAAAACCACCCAAGAACACCGGGGGGCGAACTGCGGGTTTTTTGCAAGGAGCGCTACGAACGGGTAATCAACCCGACAGCTGAAATGCCAAAGGCTTGCTTTCTTTCTGGCTGTCATGCTTTCTTGGGCCCTTTGGAGTCCCAGCAAAGGAGGGGTGTCTTCCGAATGAAAGGGGCAAATTCCCGCCGCCCTTCATTTCCTTTCTGGGAACAAGAAGATTCATGGAGGGGGGCGCCTAACCTCGTTTTTCACAATTAGGGATGGGATCCCCAGTCTTGAAGACAGAGTCACGTGCCCTTCAATTGATGCAGTTGCTACAAAGGAGGGGTGGGGAGGGGGGTGGAATAATAGCTTCCCCATGCTGAAGGCTTCAGGACGCCCAAGACACGAAAGATGCCATGGCTGCCATTGGGCTCCCATCACTTCCAGAGTCGTGTCTGGATAAAACTCATCTTGGTGGTCAACAACGTTGACCTTGTGCCCCTTGTAAAGGTGCAATGGGCAATCCCACGGCGCGAAAGCACGCACAGCGTAAAGCCTGTGTGATTTTCTCGCCGGGTTCAAAGGCAAAGATCGGGCATTGGTGGTTCGGATTTCTGGCCTGGCCGGTGAAGTCTTGGTTGCTATTTAAAGTGAACGAGGCGCCACCCCCTAGCCACATCACCGTTTCTCCAATTGAGGGTAGGCCGAACATGGACATGGCTGCGGACCAATCTACACCAAGCTCTACCGCCCCTCAGAAACAAATTTGCATCTTGGCAGACGGCGCCGGTGCGTGCAAGATGGTCCAAAAGGGGCCTGCTCCACTGAAAGGTGTGGCTCATGAGCACAGTATTTTTGACTCCTAGACACTCCGCTACTACGACATCACCGCAAAGGGCCCAAGTGCCTTGCCAAAGAGTCCCTTGACAAAATGACGCTGGCCGGTGGGGACAATGCTGCTGAAGGCATGTTTGGAATTTGGGACAACAGCAGCGAGTTCAGAACGCAATACATTTGGCACCCTTTAGACACACCGACTCCCAACGAAGACATACCCATTTATACCTGAACATCATTTTTTAAGATAAAGCTTTTGGAAAGCTTTCCAGCGACTAGTTGGCAGGTCGCCAGGCAATCTTTAAGGGGGATTTGTTCGAGGTCCGCCTTCTTTAGGCATCCCCAGAAAGTTTGACCCTGGTAATGTACGCTTATTGAACAGCCCCCACAGTGTTTCCGCTTTGGAGGTGTTCTAGCTTCTCGGCCGCCTTGAAGTAAGTGTTTTGGTGCAGAGGATGTAGGGATCTCCGTTTGGGATCTTTGGGACTGGAGTCGGATCTCCTTTTGAACCAAACGCGCGACACGCCCCGAAGGTTTTGAGACCAAACGCCTCGAGCGTCCCCTGGCGGGGTCTGCGTTTTCCATCGAAATGCTCAGGAGCCTTTGGATACCTAAAAAAGAACACTTCTACCAAATTTTCTCCAGGGGGAGCTTCTTCCAGGGGCTCGAATCTTGTCAAACCCTCAAAAACCCAGGTTGGAAGCCACTGGCTTGTGAGAAAGAACGATGCTTGAAGAGAATGGATGGAGAGAGAACCCCCCGTACCATGCCAACGTGTCATTCCAGAACTCCTGGTCCTTGGCTCCCTCCCACATCGGCAGTGCTTGTATTAAAAGTCCATCCGGTAGAAATATGAGCGGTTCCAACGATGGTAGACTGAACGGCAGGGTCTCCACAAATGAACCTAACTGATGAATTAGCAACAATGTTTCTCATATCAAAAGATGAAAACGCACTAACATATAATCTTCCGGAGCGAACTGGCCAAAAAGCCTCCGAAGTTTCACAGGTCTCCTTAAAAGATACATTTTGCAACCATTTGAAACATGTTGCTTTTTCAACACCAAAATAAAAGGGTTTCCCACCATTTACAAGTTGCAATGTTCAGGTGTTTTCTTGTAAGGATCCCGGTTCAGCCATGAATTGTGGTTGGTTCACTTGCAATATGGGGAACGGGGCATCCACTGTAAGCTAAGCACGAGGTACCCTTCCGGAGTGCACAACCTAAGAAACCCTAAAATGATGATTCCCCTGCAAAATACCAACACACAATGGTTTCAACCATGGTTTCAAGGTGATGCGAAATGGATTTCGCAACCATCCACAGTCTCACTTCCCGAGTGAACTGGGCAAAAGAAAAGTCCCGCCGAGCACCTTCCAGGAGAACTTCGACCCCCGGGCCGCTGCGCGTGCCCTGGCCATGGAGAGCCGGACGCCCCGGAAGGAGTCGCCTAAGGAGGGGCGTACCCAGAAACCCATGGGAATTGGTTCATATCACTTCCCGAGTTCCGTTTGGGGCTTGATATATATATATATATATATATATCATGTTTTTTGGGTGTGCACCATTTTTAGCGGTACATGATAGAAACAGTTTGGACTTTTTGCGGGCCAATCCACTCTGGAAGAGCGATTTGCAGGGCGGTTCTTGTTCGACTTGCATTTTTGATTGAGCATCGTAGCTCAATTGTTCAAACATCGAACCGACCTTTAGCTTTAACCTGTTGATTTTGTGTCAACCACTGTTCAACTGGCAAAGGTTTTGAACATGTGATCATGTTGCTTGTTTCTAGGCCCCTAATGAGCAAGTGAGAAAGCAGTGCCCGAAACCCCATAAGTCTTTGAGTAGAAGTCGAGGGAATACTGTGGATGGACGAAATCCTCTTAGGCATTCAGAAACCCTGGAATGATCCGATTCGCACTGCAATTTCCAACAGACAATGACTTCCCATGGTTTCAAAGTGGTGCGAACGGATGTTATCCATCCACTGCAGGATCTCGGGCTGACGTGTGGCCCCGAATGGCTCGTTATGACCGACGTGCTTTCATGCCCAGGGCGCGACCAGCATCAACCAGCTGTAGATTTCCGGTCTAAGTACCAGTTAATTTGTGTGTGAGATATGAGAGCACCAGCAGGTAAGCTTGAATCAAATGCAGTCATTCGAATTCGGAGAACTTTCTGTATTCATTGGCCACTTGGGCTTTGCGGCTTGCAAGACTCTGCGGGTGGGTGGTTTGCCTCAGAGGCCAAGCGGTGCCGCCGAAGTTGCCAGGCACAGACGTCGGTTGCCTCGAGTTTTGCCACCGAAGCGAACAGACCTGATCTTGTAGCTTCTCCATGTTGGTCCAGAGTCATGGCTCCAACAGGGGATCACCTTTTAATGGCCTGGGTCCGTGAGGGCCAACTGAGTTATTATTTTTGGAAGGTCATTTTGGTTTGAAGCTCATTCCACACTCGCTTTCCCAGATCCTGGACCTCTTGCTCGATCTTTCTGTCGGATTTTGGTGGTCAGAAGTTCGGACTGTGTTTGGGGTCAGGAAGTTCAGTGACCTAGTTTAAATAGTGTTTCTACTGCTTTTGGCCAGTTTTTTGAGCAGGTCAGGGTTAAACAACAGCCAGCCTGCGACACCTTTGATTGTAGCCCCAACCCCCCTCCATACAAGGTTGGGCGGGGTTCAGAATCTGATGATTTGACGGGGGCATCAGCCTTCCGAAAAGGGCTTCTTGCTTTGTAGGTTTTCTGAAACCGGCTTCGCTGAACTGGGTTCAGAATATCTTTTTTTTTTTTACTGGTCTACCTATTTAGTCTATCCATCTAGCTAGCTATCTAATCTAATCTAATATAATCCTATCTTTTTGTATCTTTATCTTGTCCTATTCACCATGTTGTTCTGGCTTCATCCCCGTTCCCACGTGGAGGCCTTTAGAAGCATCCACGCACCCTGCAATTGAACCACCCGAAACTGCCAAGCCTCGGTCAGACTCCTATTTTCCGGACACCCACCTCGTCCCCACCCGAGGAGCAATTGAGGCCCGCCTTCCCAGCCTTTCCCATACATCCCTTGTGCAAGTATGCAAATCGAAATGGGTGGGGGGGCCCCCAGAAAACTTGTTTTTTAAAAGGTTCCCCTTTAAAACCTCCAAAAGGGGGTCCCCTAAAGAACGACAGACCCAAGTAGTAAGGGAGGGGACTTTTCACCGGCCTTGCGCCAGATGTGCCCGAAGATCCAGGCGGGCGCGATGGACACAAAGTCCACCCTGCTCGGCACCAGTTGGTATATGTGGTCTTTTCAAGCAGTGCAAATGAATAAAAGTTGGAGCAATTTTGCCATGTTGCTTCAGTCATGCCCCTTGCTTGTGCCATCTACCTCGCACACCATCCATGTCAGGTGAGTGGTTAGTATCCACGGTTGTCTTGAGTGTAAGCGGGTTATGTGCAGGGTAAACCCAGCTGGGACATGTCAGCTGACGATATTAAGCACTCACGAAGCGGCGTGGAAGTATCGGGTTTCATCCATCCCTCGGGCGGAGTGAGTTTTGTACCAAACCACCCATGTTGCCATGAAGTCCCATTTTCCTCAAGGAGTTTCTTTCTGCTCCGATTGTTTTCGTGTTTGGGGTTTTCCAATGTCCCTTTCAAGTTGCAAGTGAGCTTTTTACAGTAACAGCCAGTACTAGGGATACAGCCATTCTCACAGCTGGTGTGATCGGTAGGCGTGAGGCTTCTCCACTTTGAACTTCCTTGGTTCGGGTTGGGATCCTTTCCAGGATTCTCCCAGTGTGTTCCGCTTGCTTTTGCCACTGCACGTAGTGAGTCGGGCTTTCGCCTGGCATTGGCAACCAGTCCGGAGATATTTTCTTTAGAGGGTTGACCCCAGAAAGGAAGTGCACCGCCACAAAACCCGGTTGCCTGAATCATAGGGTTCCTTTCATCATAAATTCTGATCGCTGGAGTCCACTATGCCACCATGGCAAATGCTGAAGCTTTTAGGTCTGACAGTGTGAAGGGGGGAACGGCGAGGAGTCGTATTTCTGGACTTTAAACTGTTTGGCAAGACAATGTAACTAACAAGCTTGGACGGTTTTGCCTATACACTCAGGAAGTGAGGTACCAATGTGTGCCGGGTTTGTTCGAGACTTGCTACAAATGCGGAGTTTTGCTGCTGGGCGTGGGAACTAAGCAAGTAATGACAGCAATGCGGTTTCAGTTTTTGGCTTTGAGTGCGCTTCTTCGCCCCTGGGTTGATAGTTCGTGCGGGTCGCAGCTATAAGTTATGAGCTCATGCAAATCATGAGTGGTCGTAGTGTGCTAGCTCATGTTGCTGAAGGTTCGTTGCTTCTTTCGTCGCTATGGCAGGTCTGCGTGTTCGGCCATTGCTCCGGGACATGTTTGTCA
Organism: Effrenium voratum; assembly: GCA_963377175.1. Classification (NCBI taxonomy): domain Eukaryota; class Dinophyceae; order Suessiales; family Symbiodiniaceae; genus Effrenium; species Effrenium voratum. Next base: position 1,411,541 of record CAUJNA010003427.1, read on the forward strand.
TTCACTCTCGATTGGCGGCTTTTCCTTGGCCTCCCCAGTGGCTCCTTCTCTGTAAGTGGACACATTCGGGCCAGTTTGTTAATCGATACCTTCTTTGTGTCGCTCTCAACTTGCCAGGATGCAAAGGTATGCTAAGAAGGGGTTCATCTACGAGAGTGAATCAATTAGCACGGATTCGGGGGAAGCAAGGAGGGTGATGGTTTTGCCCATTGTGGATTGTCCAAATCTACTTCGCGCCAGTTGGGATGGAGGACACCCCATGATATCTGGTTGACGAAGCAGCTAGCACCTGTGGATGTTCAGCAATTATCATGCCAGTGGTTCCTATATTTCCTTGTCCGGCCAGTCTAAGCATTACCTTTTGGGCCACTTGCTGGGAGTCCTCATGGTTTTCCATGCCCAGCGCATCGAACCGCTCACTGCGCCAGGAGGTCGACCAGCGTGGCTCCGGCTGCATTTTGTTGTGGGCAATTGGCAACATGGGGTTGCCTAAAACTCACTCCCTGAGTTCCTGGACTTATACTTTTTGGGAAGCCCATCCCACTGAGCAGCAAGTTCAGACTTGTTTTGGCCAATTTACTCAGGAGGTGAGAATGAAAACTCTGTAAATAATCAATGATTGATTGGTTTCCGTTTCGTTACTCCAAGGACAATCCCCTGAAGCGTGTCCTTAGTGCGACACGCTTAGCATAAGCTTCTAGAGGTATTGCCCACAAGGCCGGGAGTCCTCTTCACCCGATTCCACTTGAGCCACGTGCTCAAAACCCGGGTAGATGAAGGTTAGTACTGGACAATCCCAACCATAAATAGCTGCGGCCGCCTTATTATTTCTTTACATGGTTCTGGGTAGACGTTTTTTATTACCGGGTTTTGATTATGATACACTCGTTTCGGGCAAGTTTTGTTTTTTTTCCAAGAGGGGACTCACTCTCGTGGGGCTGGGTGGCATCTCTACAATGAGGTTTCAACCGAATGTCCAAGCTGTGTGCCTTTTGAGGTAGGCTTGCCGGAGTTTTAGATGTCGACCCTTGGTCGTAGAGCTTCACCTCGTCCCCAGCTTCTTCCGTTGCTGTTGCCCCTAGAGGAAGCCAAAAGGGGATGGATCGTTCCAGCCCACCCTATGCAAACCCCAGCTTGAAGACAGCAATAACTACCAAAGGACGGCTGTCCAATCTTCCCCTTGGAAATTCACTGTTTGGCAAATAATGCATTTGCGCCAGCTTGTCCCATAAAGGAACCGGCGTCCGTCACGAACGGCGGGCGGGTGGGCGGGGGGGTGGGTGGGTGGGTGGGTGGGTGGGGGGCGGGCGGGCGGGCGGGCGGGGTGGGCGGGTGGGTGGGTGGGTGGGTAAAAGGTGATTCGTCCGGTGGTTTTGCAAGAGGGGGTTGTATTGCTTTTTGTTTTCCATGTACCCAATGCCAGGCATGTTCCTCTCCATTGAGCGTTGGGTTCACCCATGTTTTTGAGGACCCGGCATTTGTTGAACGCCAGCGGTACGTGGGACTTGGGATAGACTTAGGACACATTTCACATTTTAGCAGCGACTCTATGTGAAGCAAACCATAAATTGTACATTCAAGCAATAACTGGGCCTAACAATAAGATGTACAATAAAATGTGAAGCAACCAATAACTGGGCCGAACTCTAATCATGGGACCAGGTTCCAGAAATGCTCCCTGGTCCTTTCGGATCGAATTTCTATCCGATCCCACAGGTTGAAGGGCTCCAGGATGCCGGCAGGCGGGAAGCGAGCAAGCTGCAGCTGTCGGGGATGGGAGGGTCTGGAAGGCTTTCCGGCGGCCATGCATTTTTATTTGTTTTTGCGAGAAGTTGTGGCGGAAGTTGTGGCTTTCTAGAAGGGTGCTGCAGTAGTATTTTGCTGGCCCCGGCCACAGGTTGAGGGGCCATGCTAGATTTGCTCTTTGCTGCTGAGCTGCTGCTCTCGTTGGGGTTCCTCGATTTTACCTCACTTAACTCAGATCAGGTTCCTTCGAGTTCGTGTTCCGTGGTTGCCGGAAGGGTACCGTAAACATGGCCCTTGGGAGTCGCCAATAGGAGCTTTCAAAGCAGCCGATCCATACCGAAGGTTTGGGCCCTTTGCTCAGGATGAACCCAGTTCTGCAAAGATGATCTTTGGAGCATTTTGCTTGGATGTTAGGGCCAGGGGTTTAACTTTTTGTCAACTAATGGATTTTCCAACTAAACCACTAAAAGCTAAGCTTTCAGCAGGGGAGCGGAAAGCAGCCAAGTGATATTCCAGCTGTTTTTGTTCCCGGGTCATTGGCAAGCACCAAGTAGCAACTATGTAGCAACTACCCTGCCACCAACGAGCATGGAAGTGCACAAGGCCCCTGTCCAAGCGGATAGTAGTCTATACGTTTAGTTCAGTATTGTTTCCAAGCAGAAGCCCAAAGGGAAGAATGCTTTTCGGCTTGTCGCCTCTTTGGTTGGTCTTCGTTTTCAGCCGGGCATCCGCTGGCCCTGGAAACATGTTAGCATGTCGCTTGTCAGGGGTGCCGTCTTTGTGTGTCTTCTTTCTTCTTTTTTTTTCGGGGGGGGGAAACAAACCGGAAAACCGATGCCATTGGAGTGTCCAAATCCTAAGTTTTGGACGTGTTCCTTTTGGTTTTCGTTCAACACCACAGACGGCACCTTCCAAAAGACATTGGAAGCCAAACGGGTTGTCGAGACAGGCGTTCTTTCGGGCACCTTCAGCGCGCCCGTGGGCTTTGCAGGCCTGTGACCCAGACCTGCCAAATCCGTTTGTCCTGTGGACATTCCCGGTTTTGGTGGAAGTGGCCTTCGCTCAAGTAAATCAGCAGACCCCCCAAACTAAGCAGACCTCAATCATCTATCCGTGTATGTCAAGAGAAGCGGACATCCAAAATGAGCCGTTTCCTGTAGGTTCGGGTTGTCCATTGGCTCAGCCCGCGAGTCCTTTCGGTTTCCCCATCGCTGGTTTTTGTTTGAGATCATGTTATTGATCATGAACTCGAAACTGTTCCTATTTTTCCATGGGAAGGCCGTTCTTTCCCGAAGGAGACAAAGGACAGCCCTCAGAAGCCATGTTACCGGGGGATCTGGTGTCTGCTCCAAATCGAAATTCTATTTTGGGGGTAAGTGTTTTGTTGGCCAAGGCATGTCAATTAATGCCAAGGAGGGGTCCACTTCCTCCCGGCCTCGAGATGGTCGCTTTTGGCCGACCGGCGACAGATTCGTGTGCTGTGGGTCAGCATGCTGCAGATGCCGTGCGCCCCCCAAACGCAGCTCCAGTTCTATGGTAACTATGCTTGGCGCGGGTGAGAATTGGGATCTTCTTCGGTGTCTCACTTTGCCGGCTCCCAGCCATCCGGTCCCTTAGCCTTTTAGCATTTCAGTGTTTAGTGGTAATTCGTTTCCATTTGACCCACTAAAAGTGAGTCGCTTTTCGCGGGGCATCTGAAAACGGGCAGCCCAGAAAACTTTGGTGCAACTTGCCCAAGTCGATGGGGGGCCCATGGCTTTTCTTCCCAGCATCTGCGCCGAGGGAACCTAACGGGCAGCCTGCAGGCGCCCAGCGGGGAAGCTCGGTGGAATCCACTCGAGTCACGCCCGGGGTTTGGAACGAATATGCGGCCTGAAGCTGACAGAGTTGGCTTCTCGTTGCCTGACTCTGGAGGATATCTTTGGGCTGTTTTCGAGATCATTCACTTGTGGTTTTCGGCTTCCTCGCAAGGACGCCCGCAGGAACCCGCGAGATGGGCACATCTGGAAGACCGTTTTGGTGGCAAACAAAAGGTGCTGAATTGTTCGGCGAGCACTGGCGAAGCTAGATGTTCATAGGATCCAACCCCGACAGCCTCAATGTGGCCTGGTTAGGTCTTGCGCGACCACAACCGCGGGGGTGTTTGCGGGCAGGGTACTGCAACCATGCTTATCTGCAACCATGGTTGTCCCTGCAAATCGGCTCCGGGGACTAATTAAGTTTGAAATCACTTTCTGAATTAGGTCATTGAAGTATGACTTTGGACTGGGATGAGCTCGACATCAAAGTCGGCAATGCTCCCGTGTCCTTTTGGGCAAGACCGTCGGGCCAGTGCCGGTTTCATATTTCATGGTTTTGCCCCTGTCGGTAAAACATGCGTTGCGTTGCTCGACTGCAAACAGTGGTGGGTGTTCAAACAGGAGGCCCGGCTTCCGAAGGGATGCCAACGTAGATTAGAATCATGGCCCCTCTTCTTGTTGACTTCCCCGCGGCGAATGGTCAACCCCACCTTACCTCTTAAAAACACCACTTTTCAACTTTTTGGTAACATGGGCTATATGTCTGTAAAAGATTCACTTCCCCAGGGCTTGGAGTTTTAAGGGGTCAAGCCCACCATTCTGAGGGTCACAGAGCAGCCATGGCAGCCATCGACTTAAAAGCGGCCTCGCGGCTTTGAGGTGCCTTCCACGGTAGCCTTCGGGTCCCACTGAGTGGGCGCCTCAGAGGAATTGGTGGAAGTGGGGGGCCGGGGGCCGGAGGCCATCGAAGTCTGACGAAGCCCTTAGGCTTCGGTTTGGCTTAAAAAGGTGCCACATGCTGCAGGTTTTTTGTCCAGCCCTCCCCCGAAATATCATGAGGTACGCCGAAATTCACGGTTTGAACTGGTGGTTTGGGGATTTCAACCCTTGGTTCTTGCAGAGAGTAAATGAGAAACCAGCCCCAACCAATCAAACTTACCACTCTGAGCCTTGTTGGCCTACATCCCGGCTTGTAAGGGCCCCAGTTTTTTTCGTCTTGTGGCGAGCTCAGTGAAATGCACTGGGGAACCAACACCCTCCAAAGGTCGTCCCTGAAGTTCTCTAGGGCCATTTTGGGATACCAGTTGGCCCTTGGAAGGTCCTGTAAACCTTTCTTGTTGCTCTTGTTCAAGATTTGCACAACATGTAAAAAAAACTGTTGATTTACAAGGGAATGAGTCGATTCCCCTGTAAAACCAACAGAGTTGAGGTTTACAACCACGGTTTCAACCAGGGGTTAGGGTTTCAAAGTGATTGGAACGGATTTGGTCCATCCACAGGTCTCCCACATGTCCGACACCCCACCCAGCGCTGGCCCTCGGCCGCCTCGGCCGCCTCCCTGTCGCCAGCTGGCAGCTTCGTGAGCCCTGGCCAAGTCTGCGCGGAGCTCGGAGCTTCGGGACACGGAAGGCCATCTTGTCCATGGAAACTATCAGGCTCATCAACTTGAGGGGAAATCCCGCCTCACACCTGATTTGCCAAGCATCTTTTGCTTGCGGTTAGGAGTGATGTAAGAGGAAATGTAGGGAACCCGAACCTCATGCCGTCAAGATGACCTTTGAGCAGCTACCTGACCAATGCCTCTACAGAGGAAGGGGCAAGTCGAGCCTGCACGCATGATATAGGCTGCGTAAAGCTCTTCAGACAAAGTGACCCACAGAGTTTTGAGGCAAGACTTCTTTCTATGAGGTCCTGCTCTAGTGGTAACTGCTATGACTCTGGAATCTCAGGGATCCATGGCAGAAACCAGAGAGGAGTGGCGAAGGCTTGTCCGTCTTGGGGCTGTTGGCCCATGGGTTGGGCTACTGTGTTTAAGTGTGTGTGTGTGTGTGTGCTTGCTTGCTTGCTTGCTTGCTTGCTTGCTTGCTTGCTTGCTTGCTTGCTTGCTTGCTTGCTTGCTTGCTTGCTTGCTTGCTTGCTTGCTTGCTTGCTTGCTTGCTTGCTTGCTTGCTTGCTTGCTTGCTTGCTTGCTTGCTTGCTTGCTTGCTTGCTTGATTGTTTGTGTGTTTGTTTGTGCGTTTGCTTGTTTGTTTGCTTGCTTGCTTGCTTGCTTGCTTCCTTCCTTCCTTGCTTGTTTGTGTGTTTGTTTGTTTGTTTGTTTGTTTCTTTGTTTCTTTGTTTCTTTGTTTCTTGGATTGGTTGTTTGTTTTATTTGTTTCTTTGTTTGTGTCTGTTTGTGTCTGTTTGTTTTGTTTGTGTGTTTGCTTGCTTGCTTGCTTGCTTGCTTGCTTGCTTGCTTGCTTGCTTGCTTGCTTGCTTGCTTGCTTGCTTGCTTGCTTGCTTGCTTGCTTGCTCGCTCGCTCGCTCGCTTGCTTGCTTGCTTGCTTGTGTGTTTGTTTGCTTGTTTGTTTGGTTGTTTGCTTGCTTGCTTGCTTGCTCGCTTGCTTGCTTGCTTGTTTGTGTGTGTTTGTTTGTTTGTTTGTGTGTTTGTTTGTTTGGTTGTTTGTTTGCTTGCTTGTTTGTTTGTTTCTTTCTTTCTTTGACTGTTTGTTTGTTTTGTTTGTTTTGTTTGTGTCTTTGATTGTGTTTGTTTGTATTGTTTGTGTGGTTGTTTGTTTGTTTGTTTATTTATTTGTTTGTTTGCTTGCTTGCTTGCTTGCTTCCTTGCTTGCTTGTTTGTGTGTTTGTTTGTTTGGTTGTTTGTTTATTTGCTTGCTTGCTTGCTTGCTTGCTTGTTTGCTTGCTTGTGTGTTTGTTTGTGTGTTTGTTTGTTTGTTTGCTTGTTTGTTTGTTGGTTTGCTTGCTTGCTTGCTTGCTTTTTGGTGTGTTTGTTTGTTCGTTTGCTTGCTTGCTTGCTTGCTTGCTTGCTTGCTTGATTGTTTGCGTGTTTGTTTGTGTGTTTGGTTGTTTGTTTGCTTGCTTGCTTGTTTGTTTGTGTGTTTGTTTGTTTGTTTGTGTGTTTGTTTGTTTGTTTGTTTGTTTGTTTGTTTGGTTGGTTGGTTGTTTGTTTTTTTTTGTTTCTTTGATTGGTTGTTTGTTTTGTTTGTGTCTTTGTTTGTGTCTGTTTGTGTCTGTTTGTTTTGTTTGTGTGTTTGTTTGTTTGTTTGTTTGTTTGCTTGTTTGTTTGCTTGTGTTTGGTTTGTTTGTTTGTTTGTTTGGTTGTTTGTTTGTTTGTTTGTTTGTGTGGTTCTTTGTTTATTTGCTTGGTTGATTGTTTGGTTGTTTGTTTGTTCTTTGTTTCTTTGATTGTTTGTGTGTTTGTTTGTGTGGTTGTTTGTTTGTTTGTTTGAGTGTTTGTTTGTTTGCGTGGTTGTTTGTTTATTTGTTTCTTTGATTGTTTGTTTGTTTTTGGTTGTGTCTTTGTTTGTGTCTGTTTGTTTTGTTTGTGTGTTTGTTTGTTTGTTTGTTGCTTTGTTTGTTTGTTTGTTGTTGGTTTGTTTGTTTGCTTTCTTGTTTGCCTCTTTTGTTGGTTTGTTTGTTTGTTTGTTTGGTTCTTTGTTTATTTGCTTGGTTGATTGTTTGCTTGTTTGTTTGTGTGATTGTTTGTTTCTTTGTTTCTTTGATTGTTTGCTTGTTTTGTTTGTGTGTTTGTTTGTTTGTTTGTTTGTTTGCTTGCTTGTTTGTTTGCTTGTTTTTGGTTTGTTTGTTTGTTTGTGTGCTTGCTTGCTTGTTTGTTTGCGTGTTTGTGTGTTTGTTTGCTTGGTTGTTTGTTTGTTTGATTGTTTGTTTGTTTGTGTGGTTGTTTGTTTCTTTGTTTCTTTGATTGTTTGTTTTTTTGCTTGTGTCTTTGTTTGTGTCTGTTTGTTTTGTTTGTGTTTTTTTGTTTGTTTGTTTGATTGGTTGTTTGATTGTTTGTTTGTTTGTTTGTTTGTTTGTTTCTTGTATTATTGTTTTGTTTTTGTGTGTGTGTGTGTTCGTTTGTCTGTTTTGGTTGTTTGCTTTGCTTTGCTTTGCTTTGCTTTGCTTTGCTTTGCTTTGCTTTGCTTTGCTTTGCTTTGCTTTGCTTTCTTGTTTGTTTGTTTGCTTGTTTGTTTGTTTGCTTGTTTGTTTGTTGTTTGTTTGTTGTTTGTTTGAGTGCTTGTTTGGTTGGTTGCAATTGGTTGGTTGATTGATTGTTTGGTTTGTATGTGCGTTTTATTTGTTTGCTTTCGCTTTTCTTTGTTTCGTTTGCATGTCTTTTTCTGGTTGGTTGCTTGGTTGGTTGGTTGGTTTGTCGGTCGATTGACAGGCGGCTTGGCCGGCTGGCTGGCTGGCTGAGGGGACCATTTGCTTGGTGGTTTTCAGTATGCCACTAAAAGTTAAGCTTTTAGCGGAGGATCTGGGAGCCCAAGAACCCCGCCTTGCGGTGTCCTCACACACTTTAAAAGGGTCAGGAGGATGGGCTTGAGCTTAATCTCCGTGTGCCGTCTTGTCTCGCCCAGATCGAGAAGCAACCCATCCTTCAGAGGACGGGGAATCGACTTCTTGGCAAAACTCTTTCGGGGCTAGGGACTGAATGGATGGTCACCCATGCGTGGAATCTTTCGGGGCTAGGGGCTGAATGGATGGTCACCCATGCGTGAAATCTTTTGGGGCTAGGGGCTGAATGGATGGTCACTCATGCGTGAAATCTTTCGGGGCTAGGGGCTGAATGGATGGTCACCCATGCGTGGAATCTTTCGGGGCTAGGGGCTGAATGGATGGTCACCCATGCGTGAAATCTTTCGGGGCTAGGGGCTGAATGGATGGTCACCCATGCGTGAAATCTTTCGGGGCTAGGGGCTGAATGGATGGTCACCCATGCGTGAAATCTTTTGGGGCTAGGGGCTGAATGGATGGTCACCCATGCGTGAAATCTTTTGGGGCTAGAGGCTGAATGGATGGTCACCCATGCGTGAAATCTTTCGGGGCTAGGGGCTGAATGGATGGTCACCCATGCGTGAAATCTTTCGGGGCTAGGGGCTGAATGGATGGTCAACCATGCGTGAAATATTTTGGGGCTAGGGGCTGAATGGATGGTCACCCATGCGTGAAATCTTTCGGGGCTAGGGGCTGAATGGATGGTCACCCATGCGTGAAATCTTTCGGGGCTAGGGGCTGAATGGATGGTCACCCATGTGTGTCCTCAGGTTTCTCGGCTCGGGTGATTTCTCCGTTACTTCGGATCTTCTCTCATCTGCCTTCTTTTGGCCCGGTGATGTTGACAGGCGGCATATAAGGAGCCTTGTATGTTGCCGCATCAGTCCAAGGTTGCGCCCGTCAGACTTGGATGGGTTCTCAGGATCAAAGAACTTTGTCACTCCATGGCTGGTCTTTGCTTTGTGGCTCCAAGGGCAAGGAAGGGACCTTTTGGAAACAAGCGGCCCTTCTAATGTTCTCCAAGCAACTGCCCAGAACCCAAGGTGGATATCCAAGTTCCTTGGTCCTTCACTTCCCCCCCCTCTCAACACGACCTGTGGGTCCCGGTGGTGTTTTTCAATACGCTATCTAGAACACGTCATTTGGAGGGTGTCACATTTAAGTGGACACAGACATGACCCACCAGTAAATCTCAATGTTCTCAGCTGGTTTGGTGGATTATGTGTTGTCATGACGCCGCACATCTTGTGACTAGTGCCAGGAGGAGATGAGGAAACGTATCCAGGAATCTGCCACTCGGCTGATGTTGTTTTTGGGTGACAAATCAGCCGTTTGGGTCTGTTCTTGTTGAGGTGATTCAAAGGGAAGACCGCCCAGAAAACAAAGAAATAGACGCACACCCAAAGGAAGCCGAAGGGGAATGGATATGTTGAGTTGTCCAGACCTCCTATGTGACGCCCAGCATGCTTCAGACAGCGCGAGGGCCCAATTGTATTCGTTTTGTGTTTGTCTTTGCTTGCTTTTCAGGGGAGTGCGCTTGGTTCACGTCCTGAGCAACGCAAAACTGCACATGACTCATGTCCATAATGTCAATGCAAAATTATTGCTTGGACGGAGCCTTGACATGGGCACGGTTGATCTCCCAATTCACGGCGCATCACGCAGCAGCTCAAACGTAGCTTCTCATGGAGCCAACAATCTGATTTAGCATGGTGGTTGTGATTCCCTATCAATCTCTGGGGTCTCCTCCAAAACGATTGTATATTTCAGGGTAGGCCAAGCATGAAACAGAAGGATCTATGACCCGAAATGTGGGTTTCCAAGCCCTTGGCGTCGCGAACGAGAGCCCCGAATTGCCGCCAGCTTTGTCGATCTGGCCAGCGTCGGCAGGATTGGTGGTGTGATGGAACAATGGCTTGGAACCAGCACCCCCGAACCACTGCCTTATGGACAAGCACTTGGGAATTTGGGCATGCGAAAAAGCAATGGCTGGGGAGTGCTGAAAAAGGGAGGAGTCTTCGTCACTTTTGACGGGGTGCGGCCACACATGGGTTAGTCTGCAAAATTGGAAACCCCAAAGTGGGCGGTTTCTGCTTGGTTTCCCTTTCCAGCCACCCCCTGTTAAACAATACCTTCCCGGATGTGACTGAAATGCCCGTGAAAACGATCCCGCCTTAGGTGAGGCATGTGATCAATGCAGAGCAGGTGCCTGGGTGGACTGGGTGCTTGCAATCTTCAAAACGGCACTCCATTTCATGTATGTCCCACGGGTTTCCTGACTAAATGGAAACGCCTGTATAAAAGTTGAATGCCAACGCACTTGAGCAATAATGGTCATCTACAGAGGGAATTGCATGACTAGGAAAGGACATGACATGTCCGTGAAAAGGGCGGGCACGACCGTGAATGACATGGGAATCACATTGCCGTCAGGTGATTGGGCAGGTACAAATTCACACATGCCACTTAAAAGGACTGAAAAGACACTGGCTCACACGTCAGCCACAGGCTCATTGTTTGGACCCATTCGTCATGCTGAGCCACTTTCAGCACTTGTCCCACAATGTAAGAAAACATGCAAATTAGACTGTTTCTGGGGTCGGAATATGAGGTCTAGGGTTTGTCCATTGCGGCCTCCAATGCGCATGTTTGCAGGATGCTGGGCTCAGCTTTGCTGGGGAGGGGTTGCAGATGTCGTGTGGGGGGTTTGCTTCAATGGGACCACAGGAGCTTCCATTTTGCCATGAAGCTCCGGTTGTTTCACCTTGTTTGAATCGTTGTGTTTTGAACATGTGTGTCCTGGCATTGCTGGCCTTACGCAATCAATCGCGTAGAAAGATGCATGCAAAGCAAGCGTTCGAGAGTTGTGTTTGCAGTTTGTCCAACATATGCCACATGGCTACGCACTTTAGATGATGGTGAACACAAAAAACAGATCGCCGGACAACCATATTCATGTAAATGATGTCCACAAAGGTTCTAATTAAGCATCACACCCATATGGAGATATCCTCAGCTGTTCAAAACCAACCTTTAACCTCTGGTTTTCCCGTTTAGTCCGCTTTCAGCAAAGGTCCCAAAAAGTTAGAAACTTGTTTCGAGCAAATCTTGCATTGTGGCACTACCCTACAACCAGGAGCCTCAACAACCGAGGAACATGTCATACCCAAGAAGAAACACAGCTTTATTTGGGGGCACCATGTTTGCAGATTCGAGCATTTCAACGTGTTTTGCAAGCCACTACCTTCGAACAAGAACTTTTTTCGGCCCAGGATGACTGGGCACACCATTCCAAACAGTTTACTATATGGAGCCAACAAAATTTATTCGCGGCATCCATGATCGTGTTAATTTTGGCTTGGAAGGAATGGACCCTTCAAACAAAGAACCTTCATGTAGTTGGATCGTTGGAGCGTGTGAATCCTCCGTGCTTTCTCATTGGTTCCTACATGACAAGCGGACCCCTCCAAAGATTCTTGCAACATCTTAGACCGGAGAGTCAGCAAACTGCAGGTTCCCCATGCAAAGCCGGCGCCCGAGCAAGTTTTGACGGGGGCGATGGTCAGTGCTTGCTCTCATGTGACAATGGTTGCTGGATGGCCCAAGGGGCATGATGGGGCTTGGTTGAACGCCTTCCTCCTTTGCAACAGCTCATGTTTGCGTGTTATGGCTTTGCGGATGTGCACATGCCACGATTGGCAAAAGCTCAACCATGCAAAGGGTCATCGGGGGAGGACTGGAGATCCATGAAGGTCTTCTCACTTTTGGAGTTGGACTTCAAACTTTTTGGGAAGACCGTTTTAGTCGCTAACAAAAAGTTTGGTCACTTTGTTTGGCACATCCAAGAAGTGAGTCTTGTTCACTTGTGTTTGGGTCAGACACACTTCCGAGCCAGCTCCTGGCAGTGCTTGAGTGAGCATCTTTGGAAAGTGACTTCACAAGGCGAGTGAGCCAACAGAGACGTGGGAAGCTTCCTTCAGCCAACGGGGCCGAGTTCTTACTCCAGGCTCCCAAGACCTTAACGAGGGCCCACAAAAAGGATAATATTTAAAACCAACGCACGAACGAGGCTCAGGTGTAGACTGAGATGCAGGGGATGTAAATATTGTCCTGATGCAACCTCCTAGAATGAAAAGCAAGGAGACCCTTCAGATTTTGAGCCCTGCATATTCAGGCTAAAGCCAGTCAGATCTTGGACAAGGATCGGACACCCATCCCAAGATAGCCTTTGGGTTCGCTCAACCCATGCCCCAAAATCCGAAAACTCCGTGCTCTCCGACAGGTTCAATGCATGGTTCGAGCATTCCGTTCGCCGTCCAGTGGGATTCCTGTTGGCTCGGGGCTTTCTTCTTGAGATTTCATGAGGTTTGCTTCAGCAAAGCAGAGGACGATTTGGCCAACCGTTCGCGCGGCATCCCATGAGCAGCCTTGATCACGAAGACACCCACAATTGCACAAATTCTGGGAGTCCATCATGCATTGACCGCCAAGATCAATTCATCTCGTGATAGTACTTCGAGTACTTTCTAAGCGCACGGAGCTATTCAAGATCGTTGCAAGCGGGTTGTGCCGTGCATTGATTTTGGCGACGCGTTGCATTCACCAGCTGACAATGAAGATGTCATAGGGCAACCGAAGAGAAAGACAGCGAGACCAAGCAATCTGCACGTTTCATATGTTTGGCCTGTAAAAGGGGCCATGTTGAAAGCTTTTAACAAATCAACCGTTTCCAGCTAGCTTGGGATGTTTGAACTATCGTGCCGCCCGTTTCCGCTTGGCCGACTCGGACCCGAGAGAAGAACCGCGGCGCCATGCCGCGCTTCGACCCGAGCCGCTCCCGGAGCCGGAGCCGGAGCCGGCGCCGCTCGCGGCGCGACTCCCGGAGCCGCGACTCGCGGAGGCCGGGGAAACGTCTGCTGAGTTGCCTGGAAGTCAACGACCTTTCTCGTTTTTTTTTTTTGGTTTACGTCCTTTGCACCAGCTAAAGCCCGTCTTTTTTCCGCCTTGCAATGGGCCATGGCGTGCTATTTGGTGGATTGCTCATGCTGTTGCCACCTTTAGATCCTGCAAAACCAGTTCAGCCCCAACATGTTCTTGACTCCAGACAGAGTTGGTGCGAACATCGTGGTCCGTGGTCTACACCAAAGCAGCGCGAAATCACCGTGAAAACTACGCGTGAAAGGTGGGCTTAGCGTGAAAACACGTTTTCTGCCGTGAATTTTGACTGCATGAATAAACGTTTCCTTTGGTAATCCCTCCGGGAGGTCACGCCTTTTCACACTTTGGTCCTGAACATGTGGGGCACCCTTTTCCGTTTTTTTGTTTTGATTTTATTCCTGTTTTATGGAAACTAATTATAAAAGGAAACCACTCATTTTAGCTTGTCCCCTATTTTCAGGCACCTCCCAATGGGCCGTGTTTTTAAGCTGAGCCAATTGTCTTTCCCCTCCTGACAGGTTTGTGCTGGTGGGTTTTCAAGTGACATCCAACCTCCGCGACTGGCCCTCCCACCAAAAGAGCCTGTGACATTGGTGACAGACAGATCTAGCAGACGGAAGTGACAGAGCCAGTGACAGACAGATGTGACAGACAGAGACGGAAGTGACAGAGCTTGTGATAGACAGCTGTGACAAAGCCTGTGACACAGGGATGTGACAGGCAGCACCATTTGAGGCTTGGTGATACGTCACACGTGCCATCCTCTATTTTTGCATGGCATTGATCCTTTAGTCCGTGTTTGCGCTTAACATTTCCCCATTGTCCTCTCGATCATGTTGGAGGCATCGACACATTGAGATCCTACGAAGCTGGTTGAACCAGTTTTTTTAAGACCGAGGAAGGGCATTGGACCTGAACCTTCTGGTTCCTTTGCAGGACCTTTTTATCAGACCAACGTTGGCCCGTGTGCAGCAACCCTGTGACAGCATGAAGTCTGCATGATTTATGGCGAGCGCTTTCTGATTCGGGGGGGTAAAACGAGCTCCCCGTGATCAAGGTTCCCTACCTGGGGATCACAGTTCCTTATGCAGCTTTTTGAATTAAAGCAAAAAATATCAGATCTTGAAAACCTCAAGGGCTTGTTGATTGAAATGGTGGGTTTGTTCCACAAACCAACAAACAGTTGACTTCTCGTAATGATTCACCGCCATTTGCTTAAGAACAGTCCTTGTCTTCCCCAGTTGGTTTTACAGGAGCCTATCACTATTGGAAATACTTTTTCAGAACAAGTAATATATTTCTTGGGTTTAAACGGAATCTATCACTAATTTTCTAGTACAATTTTTCAGCGGTCTAAGGCAAATGGAGGTTCAGCATGAAGTTGAGGGGAGAATTGGCCAGGAGAAGATCTCCCTCTCGCCGTCGCTCGCGGTCTCGGCGTTCCCCGCGCCGGCGCGAGCCGTCGCCGAAGCGCTCGCCGAAGCGCTCGCCGAAGCGCTCGCCGGAGCAGTCACCGGAGCGGTCGCCCAAGCGTAAGGGATCACCAGAAGCCTGGCGATGGAGGCTAGGGGCGGGGTACCTGGGTACTAAAACTGAGCATATGTATATATATATATATATATTAATAGATATGTGCGCATATTTGTTGTTGCTGGGTGGACAAGGTAGTAAGCAGACTCTGAAAAGCGTTGTTTTGGTGTACCCTAGGTTTGGGCCAGAGAAGGGAGATCGCATAGAGCAGACCTCTGTCCGATTCCGTCTTGGGAGTATTTTTGTTGGAAGGCAGGTGGTTTTCTGAAGTTCTTGAGCTTGACAGGGCAGTTATCACGGAACAACATTCAGGATGTTCATACGCCTGGGCAATTTACAACGACGTCACCAGGGAGGCTTGCGGCGTCACCCATGCTGAATATTTGTTCATAGGGATCCTACTTTCGGTTGGTGATTGTTTTTGTTTGACAAGATAAACGTTGTGTTAGATTCCGCTGGAGCCCTACTATGGTTCTCCAGGGTACTGCCTCAGGCTGAATTGCTTTGCGAGGCCAGCCGGCTTAGGTTTTGTATTCAGCTCCAGGAAAAGCTCGTTGCTCTAGAGTTCTCAGGGCGCTTGCTTCTTTAGGCCTTATCATGTTGGCAATGCTGTAGCACCACTGGCGACATCAAGCCGGGCCCACTCATAAAGAGCTCTCCTGGGGCTCAAACGAGCTACAAAAGATAACGGTCCCTTACTTGACGATGCGTTATTTCTCTGGTTTCCGAATATAAATTTGCCCGGAAAGGATTGCGTTTTCGGAGTTGCTACATTGACCCCCGCTCGGATTGCGGCTCCTGTCCACTGACATGCAACTTACCAGATCTGGCAAGAGGACTCTTTGGGGAGCAAGGTGTTCCGGGACCCCCCAGTGAACGCGAGGATTGTATCAACTGCGCTTTGGACATCCGGAGGCGGAATCCGGCGTTCCATCAGAAATCCGGCCGCCATAAATGAGCAAAATTGACTCCTGGGTCTGAGGGTCCTGTCGCAGCTTTAGACCCGCTTCGCTCAGGAAAAAGAGGGGGACGCTGAAGTGGAGGCTGGCGGAGAGGATGTTGCACAGTCCTGGTGCGAGAGATGCAGGGAATGAGAAATGGAATGACCCCTATAAACCATCCCTGGTGGTTTCTGTTTAAGGGGAAGGTCTGGGCTCACTCCCACATTCCCTACTGAGCACCAGCAAGTAATACAAGTGGGAAGCCCGGTATGGACCTAATATTTGCGGATAGGGCTTCCCCAAGTCATCAACGCCAATATTGGGGATAGTATCGGGTGGGTCCCACTTTCTGGATGGGGGTTTGGTCGCTTTGGCCCTTCAAGATTCCGCCCCCAGAAGCCTGGGAAAAGATTGTTTATTGAGGTCAGATGCGCGTGGGGGATAGAGGCTGGGAGCAGAAAAGAACGCAGTGTTTGCCTCTCCCCATAGAACATACCGCCCAAAAGAAAACATGTTCCCCTTTTGAACCTGGGAAAAGCGGGCTGTGGCATGAAGGGGGCTCTCCCAATGGCCAACCGGCCCATGCCAAGCAGAGATTCAACTTCGCATGTGTCAAGTCTGGATTTTGTGGACCCCCCCGTAAAGAATGACAAGTCACTCAAGAAACGAGCTGGAACACTGGCGTGGTGCCCCTTGGCTTGGTTGGAAGGTGTCTTAGTCATGTCAGCCAACAGCTTCCGCCATCATCGTTTTTCATTTGGGCCATTGGAAGGCTGAACCTGAAAGGTCAAGGACCGGACAAGTCACAGTTTCATTGCCCGGACCTCTCAGGTTCAGGTCCCGGAAACCTTCCAGCCCCCCAAGCAAGTGGGGTGCCAGCTAGGGCCGGCCGGTTGGTTGAGACCGGGACCTGCTTTCATTTGCTTTCATTTACATCGTTTGTTTTTCCCATGTTGGGCTTTAAAAGGAATTCATCACTGGACATGGTATTTTTGATCCGGGCGTCTGAGCCAAATGGAAACCTTGGGAAATCCTGGGGTCCTGGGGCTTCTGAAACCCCGAAATCTGATGTCCAAAGGTCCAACCAAAATAAGATTCGAAGCCTTTTTTGGACCTATTTATCAGGTGGTTCTACGTTCTACTTGGTTTGGTGGGTTTATGGTGAGGCTCAAAATGCATTCCATGAAAACAATCCTGGTAGAACCAAAAGTCAACAGCAATGGGAGTCCTTTTAGGTTAGTTTGGTTTGACTTATTTAGACCTACGGTCAAACAATATTTCGATTTGCTTAAAGAGATTACTTTTTCTCCCGCGTTTGTTTGAAAGGGAGTCTCTCCCTACTTGACATACTTCTTATTTTTCTATTGGGCTTAGGTAATTGAGGGGGTCAACCCCTGGTGGAGGGTAGATGGGAAACCACATCCCAACCTTCGCATCACTGTGGAGAGTTGAACAAGTGGTGGAGGAGCAACATGAGAGAGAAATGGAGGAGACCAAAAAAGAAAGGAACCGCCTCTAGTAAGTTGGTGTTCGCTGGTGACCCATGGTTCCTGATGGTTTTCTTGGTGACTTGTAGCCATCCCCTTAGCTTTTTATCCTTTTAGTGTTTAGTGGTTGGATTTCCATTTCACCCACTAAAAGTGAGTCACTTTTCGCGGGGGATCTGAAAATGGGCAGCCCAGTTCCCGATGGTTTTGGGGGGAGGGCAAAAACATGCTTGTTGTTAGGAAACATTTTGCATGTTTGCTTGTTGTGGTTGAGCAGTGGAAATCCAACCACCTAACTGCTAAAATTTGAGAAATTTTGCTCCCCTTCCAACGTCAACCAAGAAAAGCTCAGGTGAACCATTTTTTCCTGAACAAGTTTTGAAGGATCTTGGGGCTTTCGCTGGTGATGGTTCCTGAACAAGTTTTTAGGGGACAAAAAGCCAACTAATTGGTCTGGTTTTCCTGTAAACCACGAAAAGTTAGTCACTTTCGCCGGGCTTCGCAGAAAGCCACCGAGTTTTGGGGGGCTGAGGTGAACAAGTGCACCGTGGTGGAGAGCAAGGCCCGGCAGAGCACCGGGGAGCGCACCTGGCGCGCGGAGATCCAGTTGCCGAAGCCCTCCGTCCACAGCTTCGATGGCGCCCCACCGGCGGAAGCGGGGTGTCGGGTCTTACCCTCCCACCAGCGATTCCATGGAAGTGCCTTCGGACCCCTGTAGAAAGACGACTTTCCTCTTGGAAAGTGCATTTTGCACTTCCATGTTAGGTGGGAGGGTACGGGGGAACGCTTCCGAATGGCGAAGAACTGCTTGGGCAGTACGCCGCCAGGGTAGAAAGTTGCAAAGTAACCTAGGTTGCCCACTTTTATTCGCTCCCCCGTGAATGTGGGGTGAACCTTAGGGGGTCAAAAACCCGAGGGGCTGACCCCCCAAAAAAACATGAGGAACCTGTCCCATTGGGTGAAGAATATGATTTCTTCCCCTGTTCACTGCTGGAAATATGTTTCTCTTTGCCGAAGGAATGCAAAATAATGAGGAAAAGGGCCAGTGGACCCACTTCCAAACAATGAAGTGGACAGGGGGTTCCTGAAAAGGAACAATGGACTTCCAAAACCGTTTGATCGTCAGCTTCCATGATTGTTGGATTGGAGAGAGGGGAGTAAGTAGTTCTACTGAGAACCAAACACAATTCCTTCTGGTTTCCATGTTGAGCCATCCAAACAGGGATGAGAATCCTTACCCGCACAGCTCAGTTTTGCAGACCAACTTGTTTTTGGAGGGTGCACTTGTAGAATCAACCATGCCCTTCGGGGGGAGGGGCGGGTGAAACGTGTTTGCTTTCATGTCCGGCGCCCTTCAGCACTTGCGTGTGATGACTTTGTCAGGTATCCCATAGTTGGTGGTTTGGATTGGTGGTTCGTGGATTTGAACACTGGTTCTTGTCTTGCTTGGTGAGGCAAGACTCGCACCATGTGCGTCCGCGGGCCCTTGAGGGTGGACCGGGACCGCAGACACCCGCGATGGGTCGGCCGATGGGTCGGGGACGCGTGCGATGACGCATTTTTGAAGGGTCAAACACTTAGTTTTGGGGTGGTTTCCATTCAAAGGTCACTCCCCAAGTTTTAGATCCACCATTTGGGTGTGTCTTTTTGGAGAGTACATCCTTCCTAGCCCAAGCCCAGGGATGTGCTTAGGCCTTAGGCCTTAGAAACGCCCAGGAGGATTTGTAGGGGCTCCCTAGAAAGTGGGGTTGTCTGCAAAGTCCTGCTGTCTGATTTATAGCATGGCGCACACCTACATGTGACCCATTTTGGGAACTGATTGAAGGGGGGTTAGACACTAAGTGGACTAAGTGGATTCCTCCGTGTTCTTGTTGCTTCTTGGTCATCCATGCGCGCCCTTAGGACATTGTTCCAAGTTGAGTTGCAGCCAATGTTGAACATCCAAGTTGGATTTGGGTTTCTTTGTTGGGAGGACCCGCCAAAAAGATGGTTGTTTTTTTGGGCTTCCTTTCAAACCAACCCAAAATTGGGTAGCCTTTAAAAAAGGAGCCGCCCATTTTGCGCCCCGATCTCCTGTCACTGGGGCCGGTCGCAGGACCAAGCGTACAAGGACGCGGAGATGATGGAGAACTGTGCCCAGAGCAACCCCGGGGATGTGTCCAAGGTAAAGGCCATGGCGCGGAACATGTTGAACAGCAACCTGAAGCAACAAATTGGCGGCTCGCTGGTTCCCAGCTTTGGCTTGTAGGTTTGGGGAATTTAGGTTTCTAGGTTTTTAAGGCGGTCGGGTGGTTCAACCAGTTCCTATAGCCAAATCCGGTTCAACTTAATTGCTTTTATTCATTTTTAGTTGGTTACAACACTTGGCGAACCCCAGCCATCCAGTTCAACTCTGTTTATTACTGGTTTTAGTTGGTGTTTTGGTTGTAGTTTCCACGAAACCACTCAAAGTCAAAAACTTTGAGCAGGGGATCTGGGAGACAGCCCAGAACAAAAGCATAGACTCGAGACTGCTTGGCGATTCCCACCCATTCCGTAGACCTTGAAAGTTTGGTGGAATAGACATAGCTTTTGACCAAAGCGGTGAAGCTTTCTTGCACGTTTAGACTTTTAGGATGTCCAACGTGTCCACAAGTCTATCTTTTAGCAAGGGATCAAGGAACCCTTATTGGCACGGCGCGTTGTAACGGAGATGCCCAGGCCATGCCTTGCCGGCTCCATGGGGCGCTGTGTGTAATATGAAGCCCCACCGTTCTTAGAGGCTTCTTAGTATGGCTTATTCATCGAATCCAGCCAGACATGTGATCTGGAGACCGCTCTCAGATCTCTAAGGCAAGACAACCTGAGAGATGCTCAGCGCGTCAAGATATGAAGCATGCGGCCAACGGCCGCATGTGTGGTGTGCAAGAGCTGCTGGTGCGGAACCCGAAAAGGCCCCCACACACACACACACCCCGGCAAATGGAGTGTTGGAACACAAGTTTTTTTGGGGTTCCGTGTTGATTTGCAGGGCATGTTGGCTGGCTCCAAACCTCCCACTTGTGATAGGTCGATTTGGTGCTTGGGCAACTTCCACCAGAAGCTGACTTGTTCAATCCCAAACAGTTTGCACTGGTAAACTGTCATTGTTGTAAGGAGTCCCTCACATAGTGGCTGGTGTGTTGCATTAGTTCCCATGTAAATCATGTCAGGGTCCAAGACCGTCTCGTGGGATCTGCTTTTGAATGGTTGCATTTCTGAACTAACAGGGTACCTTGCTATCCTTTTGCCTTTTTGGTATTCCATGGCGCCATGAGGGTGGGAGGTTTCGTCCACTAGGGCAAAAAAGCGACTTGCAGCTAAGGTTGACCCAGTCTGATGTTTTCAGCTTCTATCTCCAGGGAGGAATTGGGAGCCACTCTTGTGATATGGCTTATCACAAGTTTTGCAGCCATGGGGACCGGAGCAATGGGTTCAACTTGGGATGCTTATCTCTGCGGCGGGAGAATGCATAGTTTCCGTATCAAGTCTTAGGCTGCTTCGAGAACCCAAGGCTCCCATGGCCAAACTTCACTCTGAGAAGCGCAGAGCTTGGCAGACATTAAAAGGAAGAAGCGCATATCCGTTGCTGGCTGATCGGAGAAACAAAACCGCCACAAATCAGCAAATCCGCCGATTTTTTGCGCCAGAAGGGGGTTAAGGTTCTGGCTCCAGTCACGAAGAGTCATGTCGTTGTGACCCCAAAGGCCCCAAAGGACCTTTGGAACCAAAATGACACCCTGCATTAAACCTGGAAATGGTTCGACCTTGTGGGCGCAGGCCAGTGGTCACTACGGCGATGGCTGTCCTTGCCATGGCCTGTATCTCTATATGAAGGGACACGATTCGCGAGTTCCCTTTGTGGGTACAAGGGAAGGGGCATGGTCGGGATTAACAACCAGACCCTGGGAGCCAGAAAGGTGTTGAAACAACATGTGCTCACACACGTTTCAGCAAAGCGACCCTGATGAGGCTGGTCGCATGGTTTGGCCACTTGATGTGTGTATGTGTGTTTGTTTGCGGATAGCAGCCATGCCCGCGATGAAGCAAGCTTGACCCCCGGACTTGCCGGCTGAGAAGAAGCTTCAAAAGGGCACACACCTGCCTAACAGATGGGATACATCTACCACCCCCCAAACCCCCTGCCCCCCCCTCGGGCCCAAAACCCTTGTTAACCCCCCCATCCCCCACCCACCCACCCCCCAGGTGCTCAACGGAGCTTTGTTTTCACCTATGTTTTTGGTATGACCCCATAGGCCTCAAAGCCCTGAAACCAATGCCAAAGCTTGGACCTTTGCTCGGCAAGCGGATCGATCCCAGTGAAGGGACCTTTGCTGGGTGAAGGCCGTGTTTGGCTGGCGCAGAACTGGTCCGGATCCCCCCCCACAAAAAAAAAACAAAACAAAAAAAAAAGGATGAGCAAAAGAAGAACAACTCCGAGGCGCCGCTTTGGAGCCCCAAGGCTCAACAAAAATGGGCGGGTCTCAGGACCCCAAAGGGTCTCGTGATCCAGCTCCCCCGGCTCAGGCATCCTGGAGCTGGGGCCCAAGGGGCCTTCGGCTCTCGAGTGGAGCCCGTTTTGTTTCAACCTGCATCTTACCTCTTAAAAACACAACTTGTCAAGTTTTTGGGTAACATATATGTCTGTAAAAGATTAACTTCCCCAGGGCTTGGGAGTTTTAAGGGGTAAGGCTTCAGGGGTCCTTCTTGGCGGTTTGAAACATCACCTTGGCCCGTGAAAGGTGGGGATGAGGTTTTTTAAGGGGGAAAATATAGGGAGGTTTGTGTTTGACCCATGGGCAGAGACACACGAGACACTTACATACGACAAACAACGCACATGCGAAAGCACAGAGTCCCCAGGTGCGTCGCTTTCCTAATGGGAGTCAATCGGTTTGGCCAGTGGGTTTTTTGAAACAGCCCAAGTCTTGTAGCCAGGTTGCTTTCACCATGTTTGTAGCCAGGGGAACCACGGGTGTGTTCCAAGAAACGGTGGAGAAGACCGGACATTTGTCGGCTTGCTGCCGAAAGGAAACCATTACCCAAACCAATTCGATTGTTGGGCTTCACTTTGTGGGTGCCCATCTTTAGTCAATCGATCGCTGAATCAATAAATCAGTCAGTCGGTAAGTCAGTTCGTCGGTCAGTCAGTCAGTCAGTCAGTCAGTCAGTCAGTCAGTCAGTCAGTCAGTCAGTCAGTCAGTCAGTCAGTCAGTCAGTCAGTCAGTCAGTCAGTCAGTCAGTCAGTCAGTCCGTCAGTCCGTCAGTCAGTCAGTCCAGTCAGTCCAGTCAGTCAGTCAGTCAGTCAGTCAGTCAGTCAGTCAGTCAGTCAGTCAGTCAGTCAGTCAGTCAGTCAGTCAGTCAGTCAGTCAGTCAGTCAGTCAGTCAGTCAGTCAGTCAGTCAGTCAGTCAGTCAGTCAATCTTACCAATCAATACAATCAACCAATCCAATCAATACAACCAATACAATCAACCAATGCAATCAATACAATCAACCAACCAACCAACCAATCAATCACACCATGCCAAGCCAAGCCAAGCCAAACCAAGCCAAAGCAAACCAAACCAAACCGATCCAGCCAGTCACGCCAATCAATGCAATCAAGCCAGTCAAGCCTATTATCCGAACCAACCAATCAATCAAATCAAACCAAACCAAACCAAACCGATCCATCAGTCACGCCAATCAATATAATCAAGCCAGTCAAGCCTAATAGCCGAACCAACCGATCGATCGATCAATCAACCAACCAACCAACCAACCAACCAATCAATCAATCAATCAATCAATCAATCAACTAATCCAACAATGAAGCAAGTAGTCAATCAATCGAGCAACTGGCCAAGTACTGCTGCCAGGGTCACTGGGCACCTGCATCCCCCTCGCTCCTTCCATTGCGAGGTTCCCGCCGGCGTCGCGCCCGAACCTTGATTCGGCAGTTGCGCGCGGTCAGGGACAAAACGTACATAAGATCTGGCATTGATATCTAGGGTGTCTTAAAGGATAGATGTGGTCAAAGAGTCAACTTAACCAGGTGATTTAGAGAATTGCCGTGTAAAGATGGTGGGTTGATGATGAATCCTTCAAGGATCCCTGCAAAAAGGGTCCAGTAAAGATATAGATGTGGACTTTGCACTTTGGAAATGGGGCCCCCAATTTGGGCACACATTTGGGGTGCCTCCTGAAACGGATATCTATTTTACTGGGAGTCCTGTGCCAGACCTTGGGTGACCTTTTTGAGAAGTTCCTTCTGAAAATCCTGCCAGAAAAGGGGTGGTCTTGTCTCTCATGGCTGGACTGGAGTTGCTACCTTTGGGTTTGTCTCTTGGCTTGAAGCCTTGGAGTGTGAAGCCTGAACCATGGGCCCAGGCCGAAAGCAAGGGCAGGTTGGCAGTAACTTGGTGAGTTTCCTTTGGTTTCCTTTATTTTCGAATATCCGATTTCCCTTTGTTTCAATTGAAAAGCTGAACTTCTTGGTTTTTTTCCTGTGCCAGGGTCTTTAGAGCAATCCACCACATGGACTCTCAGGTTCCCACCACGTCATGTGATTTTGTCCTTTGGAAGTACACCTCCCTCCTCCTCGCGTTTACTCAAGAGGAAGGGGATGTCTCAAAATGGACAACCTCCCTTTTGGATGGGGAACCAAAAGGAAAACAACTTGGATGTCCCTAATTTTGAGACACACCCGAAAGCGGCAGTGCTTTGAAAGGCTTCCGCCCATGAGGCTCTTGAAATGGGGTCCATTTCGGCGTGTTTTTGTTGTTTGTTTTCGGGTTCCTTTTAAGTTTCCCTTTAGAACCCTCACTCTTTTTTAGGCACCCCAAAAAATGGTCGGTGTCCTTTTGGTTTCCCTCATCCCTGACAACGGGTCAGAACATGAGCCGAGGTGATCTGGTCGAAGGCTATTCACTTCTTGAGGCCTCGAGGCTTCAGTTCTTGAGCGACTTGCGCAGATGAAAGTTGAGGGATCCCCCGCCATAAAAAATCGCGGCGTTAAAAAACATCAACACACCCACTTTTTCTGCCGCCCTCTTTTTAGTTCTTAGAGCATGGTTCTGGGCGGATCGACCATTTTGATACCGATGATTATGACTCACTTTGTTTGGGTTGTCTTTGCAAGCATCACCTTTTCCCAATGGCCCTTGGCCTGATGTCTGCGCAGGTCCCAAAAGGCGAGTTTCTATTTGAAGGGGAGTTTCCAATTCAATTTGTGGGGTGATGTGCTAGAGGGAAAAAATAGGGAGCTATAGGGAACCTATACGGAACCCGTTTGCCAATTTACGCCGCGGCTTAGGTCTGACACGTCTGTTCGGCCGAATGAGCTCAGATACGGCGGGCCCCGAGGGGTGGAGCCCTGGCAATCCGACGGAAGGGTCTTGCAAATTCACGTTGTTTTGTCACTTCTAAGCCATACTGTCTTTTGGCTCTTTCCCATTGCCTAGGTTGTCGATCCTGGCGTGTTTTTTGGGGATTTTTCGTGGTTGTTCAAAACTTCCCCAGAATTAGCTCCTTGTTTTTCCGCTTTTTTGGGTCCCTTTGTTTTCCAGTAACCAGAAAACACCTCCTTGGATTTGGAGAACAGGGACGATCAAGTCGCAGCAACGAGCGCCCGCAAGAGGTGCGCCGTTGGCCAAAAAGCCACGAATTATGGTCGCTTTTGCAGGTCCAAAGTACCACGCCAAAGTCCAAATAGAGGGAAGATGGCTGGAGGGTACCTCACTCCCTGCTTTCATGGACTTCAAACTGACTGGGAAGACGATATCAGTGGCAAACAGAAAGTTTGAACTTGTTTTGGTTTGTCACCTCAGGAAGTGAGGTACCCTTGTTGTTTTTGTGTCTTGCAGGGTAATGACTCTGGAAACCGAGGCCAATTTGAATTGGGCAAATGGGGAAATGTCCTTGCGCTCAAATTCCCATCAGCAATTTTAGTTGGTGGTTCTACTTGGTCTCATGGTGGTTGTAGTAAATCATCTATAAGCTTTAAAAACAATATTGATGGCAACACCTACTTAGTTTAGTGTTTGGCGCTGCTCAATCGGTTGACATTTCCATTCATCATGGGAGAGTGACGGACTTTCCTCGTAAAGCGAGCTCACCCATTATGAAGCTTCTTTACTGCAGGTTGCCTTATTTCACATGTCCAGTTTTAGAGATATAGTTTTCCCAGTTTGTGGTTTCCGGAATCATTCTTTCAGAAGACTACCAAAAAAAACAAGATAACATAATGGGGAATCAGCCCGCAACATAAGAACCTCTCAGCGAGCAAATTAACGAAAGGAACTTAGAAGGGGTCCTTTCCCGGATAGAGGTGCCGTTCTTAGAAATGGAGGGGAGTTTTAGGGGGTTGTGCAGGATGATCGTGACTTCCCCTTGAGTACTACTTACTTACTTTCAATGGGAGATGCAAAGAACAACTCTGTTTACGTAGCAGTGCAGCAGGCACAGCCGGCATAGATTTCTGAACATTGCTTTGGCGCATATCGTCACGTTTGCTTCCCCAGAAAGCCTGTGAGCCCTGTGACAGGCCTTGATGTGCGGCGAAGCTTGGCGAGAAATCGATCGCGTGACTGAGGGTTGGGCAATGGTTCGAGCAAGTATCCTTTCTCCTAACATGGCGTTTGTGCGAGAGATTCCGCTTATATTTGCAGCAACCCTGTTTCGAGCGCCATGTATGTTTGGGGAGGAGCAGCACATCAGAAAAAAAACTGCCCCGATCTGGGGCTTGAAAAAAAAAATGTGTGTGGTCGATGGGGGTCCCTAAAAATGTTTTGTGCCTGGGGGTTCCTTTATATAAATCAATCTCCACAAGAGTCCGCCCAAAAGGACACACGCATGTACATTGTACACACACCAAGGGTGTTAAACCAATGGGATGGTAGAGAGAGGAACTCACCGCAACCTCCCCCCAACGTCGCCGAAAGGACAAGGGTTGGACAGCGGCGAACCAATGGCATGATGTGGTGTTTGTCCAGATGCCTATTTACCGCCAAGTGTTCCGGTGATTCCTTGAGAACGATCCCCGCACAAACATGTTTACCCTGCTGCCGATGTAGTTCCCAAGATCTAATGTTGGAGAGTGATTAATAGAAGGGCCCCCCCCTGCCCCCTCAAACGAATTGGGGGGGTCAATAGCGAAAACCCCAAAAACAAAATAGGGGGTCAGACTGGGACCTGCCTGAGTAGTTTTCCAGCAAGTATTGTTTAGAATTGGTTCAGTATTGGTTTAGTATTCCTTTGAGCTGGCTCACTACGGTTTAGAATTGGTTTAGTATTAGTTCAGTATTCTTTTCAGCTGACTCACTACAGTTTAGAATTGGTTTAGTATTGGTTCTTCTTGTTGGCAGGCTGCCCTGGCCATTTCTTTCACAATTCCCTACCCTTATGCAAACTGCATTATTGCCTTCCTGGGGGTTCCGTGTGCCACCCCCTTGAAAATTTGTCAGGGTGCATCTTCTAGTAAAGGGATTGATAAGGAATTTGTTGGCTTGGGACAGGAAGCAATCCAGAGATTCTGGACATTTACCTGAGAACAGCAGGGCTTTCTTCCTGGCAGGCTGCCCTGGCCATTTTTTTTCACAATTCCCTACCCTTAAACAAACTGCATTATTGCCTTCCTGGGGGTTCCGTGTGCCACCCCCTTGAAAATTTGTCAGGGTGCATCTTCTAGCAAAGGGATTGATAAGGAATTTGGTGGTTGGGGACAGGAAGCAATCCAGAAATTCTGGACATTTCTAGCTAAACTCAAACGTTTCAACCTTCAAAAATAGTCCATTCTTGGAAGAGAACATATTTTCGGGATATCGGGCAGATTTGTTTCTGTAATACCTACCCTTTTTGCTTTTCAGGAGGGTGAATAATTTTGATATGTTTTTCTGTATTCACTCCCGTTTTATTAATCGCTATCTAACATTAGTCAAGAGCTACTTCTCCGATGGGGAACTGTTGCCTTGCCTGGCACTGCGCAGGGCACGCGCCAACTCGTCCTTTGGTTTTGGGTCAACAGGTCCGTCATTGAAGGAGGAAGAACCCTTCATCAGCTTCTCCACGCGGCAACAGGTGGGGAAATCCATGAGGAGGGTGCGGAGGAGAGTGATGACGAGGGCGGGTGGCGACTTTGGGAAGGCTTGGGGGAAAGTGCCCGCATCGCTTTGGCAAAGCGAGGAATGTACCCGGTACCTACAGTGGTTTTGCGGGCATGAAATGCGTGCGGCTCTCTAGAACCTAGTTGCTAGATGGCACATGGGGTCACCCAACTAACGCTTACCACATGGGTGTCCTCTTGAAGAGTACTCTTCCTTGAGAAGGGATATCAAAGACCCCCCCAGTTTGGGGATCTATTTTAAGCCACCCAAAGCCAAGCAGACAAATGCTTTGTGGTATGCCCATCTATGTCGTCTGATTCTTGGTGTCATGGATATGTCACCCAAAGTTGATCGAATTGCTTGACTGGATCGGGCTTTTGTGCGTCCCCTTCTCAAAACTTTGCACGACTGGCGATTGCAACGCTGCCAAGGAATGGAGAGCCAGCGCAACAACGTGATGGTGCCAGTGCTGTGCTTATATTGTTTTCATGAGACCCACCCTTCCCCCGAGCCCCGCTTCCCTGCATTTCTCAGAATAACTCTTTTGATGAAACGGGGGCCAGGGGGGGAAGTTAGGCGGGCTTGTAATCCTATGGGCAATGTTGGGCTGACTGTCCTTGGCATGGTTGACTTGATATTGCTGCTCTGGTTTGGCCATCAACAAACCACCTTCACCAGCTACCAGCCGTTTGTATTTGTGGTTGTAAAACCGGGTTTCCGCATGTTGCAGGTGAATTGTAGGTGTATCTTGTTTCGCTGGGCTGCAAATGGTGATTTCGTGGCCTGGTTCCGCCAAGGGACCTTGAGGTGTTTATTGGCTTGAACATGCGGAGAGGTTGGTCGGTACTTCGATGGTGTGGGACTTAGCTAAATGGTTAGTAACCCTAGTTACAGTGGACTTACAACCATTGCAAGCGGGTTCCACCAACCAGGGTTGCTAGCCATTTAGCCAACTCCCAGACCATCCAAGTAAGGAAATCTACATCAGTAAGGGTTCCGAGGTCCCCCAGCTGGGTGCCCTCTCTCTCCCTTGTTTTGGTTGGGAGGGTTCCCCAACAAAGACTACAGACAAAAGTTGGTACCCTTATTCTATCCTCTCCACTGGAGGACCTAGCATGTTAATTCTTCGAGAGTTTTCGGGCTGTCCCGAGCGACAAATTGCCAGACGGGCCCGTCGCACTTTCTGCACGCCGCTAACGTTGGAGACCGTAGAGTTTGTTTAGCTCAACCCCCGAGTACTGCATCGGAATTGGCCAATACAAAAGCAGTGCGAAGCCAGCAAATGTCCGGTCGGCCCCAACTGACAGCATGCTAAACTGAAACAATACCAATATCAATCCAGTTCGAAACCAACACAAATCCGAGCAATTACATTTGGTTTTTGCTATGTTCAAATCCTTACACGGAAATTGCCACGTTGAACGATTTCTTGGCCTAGCAAGGGGACCAGATTTGGACGACCGTAGCAGAAACCGTATCCATGTACTCTAATGAGCCTATTCCTGAATATATGCTTGCCGCATGGACTTACCATTCGACGTTCCTGGTTTGTTTCGGCTCCGGTTTCCCTTCAGACGCATGCTTTGCCATTTGCCATTGCTTAGATTGCCATTTCAACGTTTCCAGACACAAGTGTCGGGGGGACATGAACAGGACTTGTCTAGAGCAGGCCAGCTAAAATTCAGCGTTGTGACTTCTAGCAAACAGTCCCAGCTGTTGGTTCGACATCTCTCTTATTTTGCAGCAACTCAGGCATTTATCAACATATTGTGTATCGCGGAGTGCTTGAAGCATCGGCGGGTGCTAAACAGCCCATAACTTTGATATTTACCCAATGGAAAGCCAGATGGGGGATGGACAATTGTTGTCTTCTTTTTTTCCGGACCCCCTGCTTAGCACCCCCTTTTGTGGAGTGCGTGGAGCATGCTAAGCACCCGTTTTGGGCTTACTTGAAGATGTTATCCGCAAGGTTCTGCAGATGCAACAGGGCCGGGCACCTCGGGGTCTTGCGAAGCACGCTGGCGAAATGGGCTGGAGAATGAGCACCCCCTATGAATAAACCCTGGTTTATTAATATGGGGGTGTCCCTGGTTGTAGTGGGGATTGTTCATTTTTGGAGGGGGACACCCCCCTATTGATAAACTGGGGTTGACAGACAAAAGGGGAGTGTCTTGTTTAAAGGGGGCCGTGTCTCGGGTGGTGAAGGGAAATCAAAGGAAACTAGCGAAAATATGCTATTCTGGGACAAGCCTATATCCGCCATCCGCCGGCTGGTAGGTGGTTCAACCCCAGTCTTGTTCTACTGCAACTTAGTGCAGGATTTCGCCCACCGACGGTATGAAGGTAAATTTATGATTTGTTTTGGGGAGATGTGGCGTGCATTGACAAAAACAAGGGCCATGGTCAACATACCCTGGGAGTTTGCAGGAATGACTCTGAAGGGATTTAGCCATAGCCACATGCGGCTCAGAGCGGGCACATTGCGAGTGGCCTTCCCAAACACACTGGGAGGTTCATGCCACGGATATAAGATGTGTTTTTTGGTCAGTTGGTTGTTTGTTTCGCTCAGAACTGATGTTTGTTTGGAATTGAGGCTCGGATGCCCTTGTGAAACAAGTGGTGTTGCGCAAGATGTTTGGAGGAAGCCTACCAATCAAGCAACCGAGCTGCCAACCAACCCCACCCAATACAAAGCCACAATTGGTGTCTTTGCTGTCGATTTGTCTTGAAATCAGGATTTGGACCCGGCTTCCTGTTGGATCAGTTGACAAACTATCCGCAAGTGCCTTCTTTAACTCAACCGCTCGTCAGGGGGTGGCTGGAGGTCTCCATTTTCAGCCTACTTACGGATGGGTGAAAGACATGGCACGATTCCCCCACAATGTTGGTTTGGGAATTCCGATATTTTGCCATCCGGGAATTGTGCCATCTACTGTCACGCTGGAGGTAAACGCCCAACCCAACAATTCGGATCACAGAACCTGGCACCCAGTCTTCGAACCACATCCCGAGTGGCTGAAACGGGGGTGTCAAAATGACATATACGGGTGTGTCTTTTTTGAGGGTGCCCCATTTTCTTGGTGGTTTTCAAGGGACACCAAAAGGAAAACCAGGAAAACCACCATTCCGGAGGATCCCCAAAACGTCCATTTGCTTAAGAATATGTTTTAATTTCCACTTGGTTTTAAACGGAATCTATCGCTACTGGACATATGTTCTTATGTTTGTCCATTGGGCGAAAGAGCGAATGGCAGAAAAAGGACGTCCATATTTTCAGACCCCCAATTCGATTGATCGGACCTCAAGCCAGGCTACGTCCGCGGGCGGGCGCTGAGCCCGGTGAGGCAGCACTTAGCTCAGCCCCGCTTCAGAATTTGGCCTGGGGGAGCGGAGCTCAAACAAAAGATACCCTCAAACAAAAGTAATGTTGGACCCTTGCACCCAGCAGTACGAAGATCCTGAATTTCGAGAGCCATTTGCTATGAGGGTGCTATTCATGAAGGAGGGTAGCATTACAAAGACACATGTTTGAGAGGGTTCGTTGCCCTGTAAAGTGTGAGCGTGATGCTGAAAAGTCGGCACCATGCTTCAGCGCCCCAGCGGCTGGACCAGGAGATTCCCATTGGTTTGAACACCTGCTTCGTGGGCCAATTCTCTAAGTGGTTTGCTTTTGGCGCGTGGCGATGTTAGAAGGGGAATTTGTTGGAGCCGTGTCAGTCAACTGGTTGGGTTCATTCAAGTGAACACTTGGAGGGATTCTCTAAAAGTTTCTTCGAAACCTTCAAGATGCCATTCAGCGGGTCGTGCTAGATAGCCTTTATGTGCCATGGTCACACGGCAAGTGTGGTTTTTTAGAGAACTAATGTAAAGGTTGATTTGAGAAAACAATCCGCATGAGGAGGTTTGACCATGACACATATGGCTATGAGTTTTAGAGGGAACCACCCCTTAAGCTGGGCGATTTCTCCTGTTTTGACGCCAGAAGGCACCCAGAAACGCCTCAGTCTCCTTGAATCCAAGGAAGCTACAGCCCCATTGGCCTGGAAAGCTGCCAACATCAAAGCGATGTGAACCATTCTGTTTGCAAACCTGGAACTGCGCCGAAACCCTTTCCAGGACCGCACGAAGCCAACAGCTGCTTTGTTTTTTATTTTTGTGCACTTGGACGCTTGTCGGGAGGGGGGTTCGAAGACCCGGTGGAAGATTTTACGGCCCATATCCCCAATTCAGCATCCACAAAGAATGAGCATCAGGATTGACAAAACGCCTGGTATAGTATTTTGGGCGTGTCCCAGTTGACAGGGAGCCTTTTCCAGATGAATGTGGGGTCGACCGTTTCTGATTCCGTTTCCTGGCCCTTGGGTTGCTACTTCGGCCATTCCTAACGATGATCGGTCATCCCCCCAAACAAGTGTCCAGGGCCCGAACCACAAAAACATATCTGCAAATCGTTAGCCTAAGTCCACCTAGAGTCTCCATGATGCTTAAAACAGATAGGGTCATTACCCAAAATAAAGGGATCATGTACCTATTTTCAAAGGGTCATGGAGACTCCAGGCAGACATTTTCGGGGATTCTGTTTCACCGCCTTCTTGCGGCACGCACCGATTTTTTGCTGGCGTGCGCCGCGCTGCTCGCTCCCAGGTATACCGCTGGGCCGGCCCCAGGTTCAGGTTGGACCTGTGCGAAGTGCCGAGTGCAAGTGTCGGGTTGTCAATTGTCTGAATCAAGAGGGCTCCATTCTTTACATGTGCTGTTGTTTTTCCTGGTCGCATGAAACGAAGCAAATATCCACGGAGGTTCCCATGACTCCTGGCTAAGAATGTGTGATTTGTTTGTTCCTCAGAGAACCATGTGAGCTGCACGCCCTAGTTTCCGGGCACCATGGCATACAGCTCTTCTGAGAGCAGATGCCTTTCTGTGGTTTATTGTAAAAGCCCCTGCCTGTCCACAGGATCCAACAATATCAGGATGATCAGATTGATGAGTTGCATATGAGTTGCGTTGGCTGTAGCTCAGCACAACTCCAAAGTCCTTTGGCTAAGCCATGGCAAGCGGCCCAATGCATCGCCTTCTCCATGAAGATGTCGGCGCGGAATGAGAAGTTCCAGCCCTTGGCGAATCCACACGCTGCAAGAATGCGCGCACGTGTTAAAAGAGGAGGCAACACAGAAACCAGATGTTAGAATATGCCGCAGGTGTCTAAGTCAGGGTGGAAACTTCAGGATCGCTGACTCATGTTGGTGGGTTCACCGTCCGCGTGACATACCCAACTGTCAGGAGCCCATCAAGTGTTGTGCTCGTGCCTGCACGTAGTTCAGCCCATTCCCTTGCGTAGGTGCTGGAACGCTGCGCGCATGATTTCTGCTTTAGGATTCCCGCCGACCGCAGAAAAGTAGAGCCTTTATTTGCACGTCCTATGGGCGAGTTAATTATTGGAGCAGGTATTCTATTGCTTTATTGTTTCTTCCTGCTGGTCAATGGAAGCCAGCGGCTGAGCTACAAGCACTTCGAACCCCTAGTGATGAACAACTCGGATTTATTCAAGAAACACGGGAGTCGGCTCGGGCCTTCACTGGCCTGTGGAGTCTTGCAAGTGTCTGCAAGCAATTGCAGGCGTATTCCACGGGAGTGGTGGTGGTGGTGGTGGGGAGGACAGGGGCAGCCCTCCAAAGCGCACCTCCCCTCCCGGAGACGCCTGCTCCGCAAGCAAGCGTCCACGGGTTGGATAATAAATTTGTTAGTTTCTCCAACCGCATGGAGGCAAGGGAGAAGTTAAGCAGCCACAGCCGAGGACAACAACCAAGGTGGAAAAGCCGGAACCAGTGCCCAGCGCCTTTTTTGCAGTGTGGCTCATCAACTCTCCTGACTGCAAAGTAGGTGCCTCATTTTCCCTCTAGGCCTCCCAAGGTGGGCATTTTCAATGGAACCCACCAGTGAATTGCAACTTTTTGAGTGGGACATCCAGCAACCCAAGGAAAGCAAACGAATGGTGGGTAGATGTTCGATTGACGCCCTTGAGGCGGGCTTGGCAGGTCTGCAGAGCTTTGATACATTTCGCAATAGTTTAGTGGCACCCTTTTGCCCTTCTGCGTGGTGGGTTTCTCAATGATCAGCCCCGAAAAGGCTTCCTTAGTTTTCTTCGCCAGGGTGCAGCCGGGATGTTGACATGTTGCTTCATTTCATTTAAAGTTTCGCGCACTGCATCATAGCGTCAGCCTGGTTCCATCGATTCGGTCCAACTGTCCTGACTGGCCCATGGTCCGTTTTGGGTGGAAATGGGAGTGGAGACCAGCTACAGCATAGCAAATCCCACAGAAAGCAAGCCCTCGCTACATTTCCCATGTCCAGTACAGCACTTGTAACTTTGACCGTGGCTTCCAGTCATGTTCCAGGCAAAGAGTAGCGCCCCCCCAAGCCACAAGAAAGCAGCTTCCCTCTGATTGGTGGTTTGCATTGGTGGCTTGAAGGTTAGTGGTTTCAACAAAACCTACAAGAACCAGCCAACGGCTCACAGTTTTCCAATCCGCCAATACAAGCCGCCAATTGGAGGTTACACACCCGTCCACGAACATGGACCCTAGAAGGCTCCTGCTAGAGGAACCTAGTCTAGGACCCCAGTGACGTTCTACTGTGGATGGACCAAAAATGCACCATTTTGTTTCTGAACGGCGGTGCAGGATTTCGTTCACCCACAGCAAAAACAAATCACAAGGGACGGTTGGTAATGCAACTCTAGCATGATGCTTCCCCTGTAAATACCAGCAAGCTGTGGTTTCCCATGGTGTCAAAGTGGTGCGAAATGGATTTCGTCCATCCTCAGAATTTTACTTCTCCAACATTGCCCTGACCTTCTGGCCCTAAAAGGTGCCCCAGCTCGCAATCCGAAAAGCTCCAGGCAATCGAGAGGGTAGCCCTTTGGCGGTTCCTCAAGGCACATTTCGGTCAAGTTACTCTTCTATGTCTGGTTGTTGTTTTTTGTTTGGTTTGTTTGTTACTTGTTTTTGTCTGTTTGTCTGTTTGTTTGTTTGTGTGTGTCTGTTTGATTAATTGCTTGCTTGCTTGCTTGATTATTTGTTTGATTGTTTGTGTGTTTGTTTGTGTGTTTGTTTGTTTGTTTGTTTGTTTGTTTGTTTGCTTGTTTGCTTGTTTGCTTGGTTGCTTGTTTGCTTGTTTGCTTGTTTGCTTGTTTGCTTGTTTGCTTGTTTGCTTGTTTGTTTGTTGTTTGTTTCTTCTTATCTTTCCTCTTTTTTGTTGTGTGTAGGTGTTTGTTTGTTTGTTTGTTTGTTTGTTTGTTTGTTTGTTTGTTTGTTTGTTTGTTTTGCTTTGCTTGCTTGCTTGTTTGTTTGTTTGTTTGTTTGTTTGTTTGTGTGGTTGTGTGTGTGTTTGTTTGTTTGTTTGTTTGTTTGTTTGTTTGTTTGTGTGTTTGTTTGTGTTTTTTTTGTTGGTTTGCTTGTTTGTGTGTTTGTTTCTTTGTTTGTTTGTTTGTTTGTTTTTCATTTATTTGCTCTTTTTCGTTGTGTGTAGTTGTTTGTTTGTTGGTTGTTTTGTGTGTCTGTCTGTCTGTCTGTCTGGTTGTTTGTCTTTCTGTTTGTTTGTTTGTTTGTTTGTTTGTTTGTTCGTTCGTTTGTTTGTGTGTTTGTGTTGTTGTGTGTTTGTGAATTTGATCCGTGTATTGTTTGTCTGTTTGCCTGTCTGGCTGTCTGTTTGTTTGTCTGTCTGCCTGTCTGCCTGTCTGTTTGTTTCTTATGTGCTTGCTTGTTTGTGTGATTGTGTGTTGTGTTGTTGAGATGTTTGTTTTTGCCTTGAGTTCATTTGCTCGGGGTTTGTTTGATGTGACTGTCTGGTTGACAGGTTGACTTGAATTGATTTGATGTTGATTTGATTGGTTGACAGGTTGGCTTGAATTGATTTGATGTGTTGATTTGATTGATTGACTGATTGATTTGATTTGATTTGACTTCATTCCATTTATTGATTCGGTGAAGTCATTAATCCGTTAGTTAATTGATTTGATTGATTTGATTGATTGATTGATTGATTGATTGATTGATTGATGGATCGACTTGATTGGTTGGTTGGTCGGTTGATTGATTGACTGACTGATTGATTGATTGATTGATTGGTTGGTTGGTTGATTGATTGATTGATTGATTTGATTGATTAATTGATTGATTTGATTGATTGATTGATTGATTGATTGATTGATTGATTGATTGATTGATTGATTGATTGATTGATTGATTGATTGATTGATTGATTGATTGATTGATTGATTGATTGATTGATCGATCGATCGATCGATCGATAGATAGATAGATTGGTTGATGATTGATGGTTGATTGATTGATTGATTGATTGATTGATTGATTGATTGATTGATTGATTGATTGATTGATTAATTGATTGATTGATTGATTGATTGATTGATTGATTGATCTATTGATCTATTGATGGATTTGATTGGTTGATTGATTGGTTGGTTTGTTGCCTGGTAGTTGCTTGCTTGCCTTGCTTGCTTGCTTGCTTGCTTGCTTGCTTGCCTGCCTGCCTGCCTGCTTGCCTGCTTGCCTGCTTGCCTGCTTGCCTGCTTGCCTGCTTGCCTGCTTGCCTGCTTGCCTGCTTGCCTGCTCGCCTGCTCGCCTGCTCGCCTGCTTGCCTGCTTGCCTGCTTGCTTCTGTTTCTTTTGCTTTGTTGCTTTGTTGCTTTGTTGCTGCTTTGCCTTTTGTTTGGTTGGTTTGTTGGGCGATCGGTCTGTCGTCGCTTGGTTGGCCGGTTGCTTGGTTGTCAACTGAACGGGTTAGTTGCTTGCCTTTGGTCATATGCAATGGGGCTACTGAAGCAGGCACTACTATGGGGAAGTAGGCGGCTCAGGCATTTCCACATGCAGCGGACCTTTTGAGCCTTCCCTTATTGGTCCATTTTCAGTCATGGCTTATGGCTTTAAAAGGTGAACCTTTGTTTCTGGGTCCTTTGCTTTGGTACGTTTTGCTTGGATGTTAGGACTTTAACTTTTTGCAAACTAACGGGATTTCCGCTAAGAGTTAAGCTTTTAGCAGGAAGGCAGAAAGCAACCGAGTTGGGCAGCCAAGCATGTCCTTTGCAGTTGCCAGTGTCCCATGAAAGAAGACTCACCAGGTCCTCGAGAGGGCAGCCCTTTGGCACTTCCCATCGGAGGCGCGAGGGTCAAAAGTGGGCGTGGCTTTCTTTGAAAGGCGCGGAAGGTGGCGCCGCGGGCCGTATATGTTTGATAACACAAAATGTAGACATGAGGCTGGGGTTGAAGGTTTCTTGCATCCTGCTGGCATGTTTCGGTTTGTTTGTTGTCTGTTTTCTCTGGTTGGTCCGTTCCTAACTAAGCGTAAGGGGCGCAAAGAACAGTGAGGCACACATACCAGGGGCTGCATTCCCAAAGGATTCCAAGTCCCTGACCTGAGCCCCAGTCCGATCTTTAGGATCTCCCGGGGGGGCTCGAGCCTCGAGCACGGGCCATGGGAAGTTTTGGTGTTGGTGTTGTTTCTCGGTTTCCTTCGCGATTTCATGGAGGGGAGGGGGGGGGAGGGGGAGGTGTGGGGGGGGGGGGAGCGTTTCAAACGGGTTCCTTTTCCATTCGAATTCCAGTGGATGTCCAACGAAAAGTCCCAAGAATTACAAAGACCCGAGCGGAGAACCCTTTCTTGGTGGCTTGGAGTGAAATTCGGGGTTTGAGCGGATTCGACTGGTTCATTGCTGACAGGTGCAGGTTGCATTTTGGATGCGCCAGAGCGATACCCATTTCCGTTTTGGCTCCGATTCAACCAGACTCCCTTCTTGTTTGGGTGCCATGCGCCCCACTTGCCAGCAGCCGGTTTCGGCATGGTTCGCAGCTTAGGCCCCAGTGCTCTTTCCAGGGTCTTGTTGGCAAAGTGTTCAACAGGAGCTTCCTTCAGGGGCGATTTTCTCGGGAAACACCTCACCCCCAACGCTTCGGGGAAGTCAATCTTGACCTCTTTGCGACCATACTTTCGCGTGCCAAGCACTCGCCAAGATTTGAAGGGCATGTTGAAGACTTTGTTTTGTTTCCCAAATATGATTGGGGTAGGAATGGTTGCCATATTTCCCGGCAACGGACGTGTTGAGATCCCGTTCTCTTGCTCCCCCCCCCGGCAAGGCAACAGGGGGAGATCTATGAACCTGGCGAATTTGGATCAGATGTGTCCCATTGAAGTGGTTCACACACACAAAGCTCAATTGCAACCAGAGCAATTCAACCTTTTGACCTTTTGGTTTCTCCTTTTTGGCCCATTTTAGAAAAAGGCCCCAAAGGTTGTTGGGCACATATTTTGGGTCGACATGTAAGGATGAGACATTCGTTTACCGGGGAACATTGCGTTATCTGCTTTCAACCAACTGCAAGAGCTCGGGTTCGTCTGGTTCTTTGCGATTTACTTGGTACAAAAGCAACTGAATCAGTTTTTGTTCCCCTTTTTTTTGACGAGGAAGAACCAAGAGAAAGGATACGTGTGTTATTTTCGTGTTTTGTTTGTTTTGCAATTGGCCTCCCACTGAGCTTGATTTCAGCGCCCATGTGCCGGGAGTCCGCGTTTGCATGATACGATGCCACGGGTGGCAACGCTGGCCCTTGCTTCTGCCCATCCTTTGCCAAGTTATGAGCCATGGTTTAGCCATGTGTTCAAGGCAAAAGGGACATCAAGAGTAGGCTTGGTAGTCGCCCCCGGGCAAGTGTCATTTTGCATAGCCGCAGAACTGCTCGCGAAAAGCAGCCGGCAGGGCAGCCCTGGTGTTTTTTGGTTGAGGTTACCCCTTGTTGGTAGGTTCCAGGAAATCCGGCATTTCTGGGGGTCTAAGAAAGACACGCCCGAGGTAAGGGTGTCCTTGAGACTGGGTTGCCTCCTTTTGCAGAGTTGGGGCCTGTGGGTTTCCCTAAGACGATCCGTTCGCCAAAAGTTCCAACTGTGTCTTCGGTTACCCACCCTCTTCCCCTTTTTTTCTGTTCTTTTTTTTGTTTTCCTTTTTTTCTTTTTCGCAGGGGTTCTCCAACCCCTCCAAATACCCGCTTTTGTTTTGTATATGCTGTTGACCAACTTGGTTCTCTGAGGCAAGCGCCGCCTTTTGTCAGGTTGACCTAGCCCAAAAGAAGCGGGTATTTGGCTAGGTCCCCCAGCAGTGCCCTTTTGCCAATTTTTTGGGGGGAGGGTTCCCCTACTAAAACAGGCTACAGAAAACAAATCGGGTACCAACTTATTCTAGCCTCTCTACTGGAGGACTTAGTTGGAGTCGGGGAAGATCAACTAAACCAAGGTCTACTTTTTTGTTTTGGCAGTGGGCACTTTGTGGCATTTCGCAGGTCGGCGGCCTATGAACGTGACTGTAGTGACAGGCATGCGTTTTTTTGGGGGGGAGCTGCGGCTTTTACGCATGTGCGTACCTAGTTTGCTGGTGGTTTTTGTTTGTCCGATCTGCGGCTCTCATGCATTTGCCTACCTAGATTGTTAAAACCTCGCATTAGTCTGGAGGGCCTTTATCATCCGAAAGCAAATCCAGATGAAATGAAATAATCCCGCGCTACAGGGAGAACCACCCTCATTGGCATGGTACGCCGGATTAGTTCGATTGAAATTGCCGTGGAAATGCACAGGTTCCTTTTTTACGGGGAAGTCGTTTTCCAAGTGCGGGTTGCACTTCAATGCTTGTTTGTGGGAGGGCAAAGCTGGGTCAAACACTGCACAATTGTCCGATGCCGACGTTATCATGCACCGTGCTTGCCCACATGACAATTCTCCCATCTGGTCACCGGTATGTGCCGAATTCGTAGCCGCTTGAGCTTTTGCAGGGTCCGGCGAGTTGCTTGCAAGCTTGAAC
The DNA here is from genome assembly GCA_963377175.1 of Effrenium voratum. Lineage (NCBI taxonomy): Eukaryota > Dinophyceae > Suessiales > Symbiodiniaceae > Effrenium > Effrenium voratum. The sequence continues at coordinate 1,450,443 of CAUJNA010003427.1, forward strand.
CTTGAATGGGAGCACGTGCGTCGAATGAGGTCTTACAATTCCATGCATCGCTGTCATCTCCAAAACTTCAAGTGTCCAAAAGGCAACCGTGGAGGGTGGGGTGGTTTACACAGTTTGGGCATGTTCAAAGGAGCCCAACCCAGCGTCCGCGAATTGAGCCCCTTGCAAAAAAGATTCGAAGTTACCTAGGACCTAGCAACCCTCAGGAGGAAGTGCATCCCTGCGCGTGCTTTCGCGATCCCCGCGACACCCCAGCACCCGATTTTTGTGTGCTGATCCCGGTTTGGCAAATGAAACCATTGGACCATAGCTGTTCGTGAGGATCTGATTGATTGATTGATTGAGCAAGATCGTAGGCTTTGCTTGGTTCTCATCACCCAGCTCAGCTATAAAACCACTGACACGCGGTTCACTGATGTGGTGTTTGTTTCTCTCCCGAGGCTCACCCGCCCCTTGCAGGGATCGCCATATTTCCTTTCACATTTTTAGCACTTACCACCATTTGCTTGGCCAATGTGTGGCGCATTTGCCTTGGTGGGGGTAATGATTCAAAGGGAACAACAGGAACCCCGTTTGTGTGAGGCATCGCCTCCTGCCGCTGCCTTTGTCCATGGGCTTCCATCCCAATTCCACCAAAAAAATCACGCCAAAGACCCTAACTTAAAACTGGATTAATTCCCTTGAAGCCTCAGTTTGAGGAAGCTAGGGGGGGATGCCAGGGGTCATGGGCGTTGGAATCTTATGTTTGGTTTGCATCGTGGTTTTGTTTTCAAGGGAAAGCCCATGAAAGCCCTGCCAAGACAACGAACAAAGGGGCACCACAAAAAAAAAACTAACAAACAAAAGCATGTCTTTTTGTTTGGTTCCGAGATTTTGCCCTCCCATTTTGCAGGTCATCAGCTCAGACCGAGTCGTGGGCATCTGACGCAGCTCGGTGGGGGTTCCGGGCCTGGAGAAAAACTAGCAGATTTGGTCGGGTTTTCCTCTAGGGTTGTTTCATGGCGTGTCGTTTTTTTTGGGGCTTTTCGGGGTCCCCGACTTTTTATAGCAGCCCTACCAAGCCCATTTTTTGTTTCAAGTGTGGTTTTACACATCAGCTTTCGGTTGCCAACTTGAAGCGAGTCTCCCGGACGGATCGCGATGTGGGATCTCTCAAGGGTCGAGGTCTCAGGTTGGATTTGGGGGCCGTCTCAAAAAGGCGGACCCCTGTTGATTTTCTTTCTTTCCAAATTGGTTGCAGCAAAAACGGACTGAGTTCCAGAAAAACAAGCATCAACAATTGCAGAAAGGTTTGCATGGCTTTCAAAGGGGAACCACAAGGCTCAAGGCTCTCCTGAAAATTGTCATGGAATTTCAGTTTGGCTCCAGGGTAAATAGGGCAACTGGTTTTGGGAAGGTGCGTGCGTGTCAGAATCCCCCCTCCCCCTCCTGGTCAAAGGAAGGCCGAAAGGAAAGGACACCATTTTGGGGGTCCTCATTCTGGAACGAGCACCTTGATGTGCTGTTATTCTTGCTCATTTCGCACCCTTGTCAGATGCTACGTTGCTTGGAGATGGCGTTCCAAGTTTGATCAGGGATGGGTGGGCATGTGCTTGTTTTGAAATGTTTTCAAGCATGCCTGAATCTTGGAGGCTGGAGTCCTGCTCTTGAGCAATTGGGAGGGGGAGGGGGGCAGGGGGCGGCGGTGGTTGCGGGGAGTTGTTGGATTTGTGAGGGTCCTGGGGCTTGTTATGCAGAACCCGCGAACCGTTTCCGTACGCCCGAGTTGCGAAAAGGGGTCTCAAAAGAACAAGTAGTTTGAGGCCCCAAAATCCATGGATCGGACCCTTAGACCAGCTAGCCCTAGGAGCCCACAAAACCTCAAATATCCGCAAAAAATGAGAGTAGGTTAATGTTAATGTTTTCGTAGCTGTTTTGGCATTCAGCACCCGGTTCTTGCTTTTCTTCTTGTCTTCCCGCCCGGAAAGGAAGGCCAGGCTTGAAAGCCTCACATTCTACGTTTCGCGGAGGTAAGACGAGCTCACCAGGAAGGTCCCTTTCTGGGTGGTGGTTGAATTCATGCAGGTTGAACCGATGCCCACGGCCCGAAACAACCTAATTACTGCCCACGGAAGAACGGAACGGGGGCTCAATAGCCCAACGCAATTCAACCTGTTGACCTTTTTTCAAGATCCAGGAGCGGTGATTCGGTGATCGGACTTGAAGTGTTTGACACCCCATTTGACGTGAACTTTCGTCCGACTGATGCCCTCTACCTGGGTTGGGCTCAAAATAGACCCCCCAAAGTCTCAACCAACCCAGGGTCCCCTCACAAACCCCACGCACATGAAGGGTATGGAAGTGGTACGGAGACTTGGGTTTAGTCCCAATAGCAAGGGGCACATTCCAGGTGGCCATTCAACTTACAACACATGTGGCATTGCATTTCTTTGCGGAGTTCCCTCACACACTAGGTCCCCCTGTGGTGTCCTTTTACCCTTTGCTTTTTTGGGGGAGGGTTCCCCTACTAAAATCGACTACAGAAAAAAAAAGAGGTGCCCTTATTTTAAGATTGGTGGGAACAGATCCTGCAAACGAATTCCACCAAATCCCAACATCAAAACGTGCAGCTTCTCCTAGGTAAGTGCGGCATGCGATGAATCGGATCGGATCAGAGCTTCGCGTCGGCGAATGGCATCCATGACATTGAAACCTGTCCATCTTCCTCCATTTGCCTACGAATACCTTGTATGTTCCCCACTTGGATGGAACATTGCAAAGGGAATCTACCCCAGCACCCCCCCAATCACTGGTTTTTGGACAGTACTTGGGATTTTGGTGGCAAGAAGCAGTTGTTGGGGGGTGCTGGTCACAACTGGACTTTCTTCCAGGGGAATGAAACAAATGGGGTTCCCCGTATTTCCCCACATACCCCAGAGTTAGGAATAGCTTGGAGCAATTTTCATAGTTCTGTGTAATGTAGAAATAGCTCTGTGTAATTTAGAACTAGTTCAGCAACATGGCAAGCTCCCGCACAGAAAGCGACAATAAAGAGGCCGATGCTACTCCAAATGTTGACTGGTCAAATTCACTCCTTGTTCCCAGAAGGGAATTCGTGATTTCCCTGTCTCACAGATGGTAGGGATCACGAGTTTGCGGCGCCTTGCTGAAGCGTTGCGAGGGACCCCAGTTTCAAAATCACGGCCAACCCATCGGTTCCAGACATGTGAGCGGACATCAGCGTGGGGCACTCCTGAAAGGGTCCCTCTCTTTATGCTATGTCCCATTGTTGGCCATGGTGACCTGCATGTCAAGAAAGGAAGACAACAAGAGAGATGGCGGAGTTCCTTTGGTTTGCTTTTGGGCGGGAGCTGTTATGTTTGCCAGAAACTTACAGGGCCCCCCTTTGTAGATACACATTTCTTCAGGCTTTCTTTATATGGCATTGCTACAAGGGATAGTCGAGGATTGTATACGATGCTTCTGAATGGCCGAGTGGAATGGCCACTTCGGGAGACGGTGACCTTTGGATTGCCGCTGGGATGCTACGCATTTTGCCGGGGCGAGCCAATATTTGCTGGTGCACGCCCCCTTTGCCGAAAGTGGTCGCAAAAGGGGAAGTTGGCCTGTCCCGGGCTATCCTATTCACCGTTTGCGCACAACTCGAGGGCCACCAAGTCCGTAACACCTGTCTGTTCTTTTTTATTTATTCTTTTTCTGGGGGAGCGGGGGCGGAAAGGAGGTCAAAAAGGAGGTCAACCACTGAGGTTGGAGATGCACTAAGTAAGAGTTCCAATGCCGTTGCCAGCTCAAAAATGGACAATTAAGTAAGGGCCACTGGGAACTGCGTCTTTTATCCCAACTGGATCTTGGGCCCAGCCTACGCCCGGAGGATGCAACAACAGCAACGTGCCAAACCAGCAGCATGTTTTTTTAGGCAACCAAAGGGTACGGCATGGATATGTGTTTGATTTCTCCAGACCTATTTAGCACCGGGCCAGTATTTCCCTCATTCGCGCAGCAAGCGCCACACAGGCATGAACATCAGGAGAAGAACGAAGGTAAACAAGAGGTGCTTTATTGCTCATGTTTTGAAGGGGTGCGATGGCTTAGCTTCGAATCGTGTTCGAGTGCAAGGCTGGTGCCACCGCCCTTTGTGGCTTGTGGCTGGCATGTTAAAATTCGGCGAAAACTGTGTTCTTCTGCGCGGGCAGGAAAAAGGGTCGAAGTCTCGCAAAGTGAACATGTTCACGCCTTCCTTTTTATGCGGAAGGCTCCTACCTTTCGTACAATGTGTTTCCAGTTCTGGATGAGTGAACTATAGGTGCAATGATGGGTGTTCCTTGTTGATTTGAGAATGAATTTGGGTAGTCAGCGCAGACATGCTTGGAGACTTGTCCCTGTTCGAACCCCTCATTCATCGGGACCTGTAGCTAATTGAAGCAGAAACCTCCCCTCAGTACCCAAAGAGCCTCTCCGATCCAACCGTCAGGCCCATCTTCCTTTAGCCTGGCGTCGCCATTTTTGAACCCAAAGGGTCCTCTTTTGAATTTCCTTCTCTGCGGGTGGACGATATCCATTTCGCACCGCAGAAACCTGGAAGGATTCGATTGCCCATTGCCAACTTCCGGTTTGGCAAGGAGTTCGTCCACAGCAATGTTGTTGTTCCCTATTCGTATGTTGCTGGTTCTGTCCATTGTGCAAAAGCAAGCAACTTGCTCCCGCGTAGTTCGGCGGTCAGAAGATCTGGCCTGGAAATTGTTGATGTGGACTAGGTCCGCCAGCTAGGTGCCCTTTTACCACCTTTTTTGGTTGGGAGGGTTCCCCAACTAAAATAGACTACAGAAAAAGTTGGTACCCTTATTCTAACCTCTCTACTGGAGGACCTAGTGGAGACAATTTCAACTTGGTCTCCAGGTAGCCCCCCAAAGCCTCTCATGTGAGAGCCTCACCACGAGCAGAAAACTGGAGAGAGCCTAGGCTCATAGCGGGCGCCCACCAGGCGAGCACTTGAAACTTACATGGCCAAAGGGTTTTTAACACTGGAGGATTCCGGCTCAATGCCGCCAGCCCGGCGGATGCTCGACCATGAATTTAAAACCTCCTTTGGTTCAAGCAGCCCGGATTGTGCTGGTCCATGGTGTGTTTAGTGGAGCTGTTCATTCCAATTGGCATCCATTGAGCAGAACAATCCTGACCCTCTAATACATCCATGGGGCGGGGGTGGAGAGGGGGTGGGTCCGCATGCAAAACGAGCTCACCATGGTAAAGATCCTTTACCCGAAAATCCTTGAAGTCATCTTTTTCGACGTATAGGAAAAGCAGCAGATCAGCGGCGCCGCTGTTAAACGGTTCAATCATGGATTGCCCTGGGTCAGGGTTGTGGGATCAAAGGGTTTCTCCTGTGATACAAGGGAATCCCCCTTTACATAAAGAAAATAGTCTTTGGGAAGCCCTTTCTGTTGTATCACAGAAGTGGGTTCCATTCCCCACAGCCCTGCCCTGGGTATATGGAGACGCATGTATAGCTAGCCGAGCCATGCAGCATTCAGCGCGCAATCCTGGGCGCCTGGAACTCGCAGGCCTTCTGCATTTGTTTTTCTCGGTTTTTTGCTCGGATGAACGGTTGGTTGTTTCTTTGTTATGTTATGGTGTTTGGTGTTAGACATGTTTGGTGTTTTTGGTTTCCCTCAAATGTTTGTGTTAAACATGTGATTTGTTGTATGTGTTGAATGTGTCTGGACTTTAAGTCACCTTTTGGGATTATCATGTTTGCGGTCAGCACAAAGTGATGGGACTTGTTCCTTTTCCAATCGGTGCGGAATGCACCCGGATGATTCTGGTGGATTATCTACTACAGGAATCAACCGGCCAAGAGAGGATCCAGTCTCAAGAATGAAATTGAACAATATCATCAAAAAGGGATAGAGATATGACACAAACACAACAAATAAAAGGAACATCAAACGTTGTCCCACCAGCTTAATCAATTTATCTATCTCTTTTTCTTATTTTTGTCCCATTCTCTATATATGATTCTCATAATGATGCGACAAAGTGGGGTAGATATTATTGGTCAGAGTCAGGGGAGTAACCATCTATGTCCTATCATTTTCTATTGTCAGCAATTTGTGTTCAAGAGTTATGTCTTCATTGTTCCATTGTTAGCAATTGCTACAAATGCCAAGTCTACTGTTATCATTTGTTCAACGGAACAATGATAATAATAGAACATGTGGCAAATTGGTTAGCAAAGTTGTTAGCAATGGAGTCATGTGTTCTATTGTTAGCAAGTTTGTGCAGCCTCGGCTTGGGCTCCCCCTTTCCTTTTATGGTATCCGACACGCCGCACATGCGGCGACGCCTCCAAAGTGGCCTACTGGGAGTCTCCATGACCCGAAATAAAAATGGGGTCCATGACCCCTAAAATTTTGGGTAATGCCCCCCATTTTTTCAGCGTCATGGAGGCTCCAGGCATGTGTGTGTTTTTTTTAGAAGGCCCCCCCCCCCCAATTGAAAACCCATCCCGAATCCTACAGGACACAGATGCTCGGGGTCCGCTCGCGCAGGGCGTCTCCGCCCAGGAGGTCGGATCCCGGCCTGTGGGTGAGCCGACCTTGTCACCTCTTGGTTTTCCAAACAGCTTTTTGAGTCATCTAGGTCCCCCAGCTAGGTGCCCTTCTACCCTTTTACTTTTTTGGGGGAGGCTTCCCCTACTAAAAATAGACTACAGAAAAAAGAAACGGTACCCTTCTTCTACCCTCTACTACTGGAGGACCTAGGTCATGGTTGTCCTATGTTATCCTTCTATTTCTTGGTCCCGGGGCAAGTGAGCTTTGGTGCTCCCTTCGAACCCCTTGAGCTCTTGGGCCCCCACCAGGGTCACTTGGAAGGAGCCGCAAAAGACCAGAAGCCCTAGAAGCAGATTGAGACCATGATCTTGATCTAACGAGAACCGACCTATCACCACCAGAAGCATGTCTTTTTTTGAGGGGGCTTAAGCAAATGAAGGTTGATTCCTGTTCCATACCAACCTGCTGGGCCCTAAATCCTTACGCCAGACGGTGATTCCCTGGTTGCCTTCTTTGTCCTCTGGGTTACGGACTAAGAATTCAGGATCTCCCACCCGTTTTTGATATGCACGGGCGACAAGTGGCGGCCTGGTACCTATCGTTTGGGGGCTCGGGGGAGGGATGGGAGGGGGAGGGAGCCCAAGTAAGCCCTAAATATGGCCTCAATAAGACCTTGACAGCAATTTTTGTTGGGCTCCCTCCCCCTCCCTCCCCCTCCCTCCCCCCCCCAGTTTCCATGACTATCCCGGCCCTCCCAGCAGTGGGCCCAAGTCGCAGACTCATCCCTTGCCATGGCGTCTCCCCTGCGGCGCTCGGCCGCGGAAGCGCTGAAACTGGGCTTCGATGGCGCCAAGGCGCGAGCTGGGCGGTGCTCCACCTGCTTCAGGCCTTGGGATTTCTTGGCCGTCGCGGCCATGTTTGTTGGCCCCAAAGGCCTTGGGGCTTCGCAAAAAATGACGCAGGAGACGGCCATGGTTTCTGTTGGCCCGAAAACCCGGCCTACTTTGACACATAAATCATGAGCAGCCCCCCCCAACAAAAAACAATGGAGACAATTGGTGTGATTCTAGCGCAGAACCGGGTTTAGGATTAGGGAATGATCACGAAAGGAACCGTCAGGGGTATGGCCGACCTGGTTGAGTGATGTTCCGGGGTTGCTCTTTCCGCGGGGGCAGAGTGCCATCCGATCCCAACACTCGTTCCGAACGTTGGGGCGATATTCCGGGGTTGCTCCCCAGACGGCGGCGCTGCAAATTGACGGGGGGGTTGGCTAAAAAAAGGCTCCGTTGTGACCCCGTGCCGCCGTTTAAAGTGGATATCAGACCGAACCCTCATCTCGACATGTGACATGCCTGGTTTGTGACTACAACTATGGGGCTTCATACTTTGAGACGGACCACAGGGGTACACTTGCAGCGTACACTGCGGCTTTCCTTTTCAAGTTGTTTGGATTTGGAAGGGACTACCAAACAAGGCGAGCACTTTTCCCATGGCCGTTGCAGATCTGACCCCCGAAACAGGTTCCCCGGAAGGATATTCATTTGAAAGGTTAGCCTCCTTTGATTGTCCGGTTTGTGTAAAGGATGGTCCTTGCTTTTGCGGCAAACTGGGTGCCAAATCGCTGATCGTGCTGATAGTTTGCATGTTTGCCGACATGGAAAATCAGATGGGATACCTGGGTACAAAACTTTGACCCGCATCGAAAGCCAAAGTGAAACCAAACATGTGGAAGGGGTCCTTGACCCAGAGAAGCGTAGGCGAGATGTTGCGGACAATATCCCCTACTAGTTGTTTTCGGAGTTGGTGCTGCAAAAAACTAGCGACTAGCGCGCTAAATCTGATAGTTTACACAAAGAAAGACCAAAGTTGGACGGATAGTTTGTCTTTTCCTGCGATCTGGCAGCGGCGCAAACGCTCTTGTGGAGTTTGGTTCGTTTGATTCCCCTGTGAGGACCATATCCTTGTGCGGAGCCCTGATAGACGATGGTGAATGTTGACGGTGCTGTCGCCAAATCCAAAGGCACCAGGCGTCCCTCAAGGTTGTACCCCTGAACGCGCGCGCCATATATACTTTAATTCACGCAGGCTAAGCCCTCCAGAACGTCATTTTCGGTCGGGTTGTGGGATCAAGGGGTTGGTGCCCACTTCAGTGATACCCGGGAGGCGGTTAGTCTTTGGGAGGCCCTTTTTGTTGTATCACAGAAGTGGGTTCCAGTTCCACCTGCTCTAGGGGTACCTTCCCCATTCTTTCCAGGCATCCTTCTTTCTGCCAAACCACCCAAAACCCCGGGGAAACAGCTTTGAACAGATTTCGGTCGAAAAGAATGGGAGATCAACCCCTAAAACAGCCCTGTTTTCGGTGGAGCACGACCTCGGGCACTCTGACAAAACTTCGTGCTGTCGAGGTCCTGCCCTTTTCCGCGGTGCCGGGCCCGACCTGGCCTGCTCCTGGGCCTTTTGATGGGCTGTTCAGACAGGCAGTGGGCTTCTTTGGGTCCAAGCATTGCTCTAGGGGTTGATGAGCTCCGGGCCACAGCGGCGAGCCGGCCAGGCAGCCCCTCTCAGCTGACCCCTGGCACCCTTCCCCGCAAGGCGAGCTTGGCTTGCTCCTCAAAGAAGCAGAGCATCCATCCAACTTTCAACAGAGTCTACCCAAGTTGCCCAGTGGCGCCTTTTTTCATATACATTTTTGGGGGGAGGGTTCCCCTTTAAAGTCAACCAACCAAGAAAGGATGCCCTTTGTTCCGCTGGCCACTGGGCATCTGAGGTACTTGTTTTGGGAGAACACTTGTCCCCCATGATTTTGTCAAACGCGCGTGGGAGCGCATTCGTGGGAGCGCATTCGTTCTTGTGAGGATGGTGGGGGGTTCCTTTGACTCGGGGCCTCCTAAAGCATAGATTTGGGCTAGATTCAGAATTATGCAAATAACAGCTGGTGGATCCAACTCCGCGTATATAAAGCAGGTAGTTTGGATGCATCCATGAAGAATCTTAGGCTTTGCAGCTTGCCAGACCTGAGGTCATCGGTGCTTTGCCCAAGTTTGCGTCCTATGGCTACAGCAAGATCAACCACTACTACAAGGCAACCAAAACTTGGGGCGACACGGGGTCCCTTTGATCCCTTGTAAGGAAAGAACATGTGTGAAGCCTTGCAGGCACGTTGTGTGTGTGTGTGTGTGCATGCCTTTTTTTCTTTTTTGTATTTTTGTTTGGGGGGGAAGGGGAGGCAAAGCGGTTGGATTGCCCCCAAAACGGGGGGGCAAAGGTTGGGCTGCCATCAACCCACAAACTCTTAGGCCAAAAGGCTGGGGGGCAAACGGTTTTGACGAGCAGGACCTCTACAAGGAGTACGGGGTCATCGTGAACACCTCTATCCTCAACGAGCCTTCCGTGATGATTTCCGACCCCCGGGAGTGGCGGAAGGTCTTCCAAAACGAGGGCAGGCCGGACTTGGACCCTCGAGCCGTTTGTGACGTGCAAATGGACCTTGTGCTGGATCCGCATTTCTCGGCTTGAGCAGATGCAGAGGTTTTTGAATCTCACTTGTCAGGGTTTGGGCCGGCGCTCAAGGCGCCCGTGGCGCCGCACACGCGTGGGCTCTGACTTCAAAAAGAAGCATCAGCAGCAATTGTTTTGTTCTGTTTTTTCGTTGGGTGGTTCTCCCCTTTGAAAACCACAAAAAGAGGGTCTCCCAACAAAGGCAGACACAAATGGAGGAGAATGTTCTAGACTCCTCAGCTCAAACACAAACTCACTTGTCCAAAGCCGACCTTTTGACCTTTTGGTTTTCCCAGTTTGGTCCATTTTTAGTAGAGGTGCCAAAAGGTTAACCTTTTAGTTCTGGGTCCTTTGGGCAACTGAGCAAACCGGCCATGCCCAGTGCCGAGGGCCCAAGGAATAGGAAGTTCAGACCACCAAGAGCGGCTTGTTTGGCCTCAAGGTTTATCAAGCCCTTGCAGGCCAAGAGTTCCCTATATTCCCTTCAAACATCACCTCAATTAAGGGAAACTCATTTCGAGTTGGCCCCAAAAGGTGATGTTAAAAACCCACCAAAAGGGGAAGTCTAGGACATCTAGATTGCTCCAACAATCCTCCCTACCTGGAGTCTCCATGACGCACCCTTTAAAAAATGGGGTCATTACCCAGAATAAAGGGTCATGGACCCATTTTCAAAGGGTCATGGAGGCTCCAGGTATGCTGTTTTTGGTGGTTCTGCAAGGGACGTGTTGGGTTTTCGCGAATCGCATGGATCAAGTTCTTGCCAACGGCAGGTATCCCAACGGCCTCGTGGCTTGGACGATTGGACGGAAAAACGGGACCCCGCGATGGCTCACACGTTGGGAAGGAGAACGGGACGATCTGTTTTGGGGTACAGCTTCATTATATTTGGATTTTAGCCCATGCCTTCGATTTACGAGGGCAACCCATTTCGGGTACCTATTTTTGACCCACAGCCATTTTGGGTATTTTCGGGTTGTGGCCTGCGCTCTCGCACAGCCAGTGGTCCTGCCGATTTGGTTTTCCTCAAAGGGGCGGTTTGCAAGATGGGAGCAGAAGTGGGTGTTCCGGTGCTTTCCACATGAGGATCCCCAGCCCTTCCAAAGCACGTGCTAAACTAGGGTTTTCACACAAAGACCCCGCGTTACCGTTGAAAGACCCCAATTCACTTCTGCGCGCATTTTCTCTTGTCTCATCTACAACCTGAATTGTCGAAAGCACGCAACCACAATTGCAGTCACACCTTTCCGAAAACGAGCTCTTGCAAAGCGAGGGGTTTTTCAAGTGCGTTCACGGGCTTTTCACGGTTTATTCACGGGCTTTTCACGGTCGTTTCATGTTGTGTTCACGCTACGCTTGGTTGAAACAATTTTGCTCCGCCTGTTTGAGTTACAATGCCAAAACTATCGGGACCCTGCCAGCGGTCTGAACACAGCAAACCACTGGTAAAACCAGGTCGTTTGCAAGACAGAGTTAAGCGAGGTCGAGGAAGTCCTGGGATCTAGAAGATGCTGGAATCAGCAACGGTCCACGAGTGCATGTTGCTAAAAGTTTAGATTTGGTTTCGGCCAATTTCCTCAGGAAGTGAGTTTAGACGTGGCATTTCCAGATTCAGCTGCAGCGGTTCAGTCACTTGAGTCACTTGCCTGAGCCAAAAAACGAAGCGAGGCGTCCGGCACCTGGGCGACGATCCGGCTGGCCCAGAAGAACGGCTATCCAGAGCCCAAGCTGGCTTCCACGGGACCTGAGTGGCAGAAAACTCGGCAAGCGCTTCAGAAGGAGAGGCGCCTCCGGATCTGTTTTAAGTAAGATTCATGCTATGGCTGCTGGGATTTGAGGATGTGTCAAGTCTGAGGGCACCAGAGTTGGACCAAGATTGGGGGCAGACCTTCAATTTCTGCCTATGTCAGGCGGCTCGGTTCTACTTCTTGGGTTGTTTTTTGGCGCATGGGCGCGTAGCCCACGCTGGTTGTGCTACGATTGTCTCGCGGCTGCCATTCTTGGTTGTTCTTTTGGAAGAGATGGAAGAGCCGTGCCCGCAGATTTAAAGCACGGCCAGCAATTTGTTTTGTTTGCTTGCCGAATGAACTGCCATTTCCTTTTGATCCTCTCAACCTGGGGGGCTTCGACGCACTCAGTTTGCTCTTGATCCGCACTCGCCATATCTTGTTGATTCACTAGTGCATCCCGCAACACAGGGGGCATGTAGATTTCACTGTAGATTTCAAGTTCCCGCTCTGGGCCAGCATCGTCGCAGGACATCTTTTCCATTGCGTCGGCCACCTCCTACTGTGAGCCTGTCACAGATGCGGCGCAGCAGGTCATGGACAGCCTGAAGATGAAGTTGGACAAGGGTGAGGCGCGGAGCGAACGGAACAATCGCGGTTCGTTTCGGCGGCCGTTTGGAGATCGGCAAAATTTTGGAGCCAACAGGAACGCTGCCCTTTCGCCTTTGTGTTGGAGGCCACCAACACGCGGCCCCTGTCTTCCGCATCACTGGACTCATGAGTCATTTTGGGCCGAGGGTGTTCCACCCCAATAATGTGCTCACGTCAACACCCTTCAGGGCCAACGCATTTGAAATAATTACAGCTTCGGCGGTTGTGCTTGCAACTCCGCGCTTCTCAACTCTCGCCGCCGTACGCGGCAGCGACCACGACTGTAGGGCCGGCCGGGGTGCGTTTCAATGCCTGGCTCTCCCAGGTGGACTTACACGAGCTCTTGGTTTCCGGGGTGGCCGACGTGTTCACTGCAGCGATCCTGGGCAAGTCGTTGGGCCTTTCACAAGGCCAGGACCGAAGACTCCCTGGGTGATGCGTGGCTGCAATGTTTTTGCAGACCTATGCAGAGACAGAAGGATTTGCCCCACTCAGTTCCCGACACGCTGGTGCTCGCAGGTCTTATTTGGGCATAGAGAATGGGCGTTCAGTCGGCTTGCAGGGCTCTGGCCGCTTTGGTTGTTGCTTGATCTTTGTGCCTCCCCACCCCACCCCACCCCACCCCCCCCCACCCCACCCCCCACCCCCCCCCCCACCCCACCCCACCCCACCCCACCCCACCCCACCCCACCCCCCCCCCCCCCCCCCCCCCCCCCCCCCCCCCCCCCCCCCCCCCCCCCCCCCCACCCCACCCCACCCCACCCCCCCCCCCCCCCCCCCCCCACCCCACCCCACCCCACCCCACCCCACCCCACCCCACCCCACCCCACCCCACCCCACCCCACCCCACCCCACCCCACCCCACCCCACCCCACCCCACCCCACCACCCCACCCCACCCCACCCCACCCCACCCCACCCCACCCCACCCCACCCCACCCCACCCCACCCCACCCCACCGCAACAACAGGTATCTGTCATGAATCACCACGATGTTGCAGGCACTGCCACGGAGGCCCAGCAGCGCTGGACCGAAGGCGGCATTCGCTTTATCTACCTCAGCGCCCAGCTGATGATGCAGCCCCATATCCAGCCCCTGGACGCCATATAGCGCCTCCAAGAAACCCGGGACCAAGCCCACTGCGTTTGAAAAAACGCATATGCAAGTTCTCTCTTTGACCTTTGGGTCCCCCGTTTGGTCCATTTTCAAGTCGTGGCCCCAAAAGGCTAGCCTTGCGCTTCTGGGTCCTTTGGGCAACTGAGAGTGTGCTGTTGCTTCTTCACTGAATGGAAGGTAATGTTCAGAGCTCTCTTGCGCTGTCGACCAGACCTGCTTTCAAGGCACAAGCATGCACACCAATGTCACCAACGTATCATTATGCAAATTGAGGCGCTCAGTTGCCCGATTTGTTTTTGTTTCCTCAGGTGACTGCAAACGGCGTTCTTGGTTTGCCGTCAGGCTCACCTTTAAAGGAGGCCTGAGTGAAGGTGCCCTCCAAAAGCACACTAGCGCCAGGCCCTATTCTGACCACTCGCAACGGATCGCAGCGGCTCTATGACAAGCAGCTATGATATTGCTATTTGTTTGTCTGTCCGCGCACGAACAGCTGAGGGTAAATCAGGCTCAAGGCCCAGGTCAGAAGATCTGGTTGTCAACGAACGGGCGGGTTCGCTGGAGTCCAGGGGACGTGCGGGTTTGGCGCTTTCGCATGGGTTGCCTCCGGCCATGTGGCTGTGGGTGGATATGTATCCAAAATGGCTTGCCCTGGTAAATGGAAACTTGGACTACAACCTGCGGTCCAATTCCTGGTGGTTTAATTTTGACCCACGCCCATGTGTGGCATTTGTGGCTCTTGCAGGCTGCCAGGAGCTCATTGTTTTGATGTTCAAGAGTGCTTCCTTGCCCACTTTGTCGTGAGTCATGAGTTCATATGAGTCCCAAAGCCTGGGAGATCTGGGGCCAAATGCCTCCCAAGCAAGTTTGCGCACAAACAGGCGCTGGCCCTTGCATCTTCAAGCCTTGTGGATGTTTCAAGTGCGGATCGCTTGCCTCTGAAGCGTGGCCTTGATTTGCTTGGTATTCGGTCCAGGTTGCCAAGGGTGCGTTGTCATGATTGCGACAGGGGTCCACACCTGAGTCTAGCAAAAGCTCAACCCAGGCAAGCTGAGTATTGGTGGCCCAGCCCAGGCTTTGGCCAGAGGCCTCCAAAACCTACCGCGAGCTTGAGGAGTTTGTCGCTTTTGCCACAGCGAGCAAGCGCTCGCAAAGGCGTTGAGAGCCAATATACATGCGCGGAGTTTAGTCGGGGGCCTCCTTTTGGACAAGGAAGCAACTGCAAAACATCTTTTGCTGCATTCCTTATTCTCGGACACGCACGCAGCACGCAGAGGGCCATTGCACTGCATGTGCTTGCGCCCACAGCTAAAAGTATGTGTTTAATACATACAATTTCCCGTTGGAGTATCTTGAAGACGTGCTTGTGCGCTTGCATGGTCAATTGCAACACCTCAAAGCGTTGGCAATCACGGTGCAGCAGTGAGTTTGACGCGGGAGGGGGGGACTCTTGACTTGCACCGGCTGTTTTCCCGTGAGCAGCAGCTGGGCCGTTTTTTAGATTCCACTAGCTTCCTTTTGAGATTTGGATTTTAAGTTTCCGTTTGATATTGTGGTGGACTTGAGTGTCCATTTGATTTAGTATTGCTGGAGCTCGCTTTCGAGATTTTGACAGGGGGCTCAGGCAGCAAGACTCTATTTGTGCTTTTGCAAGAAAACCCGACTTTGTGGAAGTTGAACAGTTTAGAATCTTTGGAGCTGACTTAAATCATTTTGTTGGTGTATTCATTTGTCAGTTTGTTCTTGGGCTGCAAGGGGGTGCTTGTCTGGTTCCAGATGCATGTACCAGTCTCCTCGGGCTACTCCTTTGTTTTTATTCCATGGTAATCCCAAGTTGACATGATTGGACAAGTTTCTTTATGCCCTTTAACTCTGCTCAGGGATGTGTTTTTGGGTGGTGAGGTCGCTGTTGTGATTTGGCTTTGGCCATTCCAGGAGATTTACCTGACTATGGTGCCTGTCACCATGCAGCTGGTGGAGGAGACATTTTGCAGACAAAGACAAAAATCGGCGAGCGAAGATGCGCACTAGACACCCGAAATGACGAGATGGCGAGCCTGTTGCCTGTTGCGAAACGTATACTGGGCGCCAATTAGCCCACACTGATCATGCTTGTTCATTCCCGCGCAAAGCCAACAGGAGATTTGTGCTTTTTAACTTTTTGCACCCCCGCCATTTGAACAGCAACCTCGTCGTGTCTAAAGAGGGAGCTCGGGGAGGGGGGGTGAACCGTGCCGTTTCCCGGGTTTAGGGGGCCACAGGAGTATATGTCTTATTTGACAAATGGGCGTGTCTGAAGGGACACAGGCCGGCAAACCATTGGCCACCCAGGTCCTTGAGTGCCGCTGCTTCTGGGAAATCAAGGGTTCGGTGCTGGAAGGGCCTGCGCGAGATCATGGGGCTTGGTGACGGCAGCAAATTGGCCACCGGCTGCGCTTCTCACGAGTCGCGGCGCCAGGGTGCAAGAAACCTTGGGTGTGATCACGCACAGCGGTGCTGCGCCGCAACCACATCCATTGAAGCAAGGGAAGGGGCGTTTGTCCATCCACTCCCTTCCATTCACCCTTGTGACGTCAGAGGTTGGCTGCAACTAGGACCAACCACCTTCGAAAGTTATCCTGGGACACGGGCTCGGCTGGTAGGCAAGACAAGAGCAGCAAATCTGCGCCACCATTCTGGGCAACAGCGTGCACCAAAGCACTTCACACAGCGCTTGCCTTGTCCGTTGAAATCTGTTGAGGCTTCTGCAAATTGAGGCGAATGCCTTACCTCCGCCAATCGGGCTTGCTGATTTTCCGGCTCGGGCTTCTCATTTTGGGTTAACTTGGACTCCGAGCTGAGACCTGACGCCAAGTTGTCGCAACATCGCCAGAACTGCCAGCAGCATTCCTGCACACGCCCAGGGCATCCTGCTTAAAGATGTATTTGACCTCTGCAAAGCCCGTTCCTGGGTTTGGCATGATTGTATTTCGTAATATTATGCAGTGTTGCCCTTTCGCCGGCCATGGGCAATCCTGGTTCTTGGCTAGCGCGGGCGAGGCCAACCCACCGCTTCAGGAAATCCCAATGGCCGCGAAGGTGACATCGATGGCGACCGTGTCGTAAGGCCGTGCTCCCCTGAGTCGCCTCATTCGTCCATCCATCCACCCTCCACCCATGCATTTTTCACTAAGTCGCTAAGCAGCTCTAGATGAACACGTGCTTGAGAACAACCGACCGTACGCAAGTGACTCGTTTTAGACATCCGGTTCACCCAGGAACGTTTCCCACACCCAAGCATTGCGCTGTTTGCCCTCGCCAGCTGGGACCAAGCATCCGGTAGGACACCATCGCCAAGTACCAGGACTTCAGCGGCCCCGAGGACGAGTTGCCCTATGTGGCGCGGGTGGGCAAGCGCGCGGAAATGTCCATCAACAACTTGAGCTTCGAGCCGCGCCGGAAGTGGCCATTGTGCGCAAGACTAGGTCCCCCCAGTAGTGCCCTTCTCACCCTTTTTTGGGGGAGGGCCGCTATTAGCATATAGAAAAAGGGGTACCCTTATTCTGACCTCTCCACTATTTTGGGATAGGTGCACCACCCATTTTAGTCTATTTTAGGGATTGGGATGTTCACTGCGGGTACGGAGCTTTGACCCATGGCCAAATTGGCATTTGTCGGCTTGCGGCAACGGACTTGGATGTTCGCTGCCGAGTGGTTTGCCACTTGGAGTATAGCTCCCTGAGTCAGGCGCCTCGTTTTGGGGCGCCCAGTTGCTTTCATCGGGGCAAGTCCGGGCTCTCCTCAGAAATTTATTGCATTTTAGGTAGACTAAACATGAGGCAGAGTCTGACAATATCTTTCTCGTTGTATCCAGAGTTGGGCCAAGATGTGAATGTGCGCAAACCATTGCTCGTTGCGCAAAGAAATCAGGAAGTGATGGGCATTGCCTTGGCTGGGCTGGACACCACCTACCATGTTCTCCTCTGGAACATGCTGAACCTTGCGCAAAATCCGCATGCGCAGGAGAACGCTGTCCGCACTTGCGGATGCCAACCGACGCCTCATGTTTGATTTGGAGAACCAGGCAGCACTGGTTACTCTTTGAAGCTTTGAAACACCCATTTGGGCAAATGCGCGGTGAAAGGAAGCGGCCTCTCATTTTGGAAGCAAATGTCTGAGAGATTACTGGTGTCATTTGTTTGACAGTTTCTGGGGTTTATCAAAGTCAGAAAATGGGGTTGTTTCCCTTTAACCCACCACTTAGGGGGTGACTTTGATCATGGTAAAATCATGAGGCCAGGATTACCTAGAAAGCCTTGACTCAAAAAAACGCGAAGCGATCGCCCGCCGACCCCCTGCCAGGAGGCCCTGCGTGAAGAGGTGCTTCGGGTCTTGGGGCCCGACGCGCACTTCACCCGCGACAAGCTGTCGGAGATGCCGTATTTGAAGGCGAGGGAAGAAGACGAGGTGTTGGTGCTGCGTAGACACCTTTGGTGCTCGTGTGATATTCTCCAAGTTATATGCTTGTGATGACTGCGCTTGCTGCCGATCTAGCACAGATCAAACAGATCAAACAGGAGGAATTTGTAGTTGAGTAGAAGTTAAATTCAGGGTAACTGGGTCCAATTTCAAAGTATTTGGGTCTCTCCCCTTCCCTTTCAACAGCAACAGCAGCTGCTGCTGCTGACTGCTGCCGGTGCCACTGGCGTCGCCTGCCAGCGTGCGGAGGACCGCAGAATGTTGGGAGATGGTGGCAGTGGGCAAATTGGCACATGGAAAAGAGCACACCTTTTTTCACCCCTTGGTCAGGCTGTGGTCATCACCACAGAGTTGCACCCCAGGTATTCACGGATCTAATGCAATCACAGATCTAATGCAATCACAGGAATCTAATGCAATCACAGGAATCTAATGCAATGACGGAATCAATTGCTTGCCCTGACGTGCCGCAAAGAGCGCCGCCCGAACCGGGGATTCCATCCACCTGGCCAAGGCCTTAAGGTAGCGCTCCTTCGGGCCCAGCTCAATGTCCTTCTCATCCTCAGCGATTTTCTGCACCATGAACTTCACGTAAGCGGCCTTGGCCTTGCGGAAATCGTTGCTCGGCAGGGGCGGCAGGCCCTCTGCTGCAAGCGCTTGCTCGACAGCGTCGACCGGCTTTTCCGTAGCCTTCTTTGCCTTCCTCGCCTTGCTCTTGCCAACAGCGGCAGCTTTTGCCGAAGCAGCAACGGGCTCGGTGCGAGGGCCATCATCAGCAGCTTTGGGCTCGCGTAGGACTCCCTTCTTCACGTATTTCTGATGCCATCGGCGGCAGGCCTCTCTGTGAACCCTCTTCCTGTCTTCTGTGCTTTGGCGCGTTTTCACCGGTGGCGCCGCCAGCTCCGCACTGCCGTCGCCATTCGCCAGCTCTGGTCCATGCACCTCCACGTCACCATTGCCACCCGCCATCTCTGGCCCATGCACCGGGGACTCCTGCACCTCCACGTTGCCGTCGTGCTCCGCGTTGCCATCGCCGTTCACGAGGAACTCCTGCGACAGCTCCGCGTTGCCATCGCCGTTCACCAGGGACTCCTGCGACAGCTCCACGTTGCCATCGTGCTCCGCGTTGCCATCGCCGTTCTCCAGGGACTGCTGCGACAGCTCCACGTTGCCATCGTGCTCCGCGTTGCCATCGCCGTTCTCCAGGGACTGCTGCGACAGCTCCACGTTGCCATCGTGCTCCGCATTGCCATCGGCGTTCTCCAGGGACTCCTGCGACAGCTCCTCGTTGCCATCGTGCTCCGCGTTGCCATCGCCAGGCGCCATCTTTGGCCCATACATTTCGGAGTCTGAGTCCTCACCCACGTTGCCATTGAGCGTCTCCTTGTTGACACGCCGCCTGAGGGCCCTCTCGAAGCCTTCGTTCCAGCTCTTCTTGCGGGACTCCTCGCTCCTCAGCGCTGCCCACTCGACATCAGTAGACTCGTCATCTTCTTCAGTCTCGTGGCGGGCTGGTGTCGCAGGCGGTCTTGCCTTTGATTTCGTCGCCGTTACCCGCGTCAGCGTAGATTTGGTCAATGGCCCAAGCCGGCGCAGCTTTGGCGGTGGAGTCCTGGCAGGGTGAAGTGAAGAAATAACCATGAAAGGATGAGTATCATTTAAACTGATTGAAGCCAAACGGACCACTTGTTCAACCCAGTGTCCTCTCAGTTTGGGATGCGGCGCCCTGTGCTTCCACAGGCGCAGCCAAAGCCGGTCTCCATACTTGAACATTGTTCAAATCAGGCCCTTGTGGGGTGATGCAATGGAACCCTTGGGATGCGGGCGGGGGCGGCTCACTGAACTCCACAGCATTCTGGGAGTCGCTATCCACCCACAACATATCCATTGCAATCGGAGGGGGCCCTTTCAAATCACCTCAAAGAGACCTTGGGCCGAGCAAGCTAAAATGAACAAGTCGTTGGTTTAAGCAAAACCGTGGAAACTTGCCCTCGCAGGACGTCTGCAAGCTGCTTCGCGCGGCCACCTCTGCAGGAGACACTGGGGTGGGTGCAAAGAGTTTTTTTCTCCCAGAGCTCGTGATTTAAGAAAGACTCATGGCCCCGTGGCGATGATCGCAGTCCTTGGGACTGCGCAAAACCCCAACTTGATGCCGTGCGGTTGGCAAATCACCCATCCTTGCTTGTTGCTTGGTGTGGCCAGCGCTTCAGCTGAGTTGGCTGGGCATGAAAACCGTAAACCAAAAAAGGGGTGATATCTTGATTTGATTACTGCTATTTACTGTTTTGACAGTTGTGCCCATCACACCCTGGATTGCAAATTGCACTAAATGATCCTTTTGCACTGCCCCTCTGGCAGCACAAGCTTGGCCCGAAGGAAAAGCAAAGGCTTCGCTGCCCCCAAAATTTGCTCCGTCTCATACATCCGCAAGCGCCACACCTGGCGCGACCCCCCCCCCCAGAAAGGGCAAATAGAAAGTTGAAAATGACTTGATGCTGAAACACTGTTGACTATGTTGATCAGAGAGGGACCTTTAAAGACAAACCGTTTGTAGCCCGCAGGTCCGTTAAGGGACGCTTCTCTGACCAACCGGGTAGGTGCTGCAAAGAGTCCACTTGCCCAGAAAACAAAGTGATATATTTAGAATCCGAGCCGAAGACTTAGGAGGACACCCCTCAAATGGAACCTTTCAATCTTTGGGCTTGTTCACCCGGCTTGGCAGGCCTGGCGCAGGGCGTCGGAGGCCAGGACCTGTCTGGCTTCGAAGTACGAACCCGCATTCTTTTGTTTCACGTTCTTCAACTGCACTGCGGATGGTCGCCATAGCATTGTGTTGCTGTCCTTGACAGACACCGTGAACCTGCGTCAGGGCTTGTTTGCTTTTCTGACCCAAATTCGCTAGGGTTGCCAAAAAACACAAACACAAAAACTAAGTCCCATAGTTTAAACTTGCGGCCTGTCATCCTCCTCCTGTCCTTGGCACACTTCAGCTGGGCGGGAGCACTGGTGTCCTGCTAGCTCGAAATCAACAACACCTCGTTTTTCAACGGCTTGTAGCGCCGCCCTCAAAGTGCACGGGTCTCCGTCACGTCCATGCTCGTCCTGGGATGAATGCTTGAAGCATAAGAGAGCACACTGCGGTTGTTGGACACCGTTCCCTGCCTCAAGCACCACTAGCTCTTCGTCAGACTCCAGCTTGAAGATGTATCCCTTGTGCGGATTCTCCTTTTACAGGGGTTTCAATATGTTTCAAATACCAAAGTTGTCAGAAACATCTGAAACTGGGGAAGGTTGAAGCTGCGGGTGGAGGGGAAAGATCCAATAGCGCTGCGTACTGCTTGATCGTTCAGGTGTGGTTTGAGCCCCTGGCGCAATATTTGCAAAGTGCTTGGAGGCTGTTTTGGAACCTTCTGAAACCGACGTTGGTTACAAAGCTGCGAGTCCTGCGCGTACGCTGCAGCCTTGGCGTCAAGAAGCCAAGTGCCGGCCCCAAAGGTCACCACGGGCAGCTCGGTGTCCACCTCGCTGTCGCCAGTCGAGATCAGAAACAGCTTGGGTCCGTCCACCACAGTGGCCGCAAGGGTCGGCCCCAAGGAGAAGGTTGCGTGGCCCTCCTCGGACCCGTACTTGGTGATGAACTCGGGTCTGGTGTTGGGCTCATCTGGGAACACGCTGCCCCAGTCAAAGGCACCGCTCTCGGCACCGCTCCCAGCATCAGCCGTGACCGCAGTGGAAGTCGAAGCCGTTGCAGCGGCAGCTTCCTGCCCCGTGCTGCTGGCGGGTTGCGCTGCCGAGCCCTTGCCCCACTTTGCGTCGAAAGCAGCCAGCAGACTCTTCCATTCTGGCGCACGAACCGGGCAGGCCAGGTATCTGGCTCGAACATCAGCGGGGATGGTCAGGCACTGCTCTGACACAGAGCAGAGCACCAGGCTTGGAGACTCCACCAGCACAGGCGACTCATCGCAAGGCTCAGCCTTGAACTTCGGCTGCGCCTTTGCCATGCAGCCGCTCTGGCTCTTCCAGTCCTTATGGCGCAAGGGACACGGCAAGCGTCAATTAATACAAGAAGAAGAGGAGCAACAAGCGAACACGATGTATCGTCGGGGCCAACGAAATAGATTGTCGGGGCCAACGAAATGTGAGGGGTTTGACAATTCTGCCTATGGCCGATGTCCATGGCCGAATGACCAAAGTGTGGCAATTATGAAGCGTGGCTATTGCAGTGGCCCGGCCTGCAGCAGCATGTTCGCCACAGTCATGGCGGCATAGGAGTGGCACACCGAATTGTCGGTCAACGACCAAACCGGCACACCCAATTGAACACAAGCGCGTTCCAGGGAGCCACAGTAGGCAGTGGTGTGAATCACCACAGCACGCTTCAGCTTGCTTTCACCTCAAGGAGCGAACAACTGAATTTAGTGCTCCTTCGTCCAGCAAACCGACAAACCACGCTAACCGCGTCAGGAAACAAACGGGGAAAGAATGCCAAATGCAGCTTTAAATCTGAACAGACTTTTCAGGACTTTGCAGTACGCCTCTTCCCCTGCCAGCCACTGGGCCGTTTCCTGGACGTCCGTGAAATTCTTGCGGCTCTCGTTGCCGCTAAGCGTGGCCCTGGCTGACGGCACCACGAAGCTTGCTTCGGGCAAGGCACTGGGCAAGCTGTCCGCCGCAAAGCCCTGCAACCGCCAAAGCTCGGAAGCCGCAAAATCGCTGACTTTGGCAGCTTTCAGCTGCTCTTTGTCGTCCGCGCGGGAGACCCGGTGCCCTGTGCCCTTGAGGGGCAGGAAGGCGTCAGGCACTGCCAGCCAGGCCTGAAAGTAGCCCGGCCGGTCCGTGTTGCCGTGCAGGCCGCCCATGTCAAGGCCCAGCCGCAAGTCGCGCAACTCCATACGGTGTTGGACGACCTTGTCTTCGATGTTTCTGGCAAGGGGTGATGAACATCATTGCGCAGTTCAGTGCTGATGCATCCGCGCAGGTGTGGGAAAAAAACTCCGTGGACTATTTGGAAACACCGTGTCGGACTATTTGGAAAGAGCCCTTGCCTGTAGTCTCTACGCAGAGAGCCACCGGCAGAAGCCCCGGCAAGCAAGGGGGCCACGATCAACGCAGCTGAGCCTTGTGTGCCCGTTGCGAAGCAAAGTATTAGCAGCTCGGAGAGTTCGCAAAACTGGTAAGGCTTTCAATTGCCGAGGAGCGCTCCTGGTTGCGGTCAACGCACTTCGACATGAACTGGCAATGCTTGTTCAGCGTGGCTGTGGACAGCACACCCAGTTTGCTGTAGTCGGTGACGACAACTGTCAGAAGCTCGTCTTGCTTGACCTGCGGGGCTCATCTTACCTTTTTGGCACCCTTTTTTGAGTTTGAGACATGTCGTGTCAAACTCAATGTGTGCTTGCACCTTTTCCATGGCCCTCCACCAACTTTCAATCGCTTTTTCCTTCCACCAACTTTGAAACGCCCGAGCCTTCAACTCCCCAGCAGCTTGCCGGATCCAGGCGTCCAAATTGGGCACGCTGGAGCTGTCAGGTACGAGGTTGATGCAACACATCTTCTCCATGTAGCCCTCAACAAGCCTAAGTTGAAACTTTCGGTGCAAGGAAATTATGCCAACCAGCCATTTTTGGGGGGAAACTTGCAAAGAAACCTCAAAACCTTGAGCGGACGCCAACGCTTGCAAGGTGACCCTTTACCGATGTCGTTTTGGGCCTTGCCGTGCGTCACCGCAATGATGTGTTCCCTGGCAAGTTTCTTCTTCTCCTGGTTCTTGTAGCGGACCCACGCAAGCTCGTCCATCCTGAGCCCCAGGACAAGTCTTTGGAACCCCTGGTTCTGGTTTTTCTTTGAGTGGCGGTTTCGCTTCCCTCGTGGCACGGGGTAGTTGTTGGAATCTAAGATGAATGAACAAACTCATTTTTTGGAACTGCTTGCGATGCTTCACCCCCCCCCAAAGACAACCTGTTCAGCTTCACCTTTGCCCTGGGAGCCTGGGATTGCTTGAGGCTTAAATCCCCTCATGAAGAAAATTGCCTGGAAACTTAAAACCCTGTGCCCCTCTAGCGACACTTGACCCCCCCTCTGCAGGAAACCCAGTGCCAAGCGCTACAAGGCACCTGGAGGACCGGGAGTCTGACGGCTGTTGTTTATTGGTCCCAAAAAAAAACGGCATCAAACCGAAAGGAACACCCCTCACCCCGCCCTGCCCCCTTTGCAGCGCCCCCGATTTGGAAGCCTTCTGGCCGACCCTTCATACCGCCCCCATGCGCCCCCCGTTTGGAAGCCTTCCGGCAATTGTATTACCTACCAACTTGTCCTCCTTGAAACTTCCTTGTGTTTGGAACCCCTGAAAAATGTTTTGCTGAGACGGTGCCCCTCCCTGCCTAGGGTTTAGTGTTGGGGGGGAGGTTCAATTTCAAAATGCAAACTCGTTGACGCCACCCTTGTCTTGAAAGAGAAACATTGTCAGCTGGTTTCAAGATTCGAGATTTTGCTGCGAACTTCTTGGAATTGGGCAGCCAGGGTGGCCTCCTCCATGGCCTCCATGTCAGCCTCTGTCGGGACAGACTCCGGTGCCTGGATCTCCACCAGCTCGCCCCACAGGGTGAGGTGTCTGACGTTCCAGTTTGTCAGCGCGGAATCGAGGCTCGCCAAAATCTCCGCGTAGTAGTCCCTGACAGCGGCACGGTGGAGTGGCGGTTTGCCGAACTGTTGAACACAGAATAAGTACTTGAGTTTAGTAGTTGATCCGTTTGCCCTGAAGTTGCGTTGAGTAGCTACGGAACACGTTTGCCAAACACTTGCCATAGCGTGCTCTTGCGCTTGCGACGCCTGGCCATGAATGCAGTGTGCAGCATAGACTGCACCTCTGCCAGCCGTTCCCCGGAGTGAACCTTGCCAGCTTCGTTGCGGATGGCAGTCATGACGCAGGAGTAGTCCACGAGGCGCTCCCACTCCTTTGTGTCAAGGCGGAGCTTGGCTCGGCTGGCAGCCTTCACCCGCCTGGTCTGGTGATTGAACCACGCAACGTAACCTCGCAGCATGTCCACCTGTGACTCGTGGGTCACCGTCAAGATGTTCTTGATGTAGGCAGTGCCGTTCTTGCATGTGGCGCCCAGCAGCCACCTTGTTGACCTGAGAAGTTCGGAGGTGAACGCGCTCTGGGTCCACTTGTGGTAGTTCAAGTGGTTGGCTATCACCTGGCGGGCCTCTGGGCTGGAGCCGATGAGGAGGTTGAGCACTGCCTTGAACTTGTCGTCGTCGGTGTGCCACTTTGCGATGGTGCCTCCGTTGAACTCGTTGACCACCGCGCGGAGCCTCTCCTCGGTGTTCATCTCAGGGCTGTGGAGCCCGCGGTCTGCCTTCCAAGCCATGACGTGGCTGAAGGTGAGCGCCAAGGTCAGCACACTTGGTGCTTGACGCTCAGCTCCGCGGTAGCTGAGCTGAAGGTTGGTGAATGCTTGGGAAGCTGTGGTCTGGTCACACGTGATCTCGGTTGGGAAAGAATCACCACAAGAAACCACTTTTCTTAAACTTAAATTTGTGGCTGCAGGTTGCCAAGTTTTCCGATGCGGGATGCCGTCAGTTGGCAAACGCGCTGCAAAGCTCAATTTCAAACACGTGTTGTGAGAGACGGGGCGCGTGCATCGGGAGAAGCCAGGCGCTGTCTAGGAACGGCAGGAAAGGCTGAAGAGTGTCCCACTCGGTCTCCACGCAAATCTCTGCGCAGGCCATGAGCACGAATGCCACCACTGTGGCTTTGGTGTACCCTTTGATGATATCCAGGGAGCCATTCTGAAGGGTGACGGAATTGCCTTGTCAAGAAACGGAAAAACATTCGAAGGGGTAACTAGTTTCCGAAATCCCCATGAAAACCAGCAAACAACGCTAAGCTAAGCACGGCCTTCAGGGAAACTCACCTGAGAAACGGTTGAAGCCCTCTAGACCCTGAGCTGGCAATCTGAAACTGGTGGCTTGAAATTGTGCTGAGATCTTGACGTTCACTGAAATCGGCTCACGGGTGAGGTCTAGGCCCGAGGTCACCATGCTCTCCCAACAGGTCACCCAATCTCTGATGCATGGCATGCCGTCAGGAGGCATCGAAAACCTGGGCGCCGAGAGCAGGGGAGCCTATGAAGTTCTGAAGAGAGATTTGTCCAAGAAACTTCAAGCTTGTGATTGGAAGCTTCATAGAATCCTTTTCCATTGAGCGGTCCAGAACCTCAGCAGGAAATCTTGCATGTTTTGAGCAGGGATGGCTTGGCTAGCGGTACTGTAAGGGCAGAGCAAAGCATGGTGCTGGCTTGAAGGGGAGGGTCTGGTTCCTCTTGGTCTGGTAACCCTTGAACCAGTCCTCGAGCGACTTCATGTTCAACTGCAAGCCCTCCTGGTTGCCAGTCGCCAGATACGCCGGCACTGCGTCTGCGGGGTGGGCATTCCGGCTCTCGCCCAAGTCGGGGTCCTCAAAAAGCTGGATAAAGTCCAGCATTTCCTCAAAGCGCACTTGCCAGATCGGAGGCCATTCACAACTGGGCTTGACTACTAGATAGCATCAAACATGTTTTTCCTTGTTTGTGCGGGGCTAGCCAGAAGAATTGCAGATTCAGACAAAGGACCCGCAAGAGCTGGGTGTCTCCAGGCTGCTTCTTCAAGAAGCGCTCGAAGGTGGTGCAAGGCTTTTTCGGCGCAGGTGGCTTGGCAGTTTTGGCCGGTGTGTTGTCTAGCCCTTCTTCCTTCTTCAACTCCTTCTTGGGGGTAGCAAGCACTATCCCCCGCGCCCGCTCCAAGAACGGGTTGCCCATGGCTAACTGCCTGCCTGTGTCGCGATCGAGCCCGGTGAGCTTTCAAGTGCATTGATTTGGTTTTGCGACCTGGGTTTGGAAATCAATGTAGTCTTCCCCGCGGATACCATCGAAACCCCCCCCTTATGGAGGCCCGACATTGACCCCGGTTGTTGGCCCTAGAGTTGCAAATAAAGTCCACCCCCCCAAAACCCTAGGTTTTCAATGTGCTCTTCGGCGAAGAGTACATCGACCCCGCGGCTCTCCCCCTCCAAAGAATTCAACGCACAAAGTTGCCCAAATATCTCGGGCCACTCGGGTTTCAACGGAGTCCCCGGCGGAGACTACATCGATTCTGTGGATACAGGGCACCCTGTTGCCGGCGAGGACATCGATTTCATGGCCCAGAATCTTGCGGGTGCATCGATTCTGCAAATCTGAAACTACATCGATTTCAGGCGGGTAACACTCAGCCGTGCATCGATTCTCCGTAAGAAGGTTGAGACGCCGACCTTTGGTTGGGTTCCATCTCCAAAAATAGTTGAGAGAGAAACCAAACATCAAGAAGGAACAAGTGAAATAGAAAGATAGAGGGAGAGAGACGTGTGAGAGGGAGAGGGAGAAAAAGAGGAAAGAAAGAAAAAGCAGCTAGAAGGAAAGACAGACTCAGAAAGAAAGAAAAGTTAAACACAACAGAGAAATAATGACAAACTAAAGGAAGACGAAATTAGAAAGCAAGCAAGAACGACAGAAATTAAGAAAGACAAACGCAAGAAGGAAGCAAGCGGGAAAGCAAAAAAGAACGAAGACAGGATAATAAACAGAGAAACAATACAGAAAGAAGCAAATCCAGATAGAAAGAAAGAATGAAAGAAATAAATAAATAACGAAATAAAAAAGACAGACGCAGCAATAACAAAGCAAGAGCGAAGGAAAGGAAGAAAGAAAGACAGACAGAGGGACAGAGTGGACAGAAGGACAGAAAGGCAGAAAGAGAGAGAGAAAGAGAGAGAGAGAGAGAGAGAGAGAGAGTGAGTGAGTGAGCGGAAGGGAATCATAAACCCTTGAAAAAGCATGATCCGCCTTCATCAAATGGTGCCCTTTTCCTCCTTTCCCCAACAGTCTATTGACTCCTAAAAGTAGGAGGGTTATAATTACTTCCCAGCGCCTTGAGCAAACTCGGCCCCGCCTGCGCTCAGGCTCGCGCGACCGTGCGGCCGAGGCACAGCCACAACCTCAGTCGGCCAAGGTGGGCGGGTGAAAGAAGGGTATGGGTTTGAACCGGCCGCTGCAGTGTTTTCCTTTGCTCTTGAATTGGTTGCAAGTTGCTCAGAAAGCCCATATTCGGCCTTTCATTTCTGATGAACATGTTGAATTAAGCTGATAATTGCTTCACCCACCTTCTCACTGGCTGCCCTCACATGATCTTCCGGGCCACTGGAGGAGGCGGCTGAATGTGGCTCCTCTTCCTCCCGCACCACGCTCCACTGGTCATCCTCAACAAGACCTGTTTCTTGTTGGGATTGGGCAATTTGGCATTGTTGAAGCCAATGCTCACGTATTTGAAGCATGAGGTTGCCCCTGGTCCCTCCGCTGGGAAGGTTGTGCTCCTCACAAATTTTGACAAGCCCGCACTTGTTCGTTGAAGTCATGTTGTTTGTGGGGTCAGCTGGGTGTCGCTCGCCGCGGACTTGCTCACGAAAGAGTTGGCGAAGCTCATCCCTGGTCAGCGACCTCAAATAAGATGGTTGTTCCTTTGAGCCACTGTTCAAACGCACCAACTGGTCCAGCAGCATGTCTTTTGTTTTCGGGATTCGTGGCGCTGTAGACCTGTCCCACACGTGCGGCCGGCCCTCGGCCCAACAAGAAGGGCACTTTGCGGCCATGAGGGTTCGGCGCTAAAGTTTCACAGTGACAGGCTTCTAAATGCAAAACAGCGGCGGAGACCCACATCAAAGCTGAAAACACTCATTTTCAGGTTCGCAGTTCCCTTTGAGTCAACACACTCTGAGGTCAGGGCTGCACAGGCGCTCCCGCCTGCGAGAGACGGTGTCAATTTTGAACGAGACCAACTTTCAATGAGGCACTGGCAACGGTTTTGCACTCACATGTTGCGAGCTCCACCAAAGGCCGCCCTTAAAGGGATGCCCGGCGCCAAAGATTCTACCACTGTAGGGTGCAATTTGTACGCAGGTTCGCCAACTGACGGTAGCCGGGGTGGCTCCTGGTGCCAGGGCATGTCCGGAAGTTGGGCATCAACATAAAACTTGTTTTGAGCTAAGGACTGCAAGTACTGTACACTTTCAGCATACTCAGCTCCGTAGTGCTTCTTCACAGCAGTAGCCAAGTCCCGGCACTGGTCTCGGAAAGCAACGCTGTGGTTGTTCGGATGCCTGAGCGGCGGCAGTGCATCAACAATGAGTCACGCTTCTCCCCAGCATGTGTTCCTGACCAATTGCTGGCTTGGGACTTGTGTTGCGGCACCATTCCAACTCGTGCTGCTCTGGCAGCAGAGAGGACAAGTAGCGGAGGTTGCGCCAACCCCTCCGATCCAATAAACTGCTTAACGAGCATAATTGTGTCATACGGGCTTGGTGCGGCTCGAAGGCTTCCACAGTTGATACTGGCTTGCAGGGGATCGGGAAGGTCTAGGATGGGGTCCAAAACGGCATCCTTCAAAAAAACAAAACCCGAAAACTCTTTAGGTGGAGTTAAGAAGAATGTTCAATCAATCGCCTCGCGCTTAGGTTCTAAAACTGGTTTTCAACCACAAGCCTCGACGCATCAACGTCAAGAAGCAATGGTTGCCACTTGCATCCTCAAGCAGCCCTCCGGACAAAGAGACTTGTTGGGCTGCAGTGAAGTGACCACGCCAGGCACGGACAGCGTCCAGCTTCTGGACATGTACCTCTGTGTCCTGGCCCACCCACGCGCGGAGCCCTGGCCGCTGCAGCTCGCGTTGTAGGGTCTCTATGACCGAGCTGGGTGATTTCAGTTGGTCAGTTGCAGCAATCCGTCGTGCAAGAATTCCCCAAAGCTGATCTATTTGATCATGACTATGACTTTTTCTCAAGTTTAGCAATCCTGCCAATTTCATTTTGCCGGATGCTGTCAAGTTCAGAATGTACGACAAGAAATATTGATTTTTGCTTTCACGAACGGTATTGTCTGATAGGGCGAGGACTGAAGTTGGGGCAGGGCGACCCTTTGCGCGGGCCAGCTGCATCACCCGTTCCAAAGTGCGAGCCACAGTCTCGCACACACAGGATGAGTCATGACGCATGTTCTCGTCCATGACGAACAACTCCAGTGTCCATCCTAGGCTTTTTGAGAACCCAACCCAACAACACATGCAACAGCGTACAAGAAGCAGGCAGCGAGGTGCTAGCAAGGTTCCCACCGCCCACACCCCGTGCAAGGTGAGGCTCGGTCGGATGTGTTTGTTCCTGGGGCAAACCACTTGTTTGCAACAAAATCATTGGCACAGGTGGGGTGGGATGCTGAGCGCACTCAATCAAGCAAGTTGCAGGGCGGCTATAGACTTGAGGCCTGGGTCGCGGGGAAGTCTGAATTTTCCTTGGTCCATCCCGTCCATCAGAAGAAATAATGTTTGTGACTGGTGGTCCCGACTGAGTTCAGAGAGGGACCACGCAATTGATCGGTCCACGTACTGCGAGTGCAAATGATCCCGATAAGTCTTCACCGCCGCTAGCTTGACCTCCAGTGACTCCTGGTTGCTGTTGATTTGACGTGTCAGCTGGTAGCACACAGTGCAGCGTGTGAACCTCAGTAGGCTCTGTGGAATCCAAAGGGTTGCTTTGTTTGGGTTGGGCATGCGCATTGCTGCCAAGGAACAAAGACTTGTCCCTGAATCTCAAAACGTCTTTCCAGCGTTGGTTGTACACTCGTGCAAACGTAGAATAACTCGGTGCAGGGCAAGAGGAACGCATTTGGGAACAGCATGCAAACACATGCGTGGCACAGAGCTTAGGGCAGCACGAGACGGGTTTCACACCCAACAGCTTCCTTGTAGACCCATAGTGCTGGTACAATTCTTGCACATTTCCTGGGGGCAAGTACTTGACAAGTTTTTTCTTGTCTTGCAACTGCAAGAGCTGCCACGCAGGTCCAGAGCCAGGTTTTTCCAACCACGTAACCAAATCGGTATCTGACACATCAGAGGCAACGTCAAAATCGGCGTCGTCAGCTTTGGCAGCTCGGCCACGCCGGACAAACCTTTCCAGGGTTCGAGGGGCACTACACAACAGTTTGAGTGAACATCATACACAATGACTGCAACTCCCCTGCCTATCAGGCAAAGTCTCTGCAACCCCTTCATACAGAGTGGACAGAAATGCATCAACGCTGTAAGCTTCTTTGGAACTTTGGGATTTGTCCTTCCCAAAGCGAAGGTCAGGTGCAACAGAGGTTCCTCTCCGGAGGCGGGTAGTGCCAATGCCAAGAATTTTGGCCAAGCACTTGCTGCCAACAGCCTTGTTCAAAAAATGGTAATCGCGGACAGGCCCAGCGCCTTCAACGGCTTGGTGTAACTCAGCGAAGGCGCATGGAACTGGTTCCTACCCAAGGCACGCAAGCAGCCAAGGTGCAAGGCTGTCCTGGTCATGCTTGGAGATGTTCCAAAATTGTTCCAAGAACTGCGCTAACTCCTTCTTCTGGTATTGGCTGAAGCATTCCCCGCGGGAGCCTGGGCAGAGACATGGTTTGAGAATTGGGGAGGGTTTTTTTGAGGGCACTGGCCACAGCACAATCCAAGCGTTTACCAATGCAACTTAGCAACACCAACAGCGATCATTTCCCAACACAGTCGCAAGCCTTTTCATACAAAGGCCACGTGCTTTGAACACATCGCGCTTCCTTGAATAAGCAGCACCCGCTACCCGCTTTGAATTGTCATACGCTCGCCGAGGCTTTACCTGCTTGCCGGCTTTCGCGGCATCTTTGAGGAACTGGCTCTTGCAGGCAGCGTGCAGGTTCTGCCATCCAAAGTTGAGGACTGAAGGTTTGACGTCTGACGTGGAAGAGTCATCGCTAGAGTTGCTGTTGCTGGCTTCTTCACTTTCTGGGGCAAAAGGTTTCTTTGATCCGCGCTCGTCAGAGACTAGGGCTCTTCTCTTTGTTGGACCTGCGACAGCGACAAAGCTCAACACACCACACCTTGTTTCTGAAGCGTTGCAAACTTTTCACCCGAGCCTCCTGCTCCTTTGAAAGAAGATCCTGTTCTCCTAGCACTATCAGCGGGTTCCGCAGGCTCTGGGCCAAACAGGCCTTTGGGCTGCTTCTGCTTCTCGGGACCCTCTTTTTGGAAGGGGGGCATGGGCGCCAGACGAGCATCGGAATTTAAGGAACTAGACCTGTTGTGAGGTGTGTGTGTGTGTGTATTTTACGTTCCTCCTTGAAGAAATGGACGCTTTTTGCGTGGGATTCTCTGAGCGCTGGGTTTCATTTTGTCCACAATTAAGACCGTATAGTCTTACTCCAAACATGTCCAAACCATACTTATCTGAGCCAAAGCCAAGCCGGGTGGGCAGTGATGAAGGATTCATCAGCAAGCGTCTCACGCAAGGCGGATGTGGGGCGCACAAGTGCTACAAGCCGCACTTTTCATCAAGACAAAACCGCGCCCTAACTGGGTTACTTCTTGGAGACCGCAAGCACCATCATCAGCAAGGCAAAGCCTACACTTGGCACATGCATGCCGTTGCCACTGAAGCGTGTCAACGTGTGCTCGGAGAAGCGCTGGCTTTTGAGCAACTCGTCCACTCTGACCTAAAAGAACACAAGTCAACCTGTGAGCAACTTGAGACCTTAATCAGGAAACGGTGCTAGACTAGGGTTGGCGCCTCAAAGCCCCCTGCTGAGGATTTTTCCCACACTGGATACTGCAAGGTGAAGAGCTTCTCCTTGCCAGAATAGATACGCTTCAGATCCTCACTCCTTGGCAGAACAAGCTTGTTTACATCACAGTTGTGGGGGGGGGGATGGGGGATGGGGGGTGGGGGGGGATGGGGGGATGGATGGGGGGGGGATGGGGGGATGGGGGGATGGGGGGATGGGGGGATGGGGGGATGGGGGGCTGGATGGGGGGCTGGATGGGGGGCTGGATGGGGGGATGGTAGAAGGAAAACAATGCTCGCAGGAAGAGAACAACTCTCTCAAAGAAGTTCCAAGACTTGATTGATGAGATTGACTTGAGTTGCTTGGGGTGTTGCTCCGCACTTTGGGTGGGGAAATGAAACCACACTCATCAGGGAATGCCGGGGAGGAGTATTGGTTGATTGTGTGTGGGAGGGGGCTTGAAACAAGGTCTTCGTATGGCGTTCTGAAAAACATCATGGCTTCGTACAATTAGGAGTGGACCGGCTGGTGACAAGGCAATGGTTTGTATGACTCAGATGATAGACCAGAAAAAAAAACATGAGCTGAGACGCCACAAATGGCTGCTTGATGTGGCTAGCGTGGGCAACTCTCCATTCTTCAAGTCAGTCCGGCCCCTCTTGGCGCTCACGTCCTGGGACAGGTCAAACACACGCTTCGCAGGGCGAAGCCTTCTGTAGAGCTGCAAGCTGTTCTTGTAAGACCTCGTGCGAATTCTGAGCACGCAATTGAGCCAACAATTGCTTTTTACAAGTTTGAAGAACTATTTTTTGTGTTTTGACTCGAACGGGAGTTGGTTGACACTTACAGGGCGCCCTCACCGCTGGCAAGGCACTCTGACAGCCCGGCTTCGGAGCCCTTGAACTCCCCAAACACTTGTTCAAGCTCATCGCTGTCACTGATGGCAAAGTCTTTTGCGTTCAGCAACGTTTTCACTTTCGGGTCCACCAAGAGCTCTTTGGTAAAGTTAGCAAAGCTGTCTGCCTCGCATCAGGCAAAATGCTGATGCAAAGCAGCATGGGTGCTTCTTTGGACCGTACATGCGACAAGCAACAATTAAACATTGTAACTTTGCACTTGCTGAGAATCCGCAGCCCACTTGCGAGTCTTCGGGTTCCACGTGATTCTGTATTGGCGAGGCCGCCCCGATGGACTTCCAAACTGCTGCGGGCAAAGCCTGGGCAGGGCAGGCGGAAGGGGGTTCGGGCAAGGCGAACAGGGCTAAAGGGGGGCCAAGGGGCTGAGCCATTTCAATCTTGTTGTCCAGAGAGTTTTTCAGCAACTCATCATCGAAACCCACCACGTTCTCGTGCAAGGAAACCGCACAATGCCGCATGATGCCCGTACTGACGGAATGACATTGACCTTTTTTGATGTTCCGTAGCTTCTCCTGCTTCCCCAACCTAAGAGCTTTTGCGACCAACAAAATGTTTGAACGCGCACCTGGACTCAAACACCTGCTGTGTCTACTTGCAGTGAGGAAGCCTTGAGAACAATACACACGGCGCTCCGAGGACACAGACCGTGTCTTTGGTCACCGGAACCCGGCACATCTTCGTGTGCGTGAGGCACCATGCATTCTTGGCAATGTTGATTTTTTGGGGGTCCAATAACGAATCTTGTGGGATCTTGTTGGTGACCAATTCACAAACATCCGCAAACAGGCACGTAGACGGGAAAAGTTCATGCAGCCATTCCTGGCACGCCCTGTCTTTCTCCACCTTGGTTTGCACTGAAGCTACCTGTACTCAAGCCTGAATGTGTTCAGAGATTGTTGAAACTGTTCCACCTCCAGATTTAAGCCAAAGTGCGGAGCACACAAACTCCAAGCCTACATTCACACCCCACATGTTCTTGGCGGCCACCTTGATGTATTCCCAGCTAGCTCTTGGACACTCAATGCCACTGAACAAGCTGATGGCGGATTGCTTGCGTTGGATAGCCTCCTTGACGTAGGTGTCACCAAACAGCTTGCAGCAACGATCCAGGAGAACGAATGCCCAATTCCTTGGATGCAGGGCACGCCGCAGGAACAAAAAACGGGGTTCTTTCTGAAAGTGCTGGCAAAGGTTCCCCAGGTCTTCTGCTTGCGCAGGAAGCGGAAAAGGTGCCCTAGGATGATGATGGACGGGCAAACATTAGAAAACCCTGCAAAAAGGGCGGCCCTCACATCAAAGTCATCTCAGACAGGGAGCAGCTTGGGTTTGGCGGTCACGCCAGCTGGCTTCTTCAGAAACGAAGCCGCCTTCTTCGCAATGGGTTTGGTCCCAGCTGGCTTCTTCAGGATGGCTTTCCTAGGATAGCGTGGCAGGTGATCCGAAGCTTTCCGAAAATTTCAACCAAGGGAGTCCAACCCTGTCAAGCCAAGTGGCGGCTTCGCGGATTGGGGACAAGTGTCTTGTGTTGCAGCAGGCTTCTTGTGAGCCCCACTAGCTTGCCTCAGCCGCGAAAGGACCCAAACAAAATAGTTGCCTCTTGAAAGGACACTGAGTTCAAGCCCAAGCACTGAGTTTTCTTCTTCGCCAGCAGAGCCGCTAGAGATTTCCCCATGGGCCACAAAGATTTTGAGCCGTTCAGCAGCTTTTGAACAAGTCAGCATTTGCAGCATCACCCTTGCAGTTGCGGCGCACTGGAATGACCTTGTCCCCTGCGCACAATCCCTGGATTCAATCGAATGCACCGAATTGCGGGTAACTAGCGTTAACCCCGAAAAATCGACCACTGTTCTTTGTCACATGGGGCATCATAAGCTTTGGTAGGGAATCTACATACTTGGCGGGCGCCCCCTACGAACAAGGGTTGATTCATATTCTCTATGCGCTCAGGGAACCAACGCTACAGGGGCACCTGTTCCACCAAAGGAGTTCTCTGTTTCAGGGTGGGATCCATCAAGTAACAAGTGGGTTCTTGGAGTGCATGACTATCATGAATTCAATAGACTACTGCCCCGTATTCGCTAGAACCCTTTCAGTAAGCCTCCTTTCAACCCCCCCCCTCCCCCCCGAAAGAGAAAACAGCGGCCATCGCCGCCCGCGCGCCTGCAGGCACCGGCTCCAGCGCCGAAGCCAGCAGCCAGCAGCTGCTGTTTGCAAACCCCTTCAAGCTAAAACCTAGATACCTCGAAATTGGGCTCAAATACCTCGAATTTAACTTGTAGGTTGTGACGTTTTTCGCGGCAGTGAGCTCCTTTCAATCCAAGCCCCATTCAGCCCTTAGGCCGTGATAAGGGAGAGCCACCGCTTGAGCATGCCTGGCTACATCTACACCTTCCGCTTCCTGGACGAAGACGTGGCGCTGTGTGGCTACAACGTGCCAGCAGGCCGGAATGCAAGCGGTGCTCGGCCCGTGCTTTTGGCCCTGTGTTGGCTGCCAGGCTTTCCGGGTCCTTAGGTTTTTAGCATTTTGGTTGGTTTTGTGGTAGTTTCCTCTATCCAAAAGTTAGATTTTTCCGGGGGATCTAAGCCCAGAAAAGAGAAGCGATGGTTGGTTTTCCCCTATCGTAAGAGTCTTGCCCATGCACCAAGTATGCGGTCGCGCATAGTTCGGCAGTCCATTGCCTCCACACCATCTGGGCGGCCAACATGCAAACCATTCGAGGGTCAGAAGCATGTGTAAAAAGCTATGTACACGAGCAAAAGGCACGTGTTGCAGACTAAAAGTGAAGCCAAGCTCGCGGCCAGTGGGGGTTTCATAAATCCGAAGACGTCTGAGAATTTGTGCGGCTTTCCTTCTGGCTTCCTTCCAACCCCCGGTTTCGGGGAATGCTCAGAAACAACAGGCGTCACACAGCTGTTGAGCCCAAAGGATTCCAAGGAACACCAGGCAGTTGATGGTACTCAGTTGTCCAAAGCCGACCTTTTGACCTTTATGTTTTCCCATTTTGGTCCATTTTTAGTAGAGGTGCCAAAAGGTTAATCTTTTAGTTCTGGGTCCTTTGGGCAACTGAGGGTATCCATGGCATCTTTGAATTGAGCTCCCACTTGCTCCATCTGAGGGACGCGGATCATCATGGCCTCAGACGGGCTGCAGAATGACCCGGAGCTGGTGGAGGATCCCGAGGAGTTCCGCCCAGAACGGTTTCTGGCAGAGGCGGACTCGTGGGCCGAGCGCGTGGCCAGGAAATGTTCATAGCCCTTGGGTAAATAGTCCTCACTCCCTGAGTTTCTGGACTTTACACTGTTGAAAGGACCGTTTTGGTGATAAATGACAAGTTCCGACTTTTTGTTTGGCCCATCTCAGGAGGTGAGATGCTTCTGGTCCTGTGTCAACACCATTTTCAGGTACCGCTTCGAGCCGTGGAAGCGTCCTTGTGTTTGCGACCATTGTGGGAAAGTGGCATGGGTCGGCTTGTGACAAGGCGCTTGGATGTTCGGCCAGCCAAGTTGGTGTTGCTTCTTAGGTTGCCCCACATTCACCAGGGACGAACAAGAGTGGGTAACCTAGGCGACCGTTACAACTTAACTTGGCAACGACCGCAGGAGTCCTTCGGCAAGAGCCTGGCTGCCAAAAGCACCTTAGGGTTCTGGCTGCGACCCCCAGCTCGCGATTCCTGGTTTCAGAGATCCATAGTTTCCCAATTCCGATTCCAGGATCAGCCACTCCGCGTGGGAGGGAACCTTCAAGAGCAAAAAGCGGTCACTGGGAGTTTCTATTCTGGCCATGGAGCAACATTTGGGACTTATGCGCAAAAAGCCGGGCTATTCCAGCATTGATCCTTGCTTTATCAATTTCGGGGGCTGGGCCGGCTTCAGGCATCGATTGTTCAATCTTTAGAATTCTGGTCCGCCCCCCGCCCCACACCACCAGGACATTTTCATGAGCCTGTCGTCGGTGTGGGCTGGCTAGCTTTCGCTCACCAACCTCTCAAGTGTTTTGTTTCTGTTGCTTCTTCTTTTTCTTCTGGGGCTCGTCAAACTCAGAAACTTGGGTTTCCGGTTTCCTTTGAACCTGCCACTGAGGCAGAGACTTTGGTCAAGCCATCGGCCTCAACCTGCCGTATTGCCGCAAAAGGTCATAGTGTGATGTGATGTCCCAGTTTTGCCCTAAAATCATGGGGCAATGTCCAAGTGTTGTCCCATGCCTGGCCCAACAACAATTCTAGTTTTTCCAACCAGCGTTCTTTTCAAAAAACCAGCTGTTTTCCTTGGGTTTCCAGAGGTTTTCTAGAAAGAAGGATCCTTGGAAAGAACGGAAATTGAAATGGAAGGTCCCCCTAGAACAATGGGGTGATTTCCCGCTCAGTTTGAGGGCCTCAGCCATTTTCACACGGAGGCGGTGGAGGCGCGAAAGAGCGACCCCTTCAAGTCCTTGCTGGCGCCTTGGGCAGAAGGTGCACCCAGACCATTTCCCGGTCTCGTTTGGTGGATGTTTGTTGCTCCCTTTTCTTTGGTTTCCAACCACTAGATGCATCAACAGGGGGAAGTGGCTCCTCTTTCTCGAGTGTTTCCGGGGCCACTGATTGGGTTGAATGTTCAATTAGTGTCTATGGTTAGCCACACCCCGTAACAAGGTTGACGCACCACTGAACGGTGGCTGCGAAGTGGGTTATAATAACTTATACACTAGGTTCCCAACCCAAGTAGGTTTCTGTTTGAACGCCTTTTTTGGAGCGTGCCACTTGTTTGTGGGTTTTCAAGCGGTACCAACAAGACAACCTGCAATTTTGAAAATGGGGAGACTCAACAAAACGCAGGCACAACCAACTAAAACTGAGCTGCCGACGCGAGTCGGCCGGATCTGAGCTTTTAGAGGTCCCGGTAGGTGAGAAAAGGATGTCCTTCACACAAATGCCAAATCCGGTACTATCCAGGTCACCCATAACCGATTTTTGTGGTTGGATTGGGATGGGGGTATGATTTGGGTTTTGACCCATAGCCATCTGGGTCAAGATTCAAGCACTAAAAGAAAAAGCGCAGGTGTTAGTCCATGTCTCCATTTACCAAGAGCAACCCATTTTGGGTGCCTATTTTTGGCCTGATACCATTTTGGGTAGGTGCACCACCCATATTACAACCAGTTTTAGTGGGGATTGGTTGATGTTCACTGGGGGGTAACCAGGGTTTTGACCCATCTCAGGACCACAAGCTGTTGGCCTCGCCCTTCAGCTTTGGCCCCCGGATGTGCCTGGGGGCGCGGCTGGCGGACATGGAGATCATGACGCTCCTGGCGAAGTTCACCGCCAGCTTCGACTTCGAGCTGGCGCCCAACCAGCGCCTCAGATTCGTTTGAAGGTTCTCGGAAAGTTTTAGGTGGGGATCACCTAAGGTGGACAGAGGGTGGGGGCCAACGGGCCAACCAATTGTTTCAAGCCAACCAGCGCCCCGGCACAAGTCTTAAATGAAAGGCCTGAGTAATCAGAATGTAGCCTCCTTTCCACTAACATGGCACCTGACGTTCGGGGGTCGATCCAAGATTGATCTTCCAGGTAGCCTCCTACAGTTGCCATGTTGGGAGGGAAGGAACTTTGAAACCAACTGTTTCAATTGGAGGAGTATACCACGCATGATTTTGAACTACCTGGAGTCTCCATGACCCTTAAAAAATGGGGGTCATTGCCCAAAATTACGGGGTCATGAACCCATTTTATTTCGGGTCCGAAGGAGACTCCTAGCTCCAAGTTGTCCTTCCAACGGACTCCAAGGCTCAAAGATTTTAATGGTGTCCCAGGTCCCCAAGCAATTGGTGCCCGCTCTTTTCCCCGTTTCTTTTTTGGTTGGCTTTGGATAATTATTAGATCAACCTACCTCAACTAGGTCCCCCAGTAGTGCCCTTTCTCACCCTGTTTTGGGGTTTTGGTTTCCCCTACTGAAATAGATTGCAGGAAACAAGGGCGCCCTTGTTCTAACCTCTGTACTGGAGGACCTAGTGTCCAAAGCGTTGCACCTGAGGCATGGAGAGGTGGCCCCGTTGCGTTCCGTGGTTTTCGTTGTGGCCTTGGCCCATGTTCGATGCTAGATCCCGCTTGGATCCTGTGTAGCGCACCTCCCCCCCCAGATGAACTAGCGGCTTTTGAACACTTCTGGAGAAGGACACTACTATGTCTCTTTTCCAGATCGTTTTTTCTCTCGGTAGCCACATTTCCTGCCCGACCTTGTGGTAATCTTGAGGCCACCCCCCAAATTGTTATCCGCGGGGGGGCCGCACGCCACACTCCCACTCATTCACTTTGCCCTCACAACCTCCCTCATTCACCCTCACCGCACTCGCTCACTGACGCGTTCCACACGCGTCCCTGGTTGTTCTGTGGCGCGTGCGCCGCTTTTGGTACGTTGGTGTCAAATCTTTCGCCGCGCAGTATGGCCCAGTACCTTACACTGACTGACCTGTTTGCGCGGATCGCGCCGGGTTGCCCGGTCGTTTTGTGGCAGGCACGGCACCTGTTATGCTGGTATTCTGCCATGTTCTGTGATCATCAAGTATTTTTGGCGGACTTTATGTCAGTCCCAACTTGGCCTCTTAGGTCGACTGTGGAATGTGTCTCCCTTTGCACAAATATCGACAACAGCAACAACAACTCATTTTCTGAGTTCCTGGACTTCATTTGTGGCCAATCTACTTGGAAGAGAGAAGAGTTGCCATTTTCTCATGAAAATCCCACTGTGGTTGTGGGCCCCGCGCTCTTCCCTTGGCGCCTGAGGACCTGGACGAAGATCGCTAAGACCATGGCTGTGCCAGACCCTGTGCCCCGCTTGACCTTCCGGCCCCGCTAAATCGACGGGCGCGCACGGGCTAGAAATGGGACAGCCCCAGTTTGGTTTTGCTTGTTTGCAATGTACCTGTTTTAGAGTGATTTAGAGGGAGCCGGAATGAAACTCACCGTGTTCGGTGGAAGACCGAGTGGTGTGGTGGGTGCTAGACCCATCGCCGCCCATCGCCCCCTGCCGGTCAGCACTGCCGCTTGGCTGAGCAAGGCGGACTTTTCCTTGTTGCCCCTCTCAGTGAGCAATTGACTGAGGCTGCAATGGGTCTGGGCTTCAGTCTACGGCATAAATAACGCAGTTCAAACAACGTGACGTTTTTGCACCGATCATAACAAAGCCGCCTATTGCCAAGGAAAGACCCTGTTTGCGGCGTTCCCCCTGTCATACTTTGTAGGGCCGCCCAGCGCGCAGAGCGCGCTGAGCGAACTCTGCCAGCGCCAACCACGCGAGCTCTGACGCCGGCCTGTCTCCAAGGCAGTGCCTGGCAGTTATAGTTTCGGCTGTCCCATCCCCCCACGTCGCGAAACTTCGTGGGGTGACGCGGACCTTCACTTGACCAAGGCCGACCTTAAAAACGTGCAGGTTCCCTCCGTGTTGGTCCATATTCAGTCCGTGAGTTGGATATAAACAACTTTACATAGCAACAGGTGGTGAACATCCAGCTGAGCTTCTATCATGCTTCGCCATTCTGTCTCGTCGCTGCTCGTGGTCGCATGCACCTTTTTTTAATCAGCTCTGCGCGTCAGCCGGCCCACTGGGTTTCACAGACCGCCAGGTTTTGGATGCTTTTCAAAATCGAGTTCCAGAGTTCCAAAAAAACGGTGCGTTTGCTGTTGAGTTTTTGGGTTTCCCTTTGGCTTGGGAACTCCCCCAGGTCGTTCCGCCGCGTTCGGCCCAAGTCGCAGACGTCGCAGTCGTTGCCATGGCGTCTCCGCTGCGGCGCTCGGCGGCGGAAGCGCTGAGGCTGGGCTTTGATGGCGCCAAGGCGCGCGAATCCGATGACTGGGGAAGAGTTTGAGCAGCCAACGCCTGGCTCACTTCTTGAGTTCTTGGACATTTTTTTGGGGGGGGTGGAGGACCGTTTTTTTTTTTTTTGTGTGTCTCAAATTGTGAAGCCCCCTTTTGCATAGTTGCTACAAGAAACGAGTTATGCAAAGATGAGGGCCTGGTGTGATATCCACTTTAAAAGGTGGCAACGGGGTCCCATGCCAATTTGGGGAGCACAGGAATATCGCCCCCATGCCCACTTTGTCACTTCCTTTGGTGATGGTCTCAGAAATTGGCCCTAAACCATGAGCAGCGCTCAGAACCCATCTATATATACCATGGCGATCATGAAGGTTTACATAGGCCTTACTGTAACCCACAAGAAACCTGGTAGTAGAATCACCTACCAGAATTGTCGATTTGGGACTTAGGGGGCTGCTCATCAAATAGGGGGACCGACAAAAACTGCTGGGCTTTGGCTTTGTTTTGCTTTTTCAAAATGAGGTCAAAACACCCTCTCAACCATCAATCCAAACGCACTGGGCGTTTCAAAACTCTTGGATTCCTTTCAACCCAGAACCAGCACCTGGCTCACTTCTTCAGTGGATTGGCAAAAACAAGTCTGAATTCCGCATCAACCACACCTGCCGCGTAGACTCCTTTGCCCAGACCACACGGCTTTCCTTTTCAAGTTGTTTGAAAAGGACTGCCAAACAAGGCGAGCGCTGGTTAGCCTCCCTTGATTGCTGGGTCCTGTTGCAAGTGAGCATGGGATTGGTCAATTCAGGTTGTCAAGAGGTGGGCTCCGGCGCAGATTTGTCTAAGGAGGGTCCACGAACAATTGTTTGGAGCGGTGCTAAACTCGGTTTAAAGGGTTGTCACGCCGCCTGGTTTGCAGTTGTTGTTGAAACATTTTTGGGAAGTCGTTTCTTTCTTTTAGTCTCCCTTTGCCAGGGGTCCTAAAGTTTTCTGCATATTCATCCTATAATGAAATAGGTGGCTGAAAATTCGAGCGGAAGGGTTGCGCAGGTTTTGGTCATTGGTCGCATTCTTTGAGCCGCAGCCATAGTCTGAACGGGTCGATGGAGCAACCTTGATGAAAAAAGCGAAAGCTTTCTCGCGGAAACCTTTATGTATGCGGTCCCATGCTTTCTCGCTTCCTGAGTTCTTGGACTTCACACTTTTTGGGTTTGGATGGACACAAGAGTTCAGACTTTTTTGGGCCACTCCACTCAGAGGAAGTCAGCTTTCCCGGGGTAAAAG
Source organism: Effrenium voratum (assembly GCA_963377175.1). Taxonomy (NCBI): domain Eukaryota; class Dinophyceae; order Suessiales; family Symbiodiniaceae; genus Effrenium; species Effrenium voratum. The sequence goes on from CAUJNA010003427.1 coordinate 1,493,063, forward strand.
CCAACTCTCCCCAATTTTTCAGTTGGGAAGCCGCGGGAAGCCCATGCCAAGTGAGGTGCTGCCCTTTTCCGCCATGCCGGGCCCGAAATGGCCTGCGCCTGGCATTGCGTGGGCTTTGGGGGGGCGCATGTTATTTGGGGCACCTGGGAGGCTGAGTCAAAACCACCCCAAGGACATCCTCGGAAACAACGCTGGCGTTCCGGCCCCCTTGTTCCAGGCACCGTAGGGGAAGCAAGGCCAAAGAAGTTCCAAGGCCGGCATTGTCATCAACCAGCATGTTTGCTTGGCTGCTGTTCAAGCTGGGCCGTTTTTAAATGAAATCGGCGGTTCTCCCCGCTAGCCAAAGATGCGCATGGGCTATTGCCATCCACAACCAGGCGTGTGGTGTACCGATTGGCGTGAGGGATGCAGCGTTGCGTGAGTCGCTGTTCACCTGTCGTTTTGCGCCAGTGGTGCCCATCAACACTAGGCCAGCACAACATGATGGCTTACGCCATGCCTTGCGCTCTATTGCAAGCGTGGTTCTCTCGGCAACTGAGCAAGGATCCCTTACAGGATGCATTGGGGCCCGTCAAACAATCGCCCTTTAGCAGCCGTTTTGAAGTTCCTACTTTGGACAAGTTTCCAGCAAGTCAGCCGGTTTTGGATATGTCATTTAAGGACGCATGCAGTACGGGCGCACTTGAGGTGGTCGGTGCTTTGCCCAAGTTCCTGTCCTATGGCTACAGCAAGATGTTTCAGTACTACAAGGCGCGACAAGGGAGCTTTGGGTGCACTCTTTTTGGAGGTTCTACGGGAAATAGTCAGCCGCAAAGGGTCTGCCTTTCCTTTTGTTCGGGGTCACTGGGCAACTAGGACCAGGGTGTTCTTGAACCCCACCTTCTTACCTGTTTGTGTTAGGGCCGCTCGCTGCAAAGATCAACCTTGCCCAGCAAGAGGCCTGTGCGCAGGAGCCGTGCTCGTTGGAGAAACCAAAGTGGACTCGTTTTCGGGGTGTGCAAATGTCTCCGCTGTGCGGGAATCGGGTGACCCCCGAGCGTTCCTTGTGTTCCATGGGATTCCGCGCCGTTTACGCCTCCTTTTTGCTCAGCAGCTTTCCGGACGAAAATTGGGGTCCGAAAAAGCCGCAAAAAGTGGTCGCGGGCGTCAATGGGGATCTCGAGGGCCTAGTTAGGAGACACACACACACAAACACACATATACACATACATATACATATATATATTTATATATATATATATATGCACAGCCGCATGTGCGAAGACACACAGGCAAGGCGTGACCAAGGGGCCAATACTTGTCCGAGGCCTAATTTCGGGGAGCGTTTTGAGGAGGGAAATGGTTGAAAACGAGCAGGATCTCTACAAGGAGTACGGGGTCATCGTGAACGCCTCTATCCTCAACGATCCCATAGTCGTGGTCTCCGATCCTCGTGAATGGCGGAAGGTTTTCCAGCGTGAGGGCAGGCCGGGCAGCGGGCGAAATGCTGTATTTGCTTGTCACTTGTTATTGTGTGGTGTGGTTCAAGCATCATTTTGGATGACATGACTCACCAAAGTATCCTTAGGAATCTAAAGAGCCCTGGAAGAGGCGAGGCCAAGCTTGCTCTTTATTCGGTCAACATCCAGGTTTTTCAGTACTGCCCTTTTACCCTTTTTTGGGGAGGGTTCCCCTACTAAAATAGACTACAGGAAAAAATGGTACCCTTATTCTAGCCTCAAACTACTGGACCTAGACATGTGCTGTGAGTCGGAAGGATGCTCGCATAAGCAGCGCCGCTGGCCCTAGGTATCCCAACGGCATCGTGGCTCGATGGGACATTCAGACGATTCGGCTGTGTGCTTCAGCCGGGCGTTGCACCTTCCTGAAGAGAGGCGCTTCGTGGTTCGCCTTTGGAGAGACGAACCTGGACCAAACAGGTTTATAAGCACAACCCTTGACTTTGCAAGCGCTTTTGGTTGGGGTTCAATGGTGTGCCTGGCGGCTACAAGCGCCAGGAGGTCAACTACTTGTCCAGTCAAAAGCTTGGCCAAGTTTGCAGAAACCTTGGGCCGGACTTCTGTTTATTTGCTTGCATCCGCTGAGACTCCATGCCCTGTCCTTGCGCCTCCGACCCAGAATAGCAGCGACAATCTCAGAGACAGCTGCCAGTTGACCCTAGACTCTGAATTGTTTGCGACTCCGCCCGCGGCTGCCGAGCGACCGCAGTTGTGACAACATGCCAAGCTGTGGATAGGTCGAAAGTGGTTGTCTCGACTGTGGCGCTCTCCTCCTTTTTCGTTTGGTAAGTTTTCCATTCAAAGTGGTCATTGAAAAGGTGACTGGGCTGGGCCAAGGCCTCCGACGTTTGGATGGGTGAGCTGGTGAACAAGAAGCACGGCTTCCCAGATTCCGCGCTGAACGCGACGGGAGAGACCTGGCAGAAAGGCCGCCAAGCACTTCAGAAGGACGGCTCCACCAAACCCGAACGGGCTTGTGTTCGGTGCCCCGGTTTGGGGTTGGACACGTTTTGGGGGTTCCCTATTTTGACACATTTCCGGAATCCGCCGATTAAGGGTAACCTGGCTTGGTTGCGTGTCTGCTCCTATCCGGCGCATGTCCACAGAAAGGACATGGGTTGTCCTTCAGCAGGCAAGGGGCCCTGTTGCAAATTGAAAAGTCTGCGCGGGGAGTGGTTCGTACAGCACAAAACAGCGCACACCAACTTGCCAACAACTTGACTCAGGACTTCACTGGCCTTCACTGCACTGGAATTCACTGGGAGACCACTGGGAGCATGGGACTTCCCCAAACTTTGCGGATCAAAGGGAGTTGTGACTGCAACGAAACAGAAAGTACCTAACCAAGGGTTTTCGGTTCAGCTGTCCAAGCAGACTGCTTGGGGCTGTCAGTTGGGCACGGCCCAAGGTAGAGCTTTGGTTCAGCACCGTCTCAAAGAAAAGAGGGAAAGCACCGCTTCAACCTGGCTGGCGCAGGACATTTTCTCGGTGGCGTCGGCCACGTCCTACTGCGAGCCTGTCACAGATGCGGCGCAACAGGTGGTGGACGGGCTCAAAGTGAAGTTGGCCAAGGACGAGGCGGGCCTTGCGAAGGGACATCGGTTTGGCAAACCCATCCATTCATCTATCTATCTAGCTATCCATCCGTGTGCATATATATATATAGATATGCTATTTACATATATATATATATAGTATACCTACATTTCAACTTGTTTAGAGGGCACACTCTGAACATCTCAAGTGACGAGAACATCAATCGGTGTCCTTCCTTTACCACGAATGGACTAATAAGCAACCTGCATCGTGGCACTTGTGAAATGACCTCCGCAATGGGCTGCGCATCGGATTTTGGACCTATGCCCCGGATACCCTTGCTCCTTGTTCTGCTTGGGGTGTCCCTTGTCGTGTTGGTTGACTCTGAATTAAACAGTCCTTAAAAGGGCATTCCTTTTTGAGGAAAACGCCAGCATCGCTGAATGGAGGATTGCCTTGCTGTGATCTCACTGGTTTAGTGGGCCTGGGCCTTTTTGAGTTTCTTTCTTTTTCTCCGGCAAGTTTCCGTTTTGCTGCTGCCGGTTCTGCTCCCAAGCAGCACACCTTGCACGCAGAGTGCCCCTTGGCTACCGTGGCTCAATTTTGGAGTCCTCTTAAACCGAGATCCAAAAAACTTCAAAACAACACACGCCCATGATATTGACAGGCAGACAGTAAGCCAACGCACAGGAGCAACAACACGAAATTTTCTTCTCAGCTGCATCCTCCGAACGCACTGCAACTCTCAACTTTCATTAGCGCTCCATGCTCATGTCCAAGTTTAGGGCTAGTCAACTCCTGCCCGCCCCCCCCCCCCCCCCAAAAAATAGAAGAAGTAGGGGGCCTGGGGGGAAGTCTGTTGATGGTTGCCTGTTCTGGTTTTTATGTTCATCTCAAATCTATGTTCCCCCTTATTCGTTTTGAAAAGAGGGTTTTTAGGGAGCTTATTTATCGTTTTCGTTAAGGTAATCATTTGGGTAAATTGCCCCCCTTGTTCATTGTTGGGCTGGGGGCAAACATTTTTTTCATTTGAAAGAGGTAGCCCTTTTAGTAGTTATCAAGTTCTGGGGTGTTGGTGGGTCGTTTGTTTCTTTGACGTTTATCTCTACAATTATTTATTTTTGTTCTACACTCTTGACAATATTTATATCTTCTTCCACTTTTTACATTTCCAAATTCATCAATTGTTTTATCATAAAGACATCTGTTGCATTTGAAGAATTCACCATAGTCTTCTGTTGCTTTTTCTTCTGTCATTCCATAATTATTCATTATAGTTTGCTTCACAACCATTTCTTAATATATCTTAACAACTTCTTTTTATGTGATTTTTATGTGATTGTCTAGCTATGTTTTATAGGTTAAAAGTTCAGTATAATTATAACATATAAGATTTTACATGTTATTATTATATTATGATTATAATTTCAGTTCAGGATAATAATCTAATTGGTTTGTCTTACTTCTTTCATACATCATTTTAAAAATAATATTAACATCTCTCATTGGCTAGGGGGTTGCTGGTCGGCTGGTCTGGGTTTCAGGTTTAATTTAAATGTCTTAACCTTCTTGTTAGATTATAAAACAATGTTTAATCATATTATAAGATAATAATATTAATAAACAAAAGTTAATTTGACCCGTATTCAATCTCACCAGCGATACAACCACTATAACAACTCATACTATACTCACAAAAATAATGCTCGTATCCTTTTATTAATTGGTCTGTGTAAATTTCAATTAAATCGCTAAGAATATGTCTCAAATAATAATTGTTATTTCTATATGACCACCAACTGTTTAGGTTTGGAAAGCAAAATCCATTTTGTTTCCAATATTTTAATTCTTCAACTTTAAGACAATGTTTTAAAACTACACAAACTTCATATTCATTATTCTTACAGTATGATTTTAATGCTTGATAATACATTTTTCTATTTTTAAACCGTTCTTTAACTTCTTGTATATCAAATACTCTGTCAATGTTTTTTCTGTAATGTTTTAAACTAAAATGGTATCCTGTTAGTTGTGTAATATCATTATTTTGTATTTGTTGAATAATGTTTAACTGAAGCTCTGCTTTTTCTAGTCCTTCTTCAGGAATGTTTTTATCACTCATAAAATGCTCTTCTTCTTCTATCAAATACCGACAATCAAAACATGTTGGTTTAATACAACCACCTATAAGATTACAAACATCAACAGGTAAAATATTAGCTAGTGCCACGACAGACTTAAATTTTTTATTTTTACAAGGACATTTATCATAATTAAACAGTGTCATTTTTTTTTCTTACTATATTATATCCATTTTTCTTTAAGTAGTTTGTATTTTATGTTAAGGGGTGGGGCTTTATATTGAAAAAATATTTTCTAACAATTTAATATAATGGCGAGATTAACAAAAGACCAAATAATCAGCAACATCTATTACGACTTAGACGAGGGTTTCGGAAGAAGCACACAAGCGACACACAAGAAGGCAAAGGAAGAAGACCCAACAATAACATTAGACGATGTAAAGTCTTTCTTAAAGAAACAACCAAATAAACAAATCAAAAATTATAGAGGTACTAATTCCTATACCGCTCCATTCGCACGATATGAATATCAAATAGACATAATGCATATGTCTCCTTTAGCAAAAGACAAGAACGTTCCACAGTATGCTTTAGTCGTGATTGACATCTTCAGTAAATTAGCAGATGTAATACCGATGGAGGAAAGAGACGGAGAGAACGTTTTGAAGGCGTTGAGAGCAAGCTTTAAAAAGATGGGTTATCCGATGTCTGTGTATTCTGATGACGACGGAGCGTTTGCAACTAAAAATCACGTTCAGGATTTCTTCAACAGTGAAGGAATAAACCACATCGTTACGAAGACCCACGCAAATGTGGCCGAGCGTTTTATTAGAACGATGAAAAACAAAATTCACGATAGAGTTAGGTTTAACAACATGAAATGGACCGACGCCCTAACGCCGGCATTGAAACAGTATAACAGCACATCTCACTCATCAACAAGGATGACACCGTCTGAAGCACACAAGGACGACAATGAAATAAATGTAAAGGTCAATCTTAAACTACGAGAAAAAAACAAAAGAAAGTATCCCAGAATAGTGGAGAACGACAAGGTAAAAGTGTTTCAAAAGAAAAGGGGTAATTACACCGACAGAAAGGAGTATAACTCTAAATGGTCTAATAAAATATTCAATATCGATAAAATTGAATATGATATTATGGGTAATAAAACTTACAAAGTAGCAGAAATAAACAAACCGCTTTTGAGACACGAAATTTTGTTAGTTAATGATTAAACATTAAGTGTTTATATATTATGAATAAACCCCTGTATCTTCATCATAGTCAATTTGATAAAATGTCATAGTTGAAGCCTTCGGTTCTTTAATTTCTTTGTTATTAAGTTTGTTTAAATAAATATTTCTTTTATTTTTATATTCAGCTCTGGTTCTATCTACTTCCTGACTTTGATAACTGTTTGTTAGTGGTTTCTTCTTTTCCATTTCTTGTAAGATTTCCAAAATATTATTATTCTGTTCTAAAACCTTTTTTAGTTGTTTAACAATCTTATCTAATCCTTCAGCCATGTAAAATATATACTAAATTATAAAACTAAACTTTTAAAACTAAATGTTGCAATTATGTTAAATCTACTCTTTAAATACTAATTTTTCATTATTTGTTTAACAGTTTCCTGTGTTTCCTTATCACCATTATCGGATGGTGATGCATGCCTTCCCCATTTGATAGCAATATTATGAACATCTGTTTCTAAGTTTATACTGTCTTTAGTTTTATCAATATTCATTTTCTTATCATTTTTACTTATTTTGAAACTTGTTGGAATACACGAACATTTACAATTTCCTTTCTTTTGAATTTCTAATTCATTTTTCATTTCTAACATCTTTTTACACATTGGACAAGCAAACTCAATAACTGATGTTTCTTTAACAATTTCTTCTTTTTCTTCATCACTCGAAGAAACAACTGGCTCGGACTTATTCTTTTTCTTTCTTCCCATCTATATTAATATTTATATTTTTAATATATTGTATTCCTAACTTAATTAATTCTAATGAATAATAACAACATTTCTTAATTTTATTATCGGTTATTATTACTTGTTCTATATTTTCTACTTTATCTATTATATCAATATAATCCGAATAACTTCTATTCATATAAAATAATAAATATAAAATATTTTCTAAATAACTTTAATATTATTTTATTATGTCTGATGTTCCAATAATAAAACCAATAAATATAACTGATTACGATTTCAAACAATCCAAATATGAACATGTACCAAAACTACCTTTTCGCTCAATTGTTGTTGCTTCATCAACGGGTGGCAAAACAGTTTTAATTCAAAACCTTATCCTAAATGTTTATAGGGACTGCTTCGCCCGTATATTCATTTTTAGCCCGTCGGTTCATAATGACCCTACCTTCGTTGAAGTCAAGAAATATCAAAAAGATAATATGAAGGTTGATGACGAAAAAGAAAAGTTATATTATGACACCTACCAACCTGAAGAACTGGAAGAAATAATTAACACACAAAGAAAGATAATTCATTATATGAAAGAACAGAAGATGAAGAAACTACATTCAATTTTAATCATTGTTGATGATTTTGCAGACGACCCTAAATTTGTTAGATACAGCAAGTTATTACATGGACTGGCAACGAGAGGCAGACACGACGCCATTAGTTTTTGCTTAAGTGTTCAAAAATATCGTGTCCTTGCTCCAATCATTAGGTTGAATTCTAGTTCGTTGTATATCTTTAAGTTAAAGAATGTATCAGAGTTAATGTCATTCATTGAGGAAAACTCCGCCATTGTTGATAAAGAGCAACTGTTAAATATGTATCATAAAGCGGTAGATGATAAACCATACTCCTTCTTTTATGTTAATATGAATTCCAAAGATGTTAATAATATGTTTTATGTTAGATTTGAAAAAGCATTTAAAATAAAATAAAGATTTAAATATATTATGATATTTTATGATTTACCATTAGACATTAAAAACCTTGTATTATCTTATAATTTAGGTGATGTTAGATTATTAAAAATAAAAAATAATAATATTATTAAAAATTATATTAGTAAATTTAAACCAGTGTATAAGTCTTACAAATTAAAGAATTCACAGTATTTTGAAATTGATAATATCATTATGAAAAATATTATCAAAAACGGCATATCATATATTTTTAACTTAAGCGAGTTAGATAAATTACATCAAAAACATAAACCATTAAAATTATTAATTGAATATGATATATTTGTTAAATCTACCTCATTTACTTTTTTTAATCATGTTCGTAATCGTACTTTAACATCAAATAATTTATTTGATATTTATTATTTTCTTAATAAAGACCTTTATAAAACTAATTTAGTGTATAGGGACAATGTGGTTAATTTTATTTCATTACAAGTGAAAAAAATAACTATTAAAGTCATCAATTAAGAAAGACAAAGTTTTATTAGTAAATTTTATTCATATTTGTTTAATTAATAATGTTAATGAATCATATTAATATTATTAATTTAAATCAATGAAGCGTTGCATAAATTCAACGCAGGTAATTTATATAATAGTTTGTCCGATTTTTGATTTTCTAACTTTTCTATTCTCGCTACACATTCTTGAATAGATTTTATTATTAAAGTATCCGCTCTCGTTTTTTCATCTACTCTTAAATTTTTGATGTCTTCCATACTGTTATTTTCTTCGTTTTTGCTTTGACCAATACCCATTATATATTATTATTTAGATTTTTCTTTTTTCAATTCCTTAACTTCTTTTTCAAGTTTATCTATTTTATCATTTAATTCTAATACTGCTTTATGAACCAACACGGGTAAAACTAAATAATTTAATCCTAAATATTCTCTGTCCTGACATACAATATTTTCAAACTCTTTAGGAATTGCTTTCAATACTTCATCTGCGATATATCCTATATGAGTTTTACCACCATCATTTCTATCGTGTCTCTTAAACTTCTTTGGCTTAAATTTCTTAATAATATTCATACAATTAGATTTGATATTGTCTATATCATATTTCAATCTTGAGTCAGATGAATCAACAAACGTTCCGTTAATCGTTACGGTTGTCGCTGTTAAATCTATATTAGTTCCTGTTGATGGTTCAATTAAATTACATAGCATTTTTTTCGTTCCTGCAACCGTTATGTTTTCATTAAAAGTTGATGGAGCATTATTTGTAAAACTTTCAGTATTTACTGTTGTTCCAAATGTCTTATCAATAGATAATAAAACTGAAGGTGTACTTGAAGCATCTGAAACTCGAAAAGCTGTGTTTGATGTTCGGAATATTATATCAATAGTGCTTAAACTAGTAGTATCGTAATAAGTCGATATTTCACTTGTTCCCATTTTAATATCAGTTCCAGTAGTCATTGAAATATTATTTAAAAATGAAACTGTTGTTAAATCAAATGATTGAATGGTATTAGTTGCTAAATAAGCATTTTGAACTGCTAAGTTAGTATCAACGGTTATTAATGTTCCTCCGTTAGGTGCTAAATGATTGCTCCTTAATGCTCCATTAGTTTTAACATAAACATCATCAGCAAATAAATTACCCATAAAATCAGCAGTAGAAGTGTTAAAAGTCCATCCACTAGTAATATTAACTGCTCCGACTATGTTAGACTGGACAGCCGGGTCCCCACAAATAAATCTAATTGAAGAATTAGCATCAGTATTCCTCATATCAAAAGATGAAAAAGCACTAACATATCGGTATAGCTCGCAGTTTGTGTCAATTGTTAATTTACCATCAGTATCAATATTAACATTATCACAATTAACAGAAGCATTTGTATATATATTACCTAGTACATCTATAGGCTTGGAAAAAATTGTTTTTCCTACAAGCCCATCAGCCATAAAATATTGGTTAGAAGCATTGGTTATATCTCCGACACTACACGCTACAAAATTAGGATGATGCATATAAAAACCTTCTGTTGCATCTGGTGTATATGTTTCTAAATATGGTTCTAATCCATTTATTGAAGTATTGATATTATCTATTTTTGTTTTAATATCCGTTGAAAAATCATTATTTGTAAATAAATTTCCTTTCATATAAACAGCACCTTCAAAATATGATGTTCCGTGCATCTGCGCAAAATTATATGAAGTATGAACATTACCATTAATTGTAATTCTTGAAGCATTATTAGGCCTTCCAATAATGACATCTCCCGTATTCCACCCAAGTAATAATCGATAAGGCGTAGCACCTGTTAGTCCTTGATAAGAGTCCAACTGACAACCTCTTTTAAATTCTAAACGTTGATTACTTACAGCATCTTGAATTCTTAATATAGGATTAGTATTATCTGTTAAACTAATAATTAATGGCGAATTCACTGTCTGTAATGTTGTATTAACTTTGTCTAATTTTTGACTTATTACTGTATCTTGTGCGCTATCATTTGTAATTATTGAATTAATTGTATTTGTATTTCCCGTTATTAATCCACTTAATCCATCTGATTGTAAAACATAACGAGCATCAGAACCTGCTATATCTAAAATAGATGAACACGAAAATAAACCTGATACTTGTAAATTACTTAATATTGTAGTATTATGATTTAATATTATTTTATCATTTTGAAAAGTTGAAGAATTATTAATTTCTACATCTCCAAAACCTCTTTGATTTAAAAACATTGTCGCTCCTGTTAAACTTCCATAAACATAAGTATCAATATAATTATTGTATAATTCATGATAATAATTATAATTTCCAAATTCTGCTATTTTGAAAGTTGAATTAGTTGTTATATTATGTATTAATGTATTATTTAATATTGATGTATTTAACTTATTTGATAATAAATTATTAGTCGTTATTTTATTATAATAATCTGCTTCATTAAGTGAACCTCCATTCTGTAAATCTGATATGGCTGAAATATGTGAACTGACTGTACTATTTAATCCTGTTATTAAATTAGAATTAGAACTAATATTATTAAAATTAGATGTTATAGTAGAATTTAAATTATTTATTAAATGTGTATTAGAAGAAATATTATTAAAATTAGTTGTTATAGTAGAATTCAAATTATTTATTAAATGTGTATTAGATGAAATATTATTAATATTTGAATTAATTAAATTAGTATTTGAAGAAATATTATTAAAATTAGATGTTATAGTAGAATTTGAATTATTTATTAAATTTGTATTTGATGAAATATTATTAAAATTTGTATTTGAAGTTATTGTTAGATTACCTATTAAAAATGTATTTGAACTAATATTATTTGATAATACATTAACTTCCGTCTTATTGTATGATTGATTTATATCATAAAAATTAGCGTCAATCTGTGCTTTTGTGTAAGTATCTACTTGGTCTGCTTTATTGTTGAGTAAATCAATTATATCTGATTGATTAGCATATATGTTTCTAATGTTTGTTATCCCACTTGTAGAATTGATTTCGCTAATTGTGTGTGCTACAACATTCTCAAAGTTTGTTAAATTTATTGAAGGCATAATCGATATAATTAATTGTAGAAATTAATTATATTAATTATTATCGTTAATGTATTCTTGATGTTTTTTAGTCTTTTCGTGTTGTGCTTTATGGTCTTGTCTATAAACAGACCCGCATTGACATTCGATTTTAGTCTCTTTCCATTCTTTCATTTTGTCTTTGTTTTTTTCTCTATATTGTTTGAAATATTCTTGTTGTTCTGGTTTATGCTCGTCTCTCCATTTCTTACTTCGTTTATTGACTACATCTTTTTGTTCTTGGTATTTCTCCCGTTGCTTTTCTAATAGTTCAGGTTTGTTGTCTTCATAGTATTGTTTTTTCTTTGCTTTCAGTTCTTCCTTATGTTTTTCTCTATATTGTTTAGAGTTTTCAGCGTATCTTTCTTTGTTGTTTTCATAATATTGATGGTCTCTTTGTTTAACATATCCTTTATTGTTTTCCTTCCATTGTTTTTTTCTCTCTTGCTCCTCTCGCTGTGATACTATGGGTCTTTGCACTTTATTTAATGTAGCGTTTAGTTCTACAATGTATTCTCTTTCTTTTGCTCTTGCCTCCATTCCATTTTCACATTTCACTGTTTGTATCAAAACCATATCAAAATTATCAAGTCCTCCATTTTCACGAATAAACTGGTATAAGTAAATATTGTAGTGTCTATCATTTTCATTTGTATATGCTCGTTTGTGGTTTGACTTTCTTTTGGTAAAATCGGTTGTATGTCCTACATAACAATCTTTGATATTCAAATCTTTACAAACAATCTTATAAAAATGAGTTTTTGAGTAATCTATGGGTTTAACTGGCATATTATCTTATAATATATTATAAGATGATATTTGTTTATATATGTTTTCAAGTAAAAATGAATGAGTTAATCAAGTATCTGGCAACCTGCATCGCGAATGGATAATATTTGTTCTGATACTAATGTTATATATATCGTGTCTGGCATATTTGCTGATACCATATTTCCAACAGGTTTCACACGAATTAAAAGCTGTTGCCCTGCTTTTGTGTTAATTCCAGTATATGAACTATCGGGAACCTTTTCGAAATCCATAGCAAAGATAAACTTATCAACACGATAAGCAGAATATTCAATCGATAAATGGTGTTGATGGAACAATGGTAAATTTAATGCTTTTCGTAAATAATAGAATGCTTGTGTTAATGAACGGCATGGATACTCAGGATATAGTTTTGACCCTAATTGAAGTTGAAATTCTAAATCAAGGTCGTGATTGTAGTATCCGCTTTCTTGGTAGTTCAAATAATACATAGGATGATAGAAGTTGTTGTATTCTTTCATAACGTGAATATCACCTACTCCGCTTTTACTGAAAGAGATGAACGCGGTAGCGAGTTTAGACACTGAACGAACAACAGTAGTGTTAATTGACGACGAACCATCGGGAACTTGATTAGATTGACAAATGTAAGTATTATAAGTAATAGGTAATTCTTTCCCATCAAGTAGGTGTGCAACATATTTATTATGAAGGTCGTTGTCCAAGCTTACCAAATCAGTTTGAAGGAATGCATTACTAATTGAGAACTGCTCATTTGTATGAAGGCTTGAGTCTGCGTTGCCACTTTCTGGAAACCTCGACCCGCCCGCTGAAACAACACAATCAGTAAAATTTGAAACTAATTCAAGTTCTAAAACAAGAGGACACGCTTTTAACGGGATATACTTAAATTGATTGAATAAACCAAGCATCGGTTTAAATCCTACAACCATTTTTCTGTTAAAGCCTGGAATTGTGTAAGCGTCATATGCAGGACCAATATGACCCGATGCAGGAACTGCACGACGTGTGTTTAAATCATCATCATATCTATAACCAAAACTCTGGGCGTCTTCATTGTCTCTTGCTCCTTTTGACATCATGCAACTCATCATGTGATGATTTCGGTTGTAATAATCAATGTCTTCAACAAGTTGATTACCAGCAATTAGTCTTGCTCTTCTAAAAAAGGAATAAGCAGGAGACAGAGGACGTAAGCGTTTATTGTCTGACGAGTCAGTGTTTTCAACAGTCATATAAACCATTACACTCTGCGGGTCAAGCCAAGTATTATCTTCAGCATTTAAAGCTATTTTCAACACACGTTGACCAGATGAAGGGGTGTAGATATTACTCCCAGAAGGGAAAAACGAGACTGAACGACGGTCGTTGATATAACTTGCACCTTTATTTAGTTTGAATGAGAGGTTGTCAATTAGAATATCTTCGGCACTAAAAGTTTCCATTGCTATATATAATTTAATTTAGAAATAATTTAAACTAAACTAAATTGATAAATTTATACATTTATTAATTTCTAAAACATATTTTATATATGTTTTACAAATTGATGAAATTGTAATTTCAATAATTTCCAAATCATAATTAAGAATTATGATTTACAAATTGATGAAATTGTAATTTCATTAATTTCTAAAAAATACATTTTTTACAAATTGATGAAATTGTAATTTCATTAATTTCTAAATCATAATTAAGAATTATGATTTACAAATTGAATAATTTAGTGTAATCCTTTTGATTAGAATTATTATTATTTTTAAATATTTTCATGTTCTTTTTCTTAATCTTATCTTCAACTGGAGTATTCCCTTTTTCTCTCTCTAAAACAATCTCTCTAATTTCATCATATGAACTTTTCTTATACTTTTTATTTTCATTCTTAATCATATCATCCGTTGTTTCATTGTCATATTTCTTATGTTGTATCATAACAATAATATGAAAATAGTTTTGCGTTTTTTCTTTTTACTATTTCATCAAGGTCTGATTGAGTGTGATTACAATTGTTAGTGTTGTCATTGATGAGGACATAACCATTTATATATTTTGGTACAATCATATTATAAATTGAAGTAATCCAGTTATAATCAATATAGTCAGGTCTAACTCTGACACTCCTAATAATGAAACATCCACACAGACATTTTACATGTGTTCGTTTATTATCTCTATTTAAATCCCTTAATCTTTCTACAAGTGTTAATGGTTTAAAGTTTGTTTCACTTTCTGTCAAGTTTTCTTTTAACTGATTATACATATATAATATTATATAGCTATATATTTAAGTACTTATTTAACTATATTATCTCCCTGACCGGTTCAATGCTTCTTGAAACATCTTTGCCTTGGTCTCCATATCCAGTTATGTAATCGTGGTTAGTAAATGGATTTAATGAACCAGTATAAACAGTTATAGCGCCACGGTCAGCAATACTGACAGGGTCTAAGATACTTCTAAAATTAATGTAATCATCGGTAATTTTAGACCTTCGTGATATAAACGGCGCTCCATAAGTGGTTAAAGTTAATTCTCTTTCAGGGTAATCTTTTGTTATCTGTGCCCCTACACTTGAACCGAGACTATGTGTTATAAGATGTTTAACTTCATTGTTTTCATCCAATGCTGTTGATGTGTCTTTATATCGTTGTGAATATTTTGTCATTTTAAAGGGAAGTCCTACATCTGCCAGAATGTCATTAATAGCACCTCCAAAAGTTCCTTTTCCAAATGTTCCGCTTATATACATTTTATCACCATCAATATAAAAACCCTGACCATTGCCATATGCTCTACTCAATCCTTGTGCATCAGTTAAATTTGAATTAGGATAATAACTATTTAATATTTTGTCAGTTTGTTTCATAACATCAGTTATTTTAGCTGTTTTCTTATAAGGTTGATAATGTTTAATTGTCCCATGCTTCATTTCATAAATTAACTTTTTATTATTAATCATATAAATAAAGATATAAATTAATTTCTCAATTAATTAATAATGCTGACTTACAGCTTTGCTCTAAGCAACTTTTCATATAGAAAAGTTGACTTACGACGTAGTCCTAAGCAACATAATATTTTTTGATTAGAAAATTTATTTTCTAATCAAACATATTATGTTGACTTACAAGAAGGTCTATATTGACAGCGCTCATAGAATTAGTGGTACATCATCAAATTTCAAAGTTGAATTGCCGGAAACATTACAAACAGACAACGGAGTACATTGCTACATTCACGAAATAACATTACCTAACTCGTGGTATTCAATACAGTCAGGATTAAATAATATACTATACTTTTATTCTTCTCCGTTAGTTCCAGATGAAGATAATACTAATGTCCATTATTTAGCGTTACAATTGGACGAAGGAGTATATACTGGCACAGAACTAGCGACAGAATTAAAGGCAAAAATAAATGGTATTGTTGATAATGCTAATTTCTCAAATACTTATGAAATTTCTTACAGTGTAAAAACTAATAAAATAACAATTTATTCAAACTATGCTGATAGAAAGTTCGCTGTATTAACTGATGAACAAATGAAACTAACATATGCAGATTATATATGGAATGGAAGTTTTAATGTTAATAACTTACAGTCTGTTAATGAAGTTTTAGGAAATTATCAAATGGTAGTTTATCAATATAATAATCCTTATGTTTCTGGTTTCGTTAATCTTCAACCCATTAGAAATATTTATATTCATTCTTCTCAATTGTCTAATTATAATCAAGTAAATTTAAGGACAGGCGATAGCACAGTTGTTAAGAAAGTGCCAGTCTCAGCACCACACGCGGGAATTGTCTTTGATAATGAAATGAACCCTCTCGACTACTTGGATGTATCAAATAGAAGCTTTAAACAGTTAGACTTTTGGTTGTCTAATTCATTAGGAAATGAAATTAATTTAAACGGTGTAAATGTTAGTCTGAGTCTACTTTTCGTAAAAAGCGATATTATTTAAATAATATATAGATTTTCCATATGGAAAATCTATATATATTATATGTCAAGTATTGAGGTAGTAGATGTTAATAATGAAACTAAAACAGAAGAAGCACCTGTTAATAATGAAGTCGTTGAACAAAATGAAACAGTTAATGAAGAACCAACGTCAGAAGAAGTTATTCCTGAACCAAAAGCGAAAGCAAAAGCATTACCAAGAACTAAAAAAGAAGTTGAATTAGTAGAATGTGAACAATGCTCTAAAAAGATGACATTGAAAAGTTTGAGACACTCACATCCCAAAAATTGTAAGGGAGCACCTACTGAGTTATTACCAGTCAATCCACAAAAGAATATTAGAAAGATACAACCTGAAGTTATTTCAGAGATTAAGAATGAGATTAAACAAGAAGTGATTAAAGAAACTATTAAGAAACCCACGGCAACAGAACTATTAAACCAACATTATGAAGAACTTAAACAGAAGAAAAAACAAGATAAACAAGAAAAAATAAACAAATTATCTTCATCAATGTTTTAAATAATAATCTAATTATAATATATATTAATCATGCTTATGAGAAGTCATAGAAATGTAGAATTTAAAAGGGCGCCACAAGTAGAACGTCATTATGACGTTTCAGATTTATGGGGAGTTGCCTCGCGTATGAATTACTTTAAACAGTTGAAGGACACACTGGAAGCGAAACAATCACAAGGAGCATTAATAAAGTATAGAAACGATTTAGTTGAAAGCAACAGAACCGAAAGTTATAGAAAAGAGTTAGACAGAATAAGAAACATATTAGACAACACACGGACACCAGATGGAATACAAACAAAGGAACAACTAACTGTAAGAAAGAAGCATTTAGAAGAAATGATTAAGAATATCTCTGATTAATTTATTTTTCTAAATAATTAATATACTATGATTAAATCAATTAGTAGATTGAATACAGTAGGACCGGTCAGAGTAGGGTCATTGAAATCACAACTACATTTGAGACCTTCTTATGATGAATTATTGAAAGAAACGTTGGTAGGAGATGAGAACCGTCCATCAATTGAAAATGTGATAGACAGAAAAGCGACAAGATACAGATTAAACCAATACGGTAGTCAGTTTGATAATAAGGAAGCCTTAGACATTCAAAAGAAACAAGAACTAGACCGGAGAGGAGAAGTTATGAAAGGAGCAATGTCGGACTCTGACAGAGTAAGAGATAAACTTAATGACGAGTTGAAACTTGCTGACACACTGAAACAACACCAGTCTTTCATTCAAGAAGGACTAACGGAAGCACAGAAACAGAAAGAAGAACTTGCTGAAAGAATGAGACTTTGGAGACAACAACACGAAGAAATGGCAAGCGCTGTTTCGAAGAGTTCATATCCTGCCGGTGTAGAAGTTCATTCAATGGTGTCCGCTGATGAAATGCCAGAATTAGAACCATTAGAGGAAGGCGAAGAAGAAGATGAACGAGAAGACGACCCAGTTGTTGAAGTAGAACCAAAAGCAGAAGACGCTTATGGCTACAACGAGTTTAAGAAAAGAGCGTCTGAATTAACACCTGCTTATCTTGCAAGCAGACCAGAAGAGATGAAAGATGTCATGGACAAACTGAAAGGATTTAAAAAGATTAAAGACAGTGTTCATGAAGAATTCACTGAGTTATATAATGCTTTAATTAATAGCGATGGTGATTTTATCAAGAAGGAACACAGATTGAAATTAGTAAGGTTTTACAATGATAAAGTGTATTACACAGTTTTCCACCCACGACCTAAGGAAAAAGAAGATAGACCAACCGTGATGGATGGTTCAGTTAAAGAAATACCCGCGGAAGTTTAATAAAATATATAATATTTAATATGACTGTTAAATATTATGGATTACGCCGACGTCCTACTTTTGAAGAAATGCTAAAGGAAGCGATGACGCACAGATTAAAAATTGAAATCATCCCCGAAAGACAGGTAATTGACTTGTCAATCAACAATATAGATTTTGACGATTTTGACCTTTCAAAATACGATAGGAGACTACGGTTGAATGCTAAGGTTCAAACTGATGAACAAGTTCTTCATCATGAATTGTTCCCTGATATGTTTGATGAAGTAGCGCCAACATCACAGTTATATGAAAACAACGAGGCAGACGCACAAACAACACGATATATAGCAAAAGATTTTGCTGATGAAATTTATAGTAATGCAATTTCAGGTAGGACTGAAGAAAAGAAAAAGTCAGATGAACCAACCGATGTAAAAGATACTGATTTAAAACAGTCTGATGAAAAGCAGGAAGATTTACAAAGTCTTCATTTAACGTCATCATCGTCAGCATCAACCGTCAGAGAGGAAGAGAAGAAAGAGGAAAGCCGAGAAATAAAGTCGTTAAGAAACATATTTTTAGGTGGAGAAGACAAGAGCGTATTTGAACTATTCAAACGTGATGACAAGAAGACATCCACACCATCAGAACAATCAAGGGAACAGGAAGAAGAACATCCAAGGGCATCATTCTGGTCAAGACGACAGGTAGAAGCAAGAAGCAGAAGCCACTCACCAGAAGAAAGAGCAAGAGATAATCAAATGAACAGAAGACAATTAGAAACAAGAAGCAGGAGCAACTCACCCCAAGAAATAGCTAGAGGTAGTGAATGGACGAGGGAACAAATGGAAACAAGAAGCAGGAGTAGAAGCCCAGAAAGCACAAATACAAAAAGTAGCCGAGGCAAGAAGAAAAAATAAAAACTACTTAAAGACAAAACGCCCTAATATAGTAAAATGACAGGAATTTTTATTAACGGTAAAAGTCGGCATAGAATAACGAATGACGAATTTGATATGATGGTTGAACTGATGAAAGCAGAAAACGACTTAGTCTTACAGATGATAAGCGAACAGAAACAGACTTCGAGCGATGACAGTGAGCAACCCGTGAGGTGGAGGGACGACCAGAAGAACTACCACCAGAATTACTACAACAATAACCTAAAACAGTCTTACACTTGTGAGGACTGCGGAAGGACGATATCAAGCAAATCAAATTTATCTAAACACAAGAAATCTAAAATTTGTTTGCAAGCTTCGCGACAATGCGCATTATGAAAAAAATAATAATCATTCATCTTATTAAAAACACTTAATGAGATTAATGCGTTCATTCTCAACCCGAAACCCATTTTCTCCAACACTGACCCCCTACCCGAAAAACTACTTAAAGAGAAAATACCTTATATTATATAGAGTATAGTATTATGGTTTCCATGACAGAAGGAAAAATTATAGATTTCATTTTAAACAGCCAACAAGGCGAACTAATACAAAAAGAAGGGAGGCAAACACAAAAACTCAAAATAGGTGATAAGACCTACAGATATGATAAGAACAAACCAGTTTCAAACGTATTGAACACGAAACTCAAGGAAGTGGCGAGGAGTGAAGGATATAGAAAGCATGGCCTTTTAATGAAAGGTGCTAATTATCTAAAACTAACGAGAGGCAGACCCTTACAGGATTATGTCAAGCGATTCAAGTCCAAAATCACAGACGAGCAACAAGCGTTCAAGGGATACGCCAACACCTACTCGGTAAGTGATATAAGGTTAAAAGGAATGAAAGGTTTATCCTACTTAAAATACCAGAAGCAACGACTGGCCGAATTCCTGAACAGAAACCCGAACATGAAAATAATCGTGGAAACCGATTTATCATTCAAAAATCCCGCCAACGAACTTATTCAAAGGCGGTTAAGAAGCAGAAGATACAATATTCATAATCCCGACGAGTTGAACACCGTCTTAAACAACATTGGGCACGACATTGAGACACAAATTGAAATAACCGAATACATTCAGTCGGGATTGGTTCTTGGTCAAGTTGAAAAGTTAGTCATCAGTTATGATAGGTACAATCCTACCCGTGGTTCATCCTTTATTCCATTGCCCGACTGGGTGGCAAACAAAAAGGCTTGTATTAACATTAAAAATGAGGACGAGTTATGTTTTAAATATTCCGTTCAATGTGGATTTTATGAGTTATTCAAAAAAGACCATCCCTGCGAGATGTATCATTATAAGAAATATGTAGATGACAAATTTATCAAATGGGATAATATTGACTTTCCAGTAGGTAATGATGAGATTGAACTATTTGAAGAACAGAACAAACACATATCGGTCAATGTTTATTACATAAACCCCGATACGAATAGTAAAACTATTTTATTATACAAAAGAAGCAACAACCCACAAGCACAACACAAAATCGATTTGATTAAATTGACTGATGATGTTAAATCCCATTACGCTTATATCAAAAATTATGATAAGTTAATGAGTAGTCAGACTAACAAGATGAAGGCGAAGAAGTATCACTGTAGAACCTGCTCACATGGTTTCAAGACCGAAGAACTTTTAAAGAAACACGAAGAACAAGGATGTCTAGCAGTTGAGGGTCAAAAAATAGAAATGCCAAAAGAAGGTGAAACAATAGAATTCAAAAACCATTTCAAGAAACTTAAAGCTCCATTCGTAATCTATGCCGACTTTGAATGTTTAACTGTGCCAATTGATGTTAAAAGCAAATCGGCAAAAGCTAAAACTACATCATATCAAAATCATCGTCCGTGTGGTTTTATGATTAATGTAGTCAATGCTATAACCGGAAGTAGTGAGCCTTACTTATACAGAGGTCAGGATTGTATGGATAAATTTGTTGAGAAAATCAATAAAGTCAGAGAGGAAGTTTTGGAGAAAATGAAGGAGGACAAAGACCGTATTGAAACCGAGAAGGACTGGGAGGACTTCAATAATGCCACTAACTGCTTCATTTGTGGAAACAAATTTGAGGAAGGAGAAAAGAAGTGTTGGGACCATTGCCACTTTACGGGACAGTATAGAGGTTGCGCCCACGAGGACTGCAATCTACGATTTAGTATGAGATATTATAAAATCCCTGTGTTTCTTCATAACCTTAAAAACTATGATGCCCACTTAATCATCAACAAGGCTCACGAATTGAACAAGAATTCTAAAATAGAATGTATCGCTCAGAACAGCGAAAAGTTTATAACCTTTGGTTTTAAAAATCTTTGTTTCAAGGACAGTTTCAGTTTCTTATCGTCTTCGTTGGATAAGTTGGTCAGGTTGAGTAAATATGAGGATGATAAAAAGCGTGAGAATTGGAAGAACAATTTCAGATACAGCGTTAGAAACCCATATGTTAAAACCGATGAAGATTTGAATTTATTAACTGATAAGGGTATTTATCCCTATGACTACTTTGATGATTTTGAAAGATTTAAGGAAAGGGCTTTACCACCGAAAGAAGCGTTTTACAGTAAATTAAGTGAGGAACATGTAAGTGATAAAGATTATGAAAGGGCACTGAAAGTATGGAAGCACTTCGGGATTAGAACACTCGGGCAGTATCACGACTTGTATTTAAGAACTGATGTTTTACTACTGACCGATGTATTTGAAAACTTTAGAGACTTGTGTATGGAATACTACGGTTTAGACCCCGCTCATTATTACACATTGCCAAATTTCGCATGGGACGCGATGCTTCTAAAAACTGGTGTTGAAATAGAACAATTGCATGACCAAGAAATGTTTGAGATGGTTGAAAAGGGAATGAGAGGAGGAATGTGTCAAGTCAGTCATAAATTAGCGGTGGCAAATAATAAGTATATGGGGGAAGCATATGATGAGAACAAGCCATCAAATTATATTAGCTACTTGGATGCTAATAACTTGTATGGTTTAGCAATGTCCCAGAAATTACCGCTAAAAAATATCAAGTGGGCAAAGAAAACGCCCAGTGTTGAAAAATGGAATGAAAACGATGAGTTCGGTTATATTATGGAAGTTGATTTGGAATATCCCGAAACATTGCACGACTTCCACTCTGACTATCCACTAGCGCCTGAAATAATGAATGTAAATGTTAGTATGCTTTCTGATTATCAAAAGCAAGTCTACAAAATATATTATGATGGCAAAAATCCCAAGGATGAGAAAACAAGTAAGTTAATATTAAATCTAAAGGATAAAGAAAAATATGTGGTTCATATCAAGACTTTACAGTATTATTTGAAAATGGGAATGAAAATGACAAAAGTCCATAGGATAATAAAATTTCAACAGAGGGCATGGTTGAAACCGTGGATTGATTTTAACACTGGTAAAAGGAAAGAAGCCAAAAGCGATTTTGAGAAAGATTTATTCAAATTAATGAATAATTCTGTGTATGGAAAAACTATGGAAGACAAACGAAATCATATGGACTTTGAATTAGTTGATAATGAAGTTAGATACGAAAAATGTGTTAATAATCCAACATTCAAAAATAGATTTATTATTAATGAAAACCTTGTAGGAGTTGAAAAAACTAAAGCGAAGCTGAAACTGGACAAACCGATTTTCTTAGGAATGACAATCCTTGACATCAGTAAATTACATATGTATCAGTTCTACTATGATGTTCTTAAGAAGAAATACAATGAAAACATCAAACTGGTTTATACTGATACTGACAGTTATGTAATTCAAACATTCACTGAGGACATCTACAAGGACTTCAAAGAATTAAACCAATATATGGACTTTAGCGATTATCCACCTGAACACCCCTGCCATGACAAAACAAATAAGAAAAAACTCGGTTATTTCAAGGATGAGTGCAACGGTCAAACAATAACACAATTCATAGGGTTAAAGCCTAAATCGTATGCTTTTACAATACACGGTGAAGAAGAAGAACAAAAGAAATCAAAAGGTGTAGTGAAACACAAGGTGAAGAAAGAACTGACTTACCAAAACTACCACGAAGCATTATTTCAAAACAAAAAGCATGAAATAACATATAATTTTATTCGTAGTCGCAACCATCAATTATTTTCAATGTCTCAAGTCAAGCAATCACTCAGTAATTATGAAAATAAAAGGTTTTACATTGATGCTTTCAATTCACTGCCTTATGGACATTATAAACTGCGTTAAAGAAAAGATAACTAAGGTTATTAATGGATAGCAGTAAATATAAAAACGCAAAGATTTACAAAATAACAGATGTTGGTTATAATAAGTGCTACATCGGAAGCACCTGTGAAAGCTTGAGCCAAAGAATGGCAAGACATAGACAAAATTATAACAAGGCAGAACAATGGAATAATAAAACAAACTGTCGTTTGTTGTTTGATGAATATGGAATGGACAACTGTAAGATTGAATTATTAGAAGACTACCCATGTGAAAACAGAGAACAGTTAATGAAAAGAGAAGGTTATTACATTCAAAATAATGATTGTGTGAATAGATGTGTGGCAGGTAGAACAATTAATGAGTGGAAGGAAGACAATAAGGAACACTATCAAAATATGAGGAAGGAATACGCAGAAAACAACAAAGAACATATATGTAATAAAAGTAGGGAGCACTACCACCAAAACAAAGAAACAATATTGGAAAAACGAAAAGAACCTATTGAATGTGAATGTGGTGGTGTTTTCAGGAAATGTGATATAAGAAGACACGAGAGAACTGAAAAACATCAACGATATGTATGTGAAAATATTAATATCTAAATAGTTCTAATAATATATGCACTTATTAGAACTATTTAGTGGTACTTCTTCAGTTGGTAAAGTAGCAAAGTCGCTCGGTTATAATGTTATATCATTGGATTTGAAAACGGTGGGTAAACTCCCCAATTAAGAACTCCCCAATTAAGGGGGGCGAACTCCCCAATTAAGGGGGGCGAACTCCCCAATTAAGGGGGGCGAACTCCCCAATTAAGGGGGGCGAACTCCCCAATTAAGGGGGGCGAACTCCCCAATTAAGGGGGGCGAACTCCCCAATTAAGGGGGGCGAACTCCCCAATTAAGGGGGGCGAACTCCCCAATTAAGGGGAGAATGGCTCAAGTAACAAGGTCTGGCTCACACAACACAGTCAGGCTCACACAACACAGTCAGGCTCACACAGCAAGGTTTGGCTCACACAGTAAGGTCTGGCTCGCACAGCAAGGTCTGGCTCACACAGACATTTAAATTAAACCTGAAACCCAGACCAGCTGACCAGCAACCCCCTAGCCAAAACTACTTAAAGAGAAAAAGCCTTATATATTAAGAGAAAAATGAGTAAGGGTAAAATGTCAGAGAATAATTTTATGGATGAGAATTGCGCTAGCTTACCTGAAGGCTTAGTTTCAATCATCACTACTTACATTAATGGTAGTGAAGGGTGGCGAAGACTGAAACAATGTGATGCTTTAAGAGAATTACAAAGGAAATGGAAACCGTCTATTTACACTGAACGAGTAGGAGAAAGTAGATATTATGTTGAGATTCGCAATAAATGCTTAAAAGGTGATAAAGCGCTTTCATATGCGTTGAAACCACCAAAAGAATTATTAAGAATGATGAAGTATGATGAAGAAATACAGGTTGGAATAGTAGTTAGTTCAAAAATTATGTATAATAATAATATTTGCAACAGTCGTTCTTATTCATCATCTAAACAGAATAAGATTTCAAGTAGAGCGTCATTACAATACCATATTGAACAAGCAGTTGAAGAAACCAAACAGACTATGAAACGACACGAAATCATTACTATCGAACATGTTGCAATTGAAATTTATAGAAAACAGAAACAATGATTTCATGGCTTAATCATAATATTTAATTATAATATGATTAAACAGTGTAAACTTTTATAACCTTTCATTATACTGTAATTTCAACCTATAAAACATAACTAGACAATCACATAAAAATCACATAAAAAGAAGTTGTTAAGATATATTAAGAAATGGTTGTGAAGCAAACTATAATGAATAATTATGGAATGACAGAAGAAAAAGCAACAGAAGACTATGGTGAATTCTTCAAATGCAACAGATGTCTTTATGATAAAACAATTGATGAATTTGGAAATGTAAAAAGTGGAAGAAGATATAAATATTGTCAAGAGTGTAGAACAAAAATAAATAATTGTAGAGATAAACGTCAAAGAAACAAACGACCCACCAACACCCCAGAACTTGATAACTACTAAAAGGGCTACCTCTTTCAAATGAAAAAAATGTTTGCCCCCAGCCCAACAATGAACAAGGGGGGCAATTACCCAAATGATTACCTTAACGAAAACGATAAATAAGCTCCCTAAAAACCCTCTTTTCAAAACGAATAAGGGGGAACATAGATTTGAGATGAACATAAAAACCAGAACAGGCAACCATCAACAGACTTCCCCCCAGGCCCCCTACTTCTTCTATTTTTTCCCCCCCCGGCCACCACCTGAGTTTCCAGACTTTAGTCACTCTTTGGAAGACCATCTTAGTGGTAAAACAGAACAAGCTCAGACGGCGTATGGCCCAGCCACTCGGGCAGTGAGTTAAGTCCACGAGGCGGTGGACTTCAACGGTGTCATGGTCGACGCGGTGGCGGATGTCTTCACTGCGGCAGTGCTGGGCAAGCCCTTGGGCTTCTCCAAAGGCCCCGAGAAGACCCATAATGGGAGCCTTGTTTGGGGTCGGCAGGACAATTAAAGGGACTCCGAATTTCAGAATTTCCCCTATTTTGGTTGTCATGGTTTTGTAACGGCCCCGAAGAGACCTTTGAGCACATGAGACTGTCGTTTTGTGCGTGGGGGGACGCCCTTTTTGGTTTCAAAGCGGCAACCACAAGGACACCAACCATTTTGGGGCCTCCTTCCCCTTAAAAAAATGCCGCACCCAAGTTTGACACCCTCCCCAGTTGCTTGGGGGAGCAACGTCGATTGAGCCAACGGAGTTCACTTTCACGGTCTTCCTCTCGTCAGGCCTTGCCACAGAGGAGCAGCGGCGCTGGGCGAAGGGGGGGATGCGCTCCATCGAGCTCACGGCCACGATGCTCTTCCAGCCCCACATGAAGCGCCTCAGCGAGCCGTTCAGCGGTTTTTTGGGCGCTTCGAATGAAAACCTTCGAAGGGGGGCTTCAAGGGGAGCTTTGAAGGTGGCTTAAACGGGGCTTGAAGGGAGCTTCAAGATGCGTCTTCAAGGGAAGTTCCGTTCAGCGGTGTTTTTTAGCCCCAGAAGCCCAGCGCCAACATCAGCTTTCGCGCTTTCGGGGTGGGGCCCTGGCTTTTCAACCGCCAACATCAGTTTTGGCGCTTTCGGGAGTGGTGTGGGTGAGGGGTGATGGGGTGGTGCGCCACAGCAAGGGGATTGCAGCCCAAACGCAATCAGTGGCCATGAAAAGAACATTCAGGAGTGCGGGGCAAGGCTTTGTTTAAGCAACCAGGCTTTGGCCCTCTTTGCCAGAAGCTCGAACAGGACTTTGCTCAAGCAAATGTGGCTAAGGCTTGTTGCAATGTGAAGTTCACACACGAAATGAAACCTGGGCATTTCAAGCACACAATTCTATTTAGGCAGGGTCTGTGGTGATGCCAAGGGCAAGGCTAAGGGCACGTCCCATGTTACGATGTCCTGAGTGTTTCGATGTTTCGACGCAGCATTGCGCTTGGGCTTGTGAATGTCAATGTAAGGAGCCAAGCCCCCTCCGCGGGTCCAATTGCGCAGGATGCAGAATGAACTTTTGCAAGTCCTACGCCTCGTGATTCTTGAAACCACCGCACTTTGCCCCCAAGTCATCATCTGCCACACGTTTCTTGAGTGACAGGCCGCAGCCTTGCTGTGAGCTGTGATTTCAAAAGCATGGGGCTGGGGCCCTTATATTGTCTTTCTCTGTGTGGTTTAAACATCACCCTTATGGCCATGCGGAAGAAGCGTCATTGAAGGCTCATGGGATTGTTGTCACTAGGCGGCCCGAAGCTCCGAAGGTTGGTTAGGCCCGTTGATTGCGGCTCTTCCTCGAAACTCTGTGGTTTGAAGGCCAGAAGAAGAAAAAGAGAGAAAAAAAGGCATTCAGCACAAGTTACGGATCAAAGTTGCGGTGAATTCTGGTTAGCTTGTCAGGGCATTGTTTCAGAGGGAAAGCCTCTTTGAAACAGCTTGTTTTTATCAGCCAAACAACCCCAACTTGTCTAAACACCCCCTTCAATTTTTGCAAAAACAAAAAAACAACGAATGGGCAATGGGTATTTGCTTGGTTGTTTTTGCAGTCCCTCCCTTTACAACCCAATAGGCCTGTGAAGGCGTGAGTTCGAGACCCCCAGGATTTGGCCGGAGGCCTTCCAAACCTACCGGGAGTACGAGGAGTTTTGCTCAGGCAAGTGCTTGAGGCAATCCTAGGGCCTCACATGTTCATGGCTGTTGTTGGGAAACATGTTTTACCTTCTTGCTTATTGTGGTTTAGTGGTTGAAATCCAAAATGTCATTTTGTATTTAGTTGTTTGCTGCCCTTCCAACGTCAACAAAGTGTTGTTCTTGCAGAACAACTAGGTCCCCCAGCTAGGTGCCCTTTCTCACCCTTGTTTGGGGTTGGGAGGGTTCCCGAACTAAAATAGACTACAGAAAACAATTTGGTACCCTTATTCTAACCTCTCTACTGGGGGACCTAGACAAAATGAACGGCTCAAGTCGAGAGGCTGGAAATCTGGCCTTGAATTCGTTCGGGCTGGAAGGGGTTTCCGATTCAAGATCATCCAAGGACTCCGTTTAAGGGGGCCCGGCACAAAACAAATGCACCTGTTGGCCATGGGACTCGCGGAGGCGCTTTTTCTTTCCAAATTGGTATCTTTGATGTGTCTAAAACGGGGAAGCTGCAACCCGAAATCCAAGTTGATCGAATCTGAGGAGCCATGGGAAGGTCAAGACCCAAGCTTTGGGTCCTGCGAGTCGGTAGATCGTGCTAGCTTGGCATGGCACTTTGCTTGTGACATGTGGGACTTGGAAGCTTTCCTTTTGTGGGTGATTTTTTGGCGAGCCATTTTGGTGAAACCAACTGCCATTGACTGTTGGCTTGTGTCTGGTAGGGGTGCTCATCTCAAATCCCTGAGTTCATTGACTTGAACACGTTTTGGAAAGACCATCCTAGTGGCACATAGCAAGTTCCAGGACTTTTCTTGGCCGGCCCACTCGATCAGAAGTGAGTCATAGACCCCGGATATTTCGACCCAGGGACTCATGGGTCCTGGTTCAGGGGTCATTATGTTGACAGTTTTTGGGGGTGATCAAAGTCAAAAAAATATGTTGCTTCCCTTTAACCCACCACTGAACGGGGGTGACTTTGACCATGGTGAAATAATGCGGCCTTTGAGCACGCCTCGCGCCTGACGAGGAGCTCTACGGGACCATGGTGCGAACCACAAAACAGCTGGTGGAGGAGACTTTGAACGGCTGGGTCCAGCGATTGGTGCCCGCTCTTTTACCCGTTTCTTTTTGGTTGGGAGATTCGGTTCCCCTACTCAAATAGACTTAACAAATCGGGTACCCTTATTCGAACCTCTCTACTGGAGGACCTAGATGGACTCCTTCGTGTCCTCCGTTTGCTTGACGTAGACTAATGTGGAATTGTCCACAATCACAAACAGATCGGGGTGGCTGTGGCATGCTGTTTTTGTAACTCAAACATCCGCAGATGATCAGTCAAGGGTCGAAACTCTTCTTTTGAAACTGTCAAATTGTGTGCCTTCAGGAACGGGGGTTTGTTCTTGATGTGCAGCAAGGGCAGCCTCAAGGATGCTATTGGTAGCGGACCCTCGAACGGACCCTGAGGATCTTTCAGTTTCGGAGTTCCCAAAAACCCCATGGCCCATTGTAGGTGCCCCAAAGTCCACACTGACTTCGTACCAAGCCGGCCACTGCGCTGCCCCGCCCACCCAGCGAGTTCGAGCCGGCAAGTTGGAGGAGACCATCGAAAGCTACAAGGACTTCAGCGGCCCAGAGGATGAGCTGCCCTACGTGGTGCGGGTGGCTAGACGTG
Source organism: Effrenium voratum (assembly GCA_963377175.1). Taxonomy (NCBI): domain Eukaryota; class Dinophyceae; order Suessiales; family Symbiodiniaceae; genus Effrenium; species Effrenium voratum. The sequence goes on from CAUJNA010003427.1 coordinate 1,522,332, forward strand.
GTGAGCTGCCCAAGGATACCTTGGCCTACGAGCCATGGCAGAGATGAAGCGACCCCAAGAAAATGAATCCCAAAAATGGTGGTTTCCTTTAAGGGAAGCAAAAATAAGATGCGAGGGCTTTAGTCACTCACTTTTTGGGTTTCGACATTTTTGTTGTGGTTAAAACACTGTTTGGGCATTTGTTTTGGCAAATCCACTCATTCGGAAGTGAGTCAACTCTATGGTTTCCTTTATTTGGGAATCCCCAAGAAATCGGTTCATTGCCAAGGGCGGGAAGGTCATTTTCTACATAGCACCAGCAAATAGAATCTCCTGCAGCTAATTCCTAGTGTTCGCTACTTTCTCATGGCTGCGGGCAAAGTACCAAAGCGTTTTCGCATCCATGATGGTCTCCACTACCCCTTAACCCGCAGAGCTTTGAAATAGAGCCACTATAGCCCCGTATAAAGGGCATACTCTCCAGCTTACGCTGGGGGTTGTTTTGGTAGTGGAAGCCATGAGAGATGTACACCTGAAGCGCGTTGATTGGTGGTTGCGACCCGGACAAGCAAAACGTTTTCACAGGTCGGCGATCCACCGACCGTTGCCAGCCCCCACCTCTCTTTGGCAACCGTTTCCGTGAACGTTTGTTTTGGTTGTAGCCACTGGTCAAGCACCAGCTTCAGGTGTTAGTGACCTTGGGAGTGTGGCCGAACCCGGATAGAACAAGTCGGCATTTCACCGGCGTTCCAAGGAAGTGCAGTCCATTGTGCTGGCCGGGCTGGACACCACCTACCACGTTCTTCTCTGGAACATGCTGAACCTCGCACAGTTTCCGCACGCGCAGGAGTACGGGGTGTTGCTTGAGCCCAAAGAAGGGCAGGCCTGAGGCATCCGCACCAGGTCACATTGTGAATATTGACTCGGGTCCATAGGTGCCTTTTGGCTTGTGTTGCTAGAAAAATAGATGGCGATTCCTTATTTACCTGGTGGTTAGATCATCTACCAGGGTGGTTTACCTGGTGGTGAATATTAGCTTGGGTCTCTACTGCAAAGGAAGCTGACGATCAGCAGGCAGTTTCCTCCGAGAAATGTACAACAAGCAACCGCGGTCCAGGAGAAGAACTGAATGGTATTGGTGTTCATGCTGTGCTTTGCCAATTTCCGTAGACTTGCCAGAATGCCTGATAGTTGTACCCACCTTGCTACATGCACACCTATCAATCTACATACGCACTTACATAGATTCATACAGGCATATGTGTATAGATTTCCACATTCATGCATGCATAGATTCATATATTCATGCATTGATACATGCATACACACATACAAACATGCAAGCATACATGCAGCCATCCGTCCGTCCGTCCGTCCATCCAACCACCAACCAACCAGCCAGCCAGCCAGCCAACCAACCAACCATACATACACATACCTACATACCTACATACCTACATACATACCTACATACCTGCATACCTACATACCTACATACATACATACATACAGACATACATACATACATACAGGGAATCATTCTGGGTCCCTTCGCATCCCAGACTCTTTCCCTTCGCTTGACAGGAGGCTTTGCGCGAAGAGGTGTTTCGGGTCTTGGGCCCTTCTGCGCACTTCACCCGCGACAAGCTGTCGGAGATGCCATACTTGAAGGCCGGGGTCATGCATAGGTGTCCTTTTGGGTTGGTTTGCTTAAAAAATTGAGCTTAGATGGGGTTTATTACCCATTTACCAGGGAAACCCATCTATTTTCCCAAAAGGCCGTTTTGGGGTCGTGTTTTCAGCGGGGCTCAGAAGCATCGGCCTCAGGCTTGGGCCCTGGACTCTAGATCCCCCGTGGCGGCAAGAAATTGCAGCGAGGCGCCTTCATCTGAAGGCTAAGCCAGATGCTTCCATTTGCTCAATGTGTTGTGACTTTCTGTTGGTGATACAGGGAATCTATCACTATCTATCATAGGAAAGATATGTTTTCCCAGGGGGCTTAAGCAAATGGTGGTTGATTCCGTGGGTTCCATACCAACCTAAATCCTTACGCCGGATGCATTCATTATGATTCATATCCACTTGTTCTTTCTTAGCTGGGATGGCAACAGACAGACGGCTGAGGCACGCACAAAGCTGTTTCACATTTGGGTGTGTCTGTTTTTCGGGGACCCCACCCCACCCACAAAAAGTGGTGGTTGTCACCTTTGGGTTCCCTTCAACCCGGCAAAAAAAGGGGTCCCCCGAAAAAGGGTGGTTTTCATGTTGGGTTCCTTTAAAACCAACAACCAAAGGCCACACAAAACGAGCGACCCATTTTGTTTTTGTTCAACCCAACGCAAGCCGTGTGCCGTGCCGAAGCTTGGGTCAAACCTTCGATGGCCAGTTCTCGCACTAATCTTCACTCTTTTCACTTCCTGCGTTTCCGGGCTGTATACTTCTAAGTCCCCCAGTAGTGCCCTTTCTCACCCCTTTTTGGGGGGAGGGTTCCCCTGCTAAAATAGACCACAGAAAGAAGGGTACCCTTATTCTAACCTGTGTACTGGACCTAGACTTTGTGGCAGGCTCCACCCACAACTTCTCAGGCAGACCGAAGGACACGTTCAGACCGCAGGAAAAATCGTGGACCTGGCGCACATTGGTTCGTTGGTTCAACCGGAAGACCACTTTAAGGGCCAACAAACAGTTCTGACTTTTCGTTGGCCAATCCACTCGGGAAGTGAGTCTTAGAACCCTGGTCCATTTACAGGGGAGTTGGGGAACTTTGCACAAGGCTCTCATGAGGGAGACCCACCGCTTCAGCATGCCGTCCACCCTCTTGACTTACCGCTTTTTGGACGAAGATGTGGCGCTCTGTGGCTACAACGTGCCAGCAGGCAAGGCCGGGGATGGCGAGCCCGGAGCTCGGGTGAAATTCGGCGTGAAATGTACATGCTTGGGTCAGGGGCATGTAGGTCAATTGGTCGTTTCCATGGGCGAAAATGATGCAAGAACACAAGAAGTGATGGAGCTGAAGGACTCATGGGTGAAAAGGACGGAAAAGGTTCGAAAGGGACTGGGGAGAGTAAAAGTGATTGAAAAATGGCACATGTCCATCCTAGCTGTAGGGAAACGACCAAGCAGTTGCGGGCCTAACCCCGTTTAGAGCTTGGATCGCTGCGTCGGTTTGCATCCGCGGGAAGGCATGGCAGGAAATGGCAGTGGGTCAAAACGCCCGGTGGTTCGGTTTACACCCAGCAAGCCGTCCAAAAAGACAACCGTGGTGTGGTAGCCATCCCCGAAAAGGCACCTTAGGTTTTGAGCCGCAACCATAGGGCACTGATATCTTGGGCACTGGGATTATTTTTGCCAAGTAGGGAATGAGACATGGAATGAACCCAAGGAGGACACCGCCAGTTGGATGGTCATTTGCTGGTTGTTTCCATCTATAGCCTTCCCCAGAATTAGTTCCCCTTTTGATGGGTTTTTGCTTTTTTGAAATTCCATTTGTTTTCCACGAACCAGGCAAAACAATCTTTTTTTGCTGGGGTCCTAATTCCAGCCAAGTAGCCAACCAGGGTTACAACTCCCAGGGGTGCTGGAAACCCGCGTCGCCGGTGTTTGGCCATTTTTGAACACATACAGACCCACACACGTGTGTTTGGGTGACAGTATACGTATATATATATACATGTATCTATATATATATATCTAGTAGCATCTGTTTATATGTTATATGGATATTTATATATATAAACATATATATATATATACACATATATATATATATATACATATAGAAAGGAGTGTCCCCGTTCTTCAGGCTCATCTCATAATCTCCCTGAGTTAGCTTCAAGCCTTTCAGGCCTGAACCAACCTCAGCCAACAAATCCACTCTAAACCCAAAAACCAACCCTAACCCTGAAGAAGGTAAACAAACCCAAGCGAATCCAAGCGACTCCTTCGCCAAGCCTAAAGCTATGCAGAACCAAACACCAAGCCCTAAACTGAACCAATGTCCGCTTCCAGTCCACATGGACTCCATCGGCCAAACTTTACCAACCCGAAGTCCATAAACCAATCTTATTCCTGCTTATCCAAAGCGCCCTTTCCTAGTGGTTCCCCTGACTACCTGAAAAGGGCACCAAGCAACCAAACGCGGGCTGAGACACAAGGGAGTCTCTCAAACTGGTGGACCCCCGTTTGGTTGGTATAGAAGGAGACGGCCAACCATTTTGGAGCCCCTGAGGGACGCGCATCATGATGATGTCCGAGGGGCTGCAGAGTGACCCAGAGCTGGTGGAGGATCCCGAGGAGTTCCGACCAGAACGGTTTCTGCCGGAGGCGGACTCGCGGGTTTTGAAGTGAGCTCGCATTGAGGGCTCCTTGTACATTGGTTTTGGTCCATTTGGGTGGCTGGACTTTTTCTCATGGTGCCCCAGGTTTGGGGCTGGTGTTTTTAATAGGAAACCAAGAAGACCATCACCATTTTCGCGGGGTGCCCTGAAACAAGACGCATGGCCTCCAAAGAGTGCATTTTCGGCCTGACCACGCCATCCATGACCATGTGGACCCTGCTTGAAGATGAGAATGAAGCCATGGGGCATGAAGCATGCTTGTGTCTCGTAGGGTGGGTCTCTTTCAGTACGCAGGGTGCCGACCAACTTGTTCAACATACAACTCTATTGTTGAACGCAAATGGAGGCTAACCAGCCTCCTTCTGGCTAAGAGTACCAGTTGGTTTAAACATATACGTATTGCCCCAGTCTAGCAGTTCCAAGAAACCAGCAGGACATTCTAGTTTCGGAAAGCACTGGTTTTTGGTATTTGGTTAACTTTCTGTAGAGTTTTCTGTTGACTTCTGTGAGAAGTGAGGGCAAGCAGCCATGTTCCGGAGGCAGTGCAGGCGCGCAAGAGCGACCCCTTGAAGTCCTTGATAGAGCCTCGAGCTGCACGTGGGCGAATGGGCGAAGCGCATGGTGGAAAAGTCATGCAGACCCCAAGAAAACACACTAACACAACTATATATAAGGGTGGGTTTTTTAGAGGGTTCACTTTAGGGTCGTTTTAAAGGGGAACTACCAGGAACAGTACCCTTCTCGTTTTTTTCCCCAACAGCTGAAAGCGTTGGGGTCTCAGCCCAGGCTCCGCGGTGGTCCGGGGCGGGATATCACCTGAGCTTATTTTTTGAGGGGGTCCCAACCAAAAGACAACCCACCCTTAGGGCTCCTGAGAGCTTGACATCGTGACCATGCCTTGTCAGAGCTAAGGACCACAAGCTCTTGGGCACGCCTTTTAGCTTCGGGGCCCGGATGTGCCTGGGGGCGCGCTTGGCGGACATGGAGATCATGACGCTCCTGGCGAAGTTCACCGCCAGCTTCGACTTCCAGGTGGCGCCCAACCAGCGCCTCAGATTCGTTTGAAGGTTCTCGGAAAGTTTTAGGTGGGGACCACCTAAGGTGGACAGAGGGTGGGGGCCAACCAATTGCTTCAACGTGAACTTAGCCAGTTCTAGACAAAGGTTTTAGATGAAGGTTTAAGCCATTTTAGCTGATGAAGGTGAGTAAGGGGTAGTGTTTGAGCCGGGGATGCTTTAGTGCACAGAGGGGCTTCATATCCACCCATCCCATTCCCATCCCATGAGTTTCACCGGATGGATCTTGGTTTTCCATAGATGTGTGCCATGTTCCTTCAAGGAATGTTCAGTCAAGTTCCAAGGATTCTTAGATGAATTGTGTGAATCAACCTGGACGGAACCCTTGTGGTTTGGGGAGGGGTCCTACTTGAAGGGCCAATCCACATTGGCAGTAGGCGAGTTGTAACATGACTCATAAGTAGCGCAGCGCATGTTATAACCAGGGCAAGTCTACTTGCAAACCAACTTTATACTTTGTAAGTAGCACTATCTATACTTATTGTCTATTTTGACTCATAACTCGCACGGCTCATCAAGTATGTTTGGAGGTAAACTCACTTAGAGCCGAAGCTGTGCTTTCCCGAGCATACCGTTCAGCAGATCCCAACACACGGACGTGGGTGGCGTGAGACAAGCCATGATGGCTGCTTATTCAATTCCAATGCTTTGTGTCCGCACAGCGGGCTTGCCCCATGCTCACAAACATTGCTGCCGTTGCCGTGCGTCTCTGGACGCACGGCAGAGAGAGAGAGAGAGAGACGGATCACAGAGAGAAAGGTAGTGGCCTAGCAAGGCTTGAAACCCAGGGCATTTCCTGTACCAAGGGATTCCTTTTTGTGATGAAGTCCTGGGATTGACCCAGGGTGTCACAGATTTGGGAGCGCATGAGGCAGGCGGAGGGGGGTTTGCAATAAGGAGTTGGGAGAAGGTCTCGAAGACCATGGCAGCACCGGAGCCCACGCCGAAGGCTGGCCATTTGGGGAAACAGGATGCCAAGACAAGGGTACAGGACCTCCTGGTATTTTGAGTGGTATTTAGCTTGCTGGTGCTCAGCAGAAAATGAGAAATGGAATGACCCCTATAAAGAGGTGCGAAACCATCCGTTGTCTCCTCCAAAACGCGTTGGGGAATTATAGCTTTGCTGTGCCAGAGAATGAGTCGACCCCAAGCTGAACCATCCAACAGGTGGTTTCCTTTCGGGAATCCCAAGCGGTTTATTCTCACAACCCCTGCTGAGCCCCTAAGAACCAGCAAGTTTACACCCCGGTTGAGTGGGTTTAGCTGTGGGTATTATCCGCCACTCAGAAGGTGGTCATCCTCCCCTTAAGGGAACCAAATTGGGAAAGCCAGCGTGCAAGAATTGCTGAGGGAACTCCTTTGAGCCAATGGTCAAAATGGGGGGGTGAACAATGGAGGATGAAGCCATCGTTTTCAACTAGGGTCAGCCCTGAAGGTGATCTTCCGACCGCGTTGAGCACCGATGATGAGGCATGCGGCATGCCGGATGATTGCCAAAAGAGCTCCCTTTCATTCGAAGCATGGATCATCCATGAATCACCCTCGCGTCATGCTGGTTTGTGTCGGTCCACCTGTCACCTCCCACTGTCGGACGGGCCAAAAGGCCAAAATGACAGGTTTGGCTTCAAGTGTCAGTGACCCTGGTTTTCAGAAAGCTCCGTGTCTGTTGACAAACAGGACAGGCTCCGTACATGGTTAGTAACCGTGGTTGTGGACTTGCAACCATTGCAATTGGTTTTTACTCACCACTTGCAAAGTACCCAGCTTCTTCGAGGGAATTAACTCCATTTTGAACAAAATTATGAGGGACTAGAATATTAGAATGGGAGATCATGGGTAAATAGTAAGCCGGGCAGTTTCAATCATTCTTTGTATTTGTTAGGAATTTGTCCTGTTGGGTTTGGAATGGATCCGTCCCAGACGGGCACGCCCAAGGATCCTCGCCATTTCTTCAACAGCTTGGTTTGCTGTCCGGCTCAACTGGAGGCACGTTGTGGGCTTTGCCTCAGCCCCTAGCTAGCGTATTGAGCGGTATCCCAAATATAATCTATATATATATATATAATCTATATGTATATATATATATATATATGGGGACTCATTCATGTATGAAGCGCCACGTTTTTCCTAGCTGGGTGTGCGGGTATGTATCCCCCTTTGCTCAATTGTGTAACTCGGGACATGGGGTGTCTGAGTGTCTCCTAGAACAGAATCCCCAGCCCACCCCCCCTTCGTGACCGGTGAACCCAAAAACGTCCAATTCTTTTCCTACCGAACCGGGTCGCTGGTTGCAACTGGGCTTCAAGCCCCAAAGGTTCCCACTTCCCCCCTTCCCCATGCCCCCTGAGTTCCTTCAAAGGCCTTTTGCCGCTGCCCGGCAGTTGGCGTCGTTTTTTTGTTGTTTTTCTTTCTTTTCGGAGCGGTTGAATCCTTGACAGGAACATCCCTGCTACGCGGCGGCTAGCGAATGCCATGTGAGGGTCTAGCACGAATTTTGGGCTGGAGCCCTTGGGCTCCTTCGTTGACAGACCCACCCTGTAAGACTTTGAGCGTGACTTCAGGATGTTCACACCAGTTTCGACCCGGGTTGCGGGATCAAGGGGTTTTTCCCTGCTTCTGTGGTACAAGGGAATCTCCCCCTTTATATAGGGGGTAGTGGGGGGTGAGCCTTTGGGAAGCCTTGTTTGATACATTACAAAAGTGGTCGTTTCCCACAGTCATGGTCTTGAAAAGCTAAATCGTGACAGGCGGTGCAGGGATGTTTAGCAGAAGGATTGAATGTAGCACTTGCTCAGCAGGATGCTCATTTGGGTGAATTCTTTTTGGTTTTCCTTAGAACTCCCAAAGCAATGTCTCATTTGTCGTTTAGAGTTGCGTGCCACAGATTCTGACATATGGGGTCGCGGGTGAAGAAGAGACCACGCGGTCTTGGCTCCTATCCTGATTCCTGGGCGAAGGAGCCACGGAGCATCCAGTGTGCTGCTTGTCCGGATTGGATGCTCAGCATGTTTTGAAGGGCTGCTCGTCCGGATCGGATTGCAAGGCAGACTTTTCCTTTGGGACGCGGAAACGGGCCAGAAGGGTTCAATTGGCAGAAGCCAAGCGGCCCAACAAGCCGAACGTGCTGAAATGTGTAACCATGAGCACAAAACAAAAACACTCAGCGACCCCTTTCCGCGACCCCCTGCTACAGGCGAAACCAAGAACCTTCGCTGAGCGAAACCTTTTCTCTACCGGCTTCTCCCTTTGAGGGGGCGTGGTGAGCAGCAGTCAAAATGGATCTGGTGGTCCCACGCTGCCATGTCGCGACACTTTCTTGAGGTTATGCGAGCTTGCTTCCCTTGTGCCTTGGGTCGACCTGAAAACCTCTTGGCACCTTGTGGCCGTGCCAAGCAACTATCAAACCTGAGATGAGTTGATTTGTACTTGGAGCGTGTCCATCTCAGACATAGAAGCAGAAAGCTTGTAAGGTCTTTGTAGGGTCGGGACGGGTGCTTCCTTGCTCAGGGGAACCCACTCGGTGAGGCGGGCGCGATTGCCTTAGTAGGGGGAGGAACAAGGTAGGAGCCCGCCATCCACCGCCGAGATCGACCAACCCTTTCTCTAGTTTTAGTGCCGGGGCACTCTGTCCCGACCAGCCGGAAGCTCCCCGAAGGCCTCCAGCAGAGCCTTCCAAGTCCTGGGGGAACCAACTCAAAGCGCTTGAGCTTGTCAGGCTAGCATTAAAGCTCCCCGAAGGCCTTGGTAAAAGGAGCCAAGTCTTCCAAGTTCTGGGAGTTTCCACGTTTGTCTGGAACGAACTCAAGGCGCAGCTTGTTGTAAAGGCCGCGGGTTTCACGGCCCAAGATCCACCCGACAGCCCCCGCTTTCCTTCCGCCGCGGGCTGCGAATGGCGTCGCCGCTGCGGCGCTCGTCGGTGGAAGCGCTGAAGTTGGGCTTTGATGGTGTCAAGGCGGGGGGCTGGGGGGGGGGGGCGGGGGGGGGCTTGGTTTCGTTGGTCCAAAGGGAATCGTTGGCTTCAAAAGACCGTTTGCTTTGAAGGTTTCTGGTTACGGGACCAAAGAAGGAAGCTTTTGATTTCTGCTTGCCTTCTTGGGGCAAGGTAGATTGCAAGGTTTCATCTTGCCCTCTACCAGCAAAGAGGACCCTTTTTAACCTGGACTCCTCCACAAGAGGACCTTCCCCTGCCGTGGTTTACGTCTTCGCGTGCGAGATCTGAGACCCCGGAGGTTGGCAGTTGCGCGGAGAACAAAAACTTCGCACGGTGATTTTCCAGTCGCGAGTCATTTCAAAGGGTTGCGGTGCAGGAAACTCAAGCAGCTTATTTCATTTCCTGTAGATTGTCTTTTACCCAAACCCTTTGATCATTAGCACGCTTCAAGGGTGCTGAGGCATGCGTCCGAATCTTCCTGCTCAGCGACGCTTTTGAACGATGCTCCGCACTGGCGCGCAATGTTTCCCGACGCTTCTGAACGCAACGTGGGCAACCAGTCAACCCTTGGCAAATCGCCCACATGCCCCTCAACATCCCCCCCCCCTTGCGCAGCTCATTGTGACTGTTTGGGTTGTACACCGCTTCAGGGCCCCGAGGTGGGCTTTTTCAAGCTTTTTCGTGGTGCTTGAGCGCTTATTTTGCCATTGTTTAGGGAGTGCTCTCGACCTTCTTCAAGCAACAATCTTAGCAACAAGTCAGGGAGACGGATGCTTTTGCGTGGCACTTTTGAGTGTCAATCGGGCAGAGATGCCAAGGAATACTTCTCAGCGATGCTTCCAGCAGCTGTTTGCGCAACATGTTTGAGCGAGCTGGTTGGTTCACAGCAACAAACAAACAATCCCCGAAACACCCACCAGGCAACCCACCCGCCCACCTACCCGCGCATGCACGCAGTACCATCATGCTTTGCTGTTGAGCACCGGGGTGCGCAGCACGTGTAGGGCAAGTTTTCCAGCAAGTCCTTCCAGCAGCAACTCTGAGCCATGCTTTTGCGCACGATGTCGCACCTTCCAGCCCCCCTGAGCCGTGGCTTCGGGACTCACGACTCACAAGTTGTGTCGAGGTGCAGCCCTTCTCTGAAATTCCGGGGCCGAAGTTTCCTGCACCTCGGCAAAGAATGGCATTGCCGGGGTGGGTCAGCAGGGCTTGCTTTGCTGGTTTGGATTTAGGTTTTTCGGGCTGTCCACGCATGGAGATTCCCTTTTCCTGGCCCCGAGAACTAGGGGCTTGATAAGCCGGGGCAAAGAAAGCGAAAGGCCAGCTGGCCATGACAGTTGGGTTTGGGTGTTCTTTGGTTGTGTCCTTAGTTGCGAGTGTGGGAAATGCTCCAGTTTGCTCATTCCGGCCTGCCCACCTCTTCTGCCCAAGTCGTTTGGCTTTCGTTCAGTGCTGTGAGCGGGAGTCCCACTTTCATTCTACCGTAAACCAAGCTTCTCCACATGATTCGTTACAGCTATGCTGTTCAAATGAACAGAAATTCAAAGGCCCGCTTCAATTCCAAGGCTTGTTTCACAGAGGTTTAACTCCAACGTTATTGTTCGCATCATGGTTATCAACTGACCTGTATGTTCGCCTGCTGTTTTGCTGGACTGGAACATTGACGGCCCATGCGCATGGTGCTCCGCCTCCGGGTGCCTCATTGCCATCCCTTGGGCAGATGCGACGCCGGAGTTGGTTTGCGCGTGCTCCTGGGATCCGATGGATCTACGCACATAAATTCTGCGCCAGTTTCATAGAACACCGTCTTGCCCTTTGGGCGGACACCCTCCGCTTAAAACATAATCACTAAGTTCCGTAGAGTGGAACATGTCTTTTTTGTTCAAGGAGAGACCCTTAGCACAACCTGCTTTTTCGTTCAAGGAGAAACCCTTAGCAAAACCAGTTAACTCTAGAGTGCGAACATGTTTTTTGTTTCAACAAATTCTCCACTCCAGGAGGTCCCCCGAAATCACTTAAGAATCACGCAGGTGCTCGGCGCCCTTCCCACGTTTCTGTCCTACGGCTTCAGGAAGTCGCATAGCTTCTACAAGGCGAGCGAATCAAAAGGGAGATTCACCCTCGGTTTTCCCTATTTGTTTCCCCACTAAAATCGTCTACCCCCAAACAGTTTTGGTTTCTTCGGCCTCACTTTTTGCCTTTTCTGCCCCCAAACAGTTTTGGTTTCTTCGGCCTCACTTTTTGCCTTTTGGCTGGACCCGAAAGCAGTTTGGCCGAAGAAGAAGGGGACGCTCGCCAAAAGGCAAATGCCAATCGGAGCGAGCGGAAGTGCGGAGGCTTGAGGTCAAGGGCTCGTTGAAATCCGTTCAAATGTATATCGCTAGGGGAGGTATGGTATCTACCTGCCCTGTTCAAAGGCAATCCTTACTCCTTACCTTTTAGTTCGAATATGGCCCCCTTTGTAGTTGTTTCCCAATAGGGATTAAGGATTGGGATTGGCCAACTCTCCACTTTGAACAGGCCAGTCTACCACTTACAAGGGGTCTATATTGTGTTGCAAGCTTATATTCATGGTATACAAGCATCCATACCTTCAAAACCGCCAAAACCCGCACCTGAACATTCCCTGGATGAGAGGGCCGCAAAAAAGGCACAAGAAAAAGCCAGACCGGACAGGACAGGATGGGCTTCTGCCGGGATCCCAAACATGAAGACGCTAGCTCGCGTTTTCTTGCGGAAGATGCTCGAAAGAAATTAGCTCTTTTAGTACGAACCCAACTGGAGCAGAGATGGCTGCTATGCAACAAATCTGGTGGTTTATCACTGAGATCCTTGAGTTTCCCTTTGGGGCCCCAATAAATTGAATTCCACTTATACACGTCGTTTTTTTTCAACAGGGTCTGCTCTTAGGTGTTTTAACCCGGCGTTGCGTCAAAAGACGGTGGCAGGGCGGTGGAAGCTTTTGGACAACCCGAAAGGTCCTGGAAATCATGGACCCACCCAATTCCGTTTCGGCATCGGGCTGCGTCCAGGTCTCCCGGATTCGGAGAAGCCCCAAGCCAACGAAAAACACAGAACGCACTTGGCGCGTAAGTCTTTGGGACCGCGGCAAGGGCATATTCCAAAACTGGTTTTGTGAGTCGTGAAACTGGTTCCATGTGTTGCGTTGTGTTATAAACATATTTGACAGCAGGAAAGGACAACCGCCTTGAGTTCGAAAGGGCAGCAAGGAAGCAGGCGACCAGCCGACCGACCAGTGAGCAGGATTTTGTCCTCTCACAAATTCATTGCGTACTTGTGCTCCTTAAGAGTGTATGGCCAATTATTTAAAGTGTGCCAATCGATTTTCCGTATGTTTGTTTGGTTCAGTGGGTTCTGGCTTCCGCCAAACCACTGGCATAGAAGTTAATTATGTCCATTATGTTGCTTCTGTCCAAGTTAGGTGTTGTTACTAGAAGGGCCTCACCAGAAAAAGCGGCTGAAACGGGTGGGATTATGGCGGGATTGGCCAAAGGAACAGAACCTTTGTTTGTCTGTTTGTTTGTTTGTTTGTTTTCTTTGGGGGGGTCAAAAGGTTGGGTTGCCTTATCAAAACGAGGGGCTGGGGGGGCAAAGGTTTTTGACCAGCAGGACCTCTACAAGCAGTACGGGCCCATTGTGGATACCTCCATCCTCAGCGACCCCGCGGTGATGGTTTCCGACCCCCGGGAGTGGCGGAAGGTCTTCCAGCGAGAGGGCAGGCGATCGGGCGGGAAAAAGCCGGCCTTTTGGACCGGTTGGTTTTTCCTGGGCTCGGTCTACTTCCATTTGGTTAAGAATTATTTTCCCCTGTTAGTTTTGAAGGGAATCCATCACTACTGGAAATATGTTTTTTGAAGGGGACTTAAGTAAATGGAGGTCTACTTTTGGTCGAGGTCCCTGTAACCCTGTTATTTTTGTGTCCTTCCTTCGGGCAACTGAGCTTGCGCTCTGGCCATTGTTTTGATGGCCAACGATAGGAATCTGGAAGGCGCAAGTCTCTTCTTCCCCATTCGCGTGAGCAACTCTGGGCCCTGGCAGGTACCCCAAGGGCATCGTAGCTCGGCCATTGGACCGTCGGAGGAGTCGGCAGCGGGCGAACTTTTGGTCAGCTGCGGATTCGATTCCTCGTACGCCTGAAGACACACATGGCGCAAATGGATTTGGAGCATCTTGCGCTCGCTGCGGACGCACACGCAATCTTTTTGGGCGGGCTTATCCGCTGGCACAAGCAGCTTTCAAACAAGCCCCTTCCGGCGTCGTTCGATGGAATCTATGAAGCATTAAGTTGCTCAACTAAGACTTCCTTTCAAAGGCCAAATGAAAGGCTGGATTATAGCCAGCTCGGGCCATGTCGTTCAGATGTCCGGCGGGTGAGGTCATGAGCTGATGTCTTTGCTGTTTTGCTTCCGCTGTTAGAACCAACCCCGAAAGGGTCCCCTTGTTTAAAACGTGCACCGGCAATTTGTTTCCCCCCAAGAGGAAAGATCGAATCAAAGTAGCGCTCGAACGTCTGCAAGCCATCGACCTAAAAAGGGATGGTTCCTTGGGTTGCGATTCGAGGTTGGCAACTGGCAACTGAGGTCTCCGACCTTTGGATGACCGAGAAGGTGAACAAGAAGCACGGCTTCCCCACGTCCTCGCTGATGCAAGAGGGAAAGGAGTGGCAACAAGGCCGACAAGCGCTTCAGAAGGAGCGGGGCCAGGAATGTGTCAGGGTTACTGAGTCATCAAGGTGCAAAACGGGCAAACCGTGGCATGCCCAGACAAATAAGCGCAATTCTCCCTTGCTGTGATGCAAAGAGAATGATCATGTCCCATCAAGTGCGCCGCTTGCTCTAGAGCACGGGCTTGTGGGAATGGCGCAAAGCATGGAGAACATTGTTTGTGAAGGTCATCCTGTGTATACAATTGCTGGTCACAACCGCTTTGACTTGCCCCAGCTTAAGCTTGACATGTTCAATGTTCGCGTTTGCTTCTTCACTGCCCAAAAGCACCATTAAAAAACAAGGGGGTCGTCAATTTAGGGGCGACATCAGTGCCACCAGCAAATGTCCCTACAGGACATTTTTTCCGTGGCCTCGGCCACGTCCTATTGCGAGCCTGTCACAGACGCAGCTCAGCAGGTCATGGATGGCCTTAACATGAAGTTGGCCAAGGACGAGGTGGGTCTTTCGGACAAGCGCAGCTGCCATTCGGGAAACCACCGGTCTTCAACCCCAGCCCAACTTGTCAGGGCAAGTTTGTTGTCATTTGAATATAAGCCCGCTGCAGCTGGAAGTGGCTCATTCGGGCGTGGGGGGATGCTGTGTGAACTGCCGATTCCCTGTGCAAACAAGTCACAAGGCTGCGATGAGTCGCAGTTTGGTGAGCTCTCGTGTCCGGAGCATGATAAAATTCAGGTGAATGTACTGCAACTCTGTTCGCCACTCCTTCCCCATTTGGGTGTGTCACTTTTGGGCGTTCCTCCCCCCCCCAAAGAAAACAAAAACGGGTTTCCTTTGGCCGCAATTGAAACCCATCCCCAAAACCTCAAAATGACGCTGTCAGGGGGTGGACTTTGATGGTGTCATGGTCGACGCGGTGGCGGACGTCTTTACTGCGGCGGTGCTGGGCAAGCCCTTGGGCTTCTCCACAGGCCTGGCTACGAAACGAGCGACCTGCAGGTACCCAAAGAGACTAAAATAGGTACCCAAAAATGAGCAATCCCTTGGTCTTCTCCATGTGGCCATGGTTCAAAACCAATTGTCTTATTTTGGGATAGGTGCACCACCCATTTTAGTCTATTTTAGTGGGGATTGGGATGTTCACTGGGGGTACGGTATTTTGACCCATGGCCAAATAGGTACCCAAAAGTGGGCAGGCCCTTGGTCTTCTCCATGTCATCCACTTTTTATCTCCCAAGGAGTTTTTGGTTTGAGGCTTGGTACCCACGCTTTGGGTGGGTACAAGGGCAGTAAAAGGGACGACTCCCGAAATATTTAATACTTCCTTTGTATGAGGCAAACCCAAAGGGCCATAGGGCTGTCAGTTCTCATGGTCGCCTTGGCCTAGGTCCCCCAGTAGTGCCCTGTTACCCTTTCTTTTTTTGGGGCAGGGTTCCCCTGCTAAAGAAGACCGAACAAGTTCCGGTACCCTTCTAACCTCTCCAATCTGGCGGACCTAGTGACTGTCTCCCGAGAGGTTCGGGGGGCCCAACGCCAGGCGCTGCCACGGAGGCCCAGCGGCGCTGGGCCAGGGCGGGGATGCGCTCCATCGAGCTCACGGCCACCATGATGTTTCAGCCTCATATGAAGCGCCTGGGCACGGCCGTGGTTGTTGGGACACATTTTTTCGCATTTTTGATCCCCCATTCCAGGTCCCCCACCCCTTATGAGTAGGGGATCATTTTTGCTTGTTGTGGTTTAGTGGTTGAAATCCAAATCCGCTGAACTGCCAAGAATGGAATGTTTGCTCCCCTTCCAAACGTCAGCCCAGTGGGCAGCACGGCAACGGACGCCTGGGCAGCTCTTGCGACGGGGGGGTCTCCTTTTCCCATTTCTGGGTTTTAGTTTGTTTCGGGGTCAAAAGTGGCTGGTAGCAACTGTTGCGGGCCACGAGCTGTAAAGCCCATGGCCTTCACATCTCTAGCCCCCAGTGTTTTCAGGGCAAGGCTTTCAACCATGGCCTCAGTTGTTCGGTGGACCCGTTTTCCTCCTTTTTTTGGTGGCTGCCCCACTAAAAATTGTCTTCCCCAAAAAGGGTTCCCTTTTTTTCCCAGGGTCACTGAACAACTGAGTGGCCTTTTGGAAGGAAGAAACAAGAGCTGAAACATGTTGAACACTGCGCAGGCTCCCTCGCACGAACTGATCTTTTGCTCAGAACGAGCGGATAGAGCAAGGGTTGGAGACATAATTTTGTGCACATTGAGAGTGTGGAATGGGCGATGCGAAGCAAACAAGAGAGTGTTTGAGCAATGATGCTTCAAGAGCTACGAGCAAGTAAGTGCCTTGGGGAATGGTTGTTGGCTTCTATGAGCAGTAACCTATGGCTCGGTAGAGACACCCTTAGTCATTCGCATTTCTTTGGAACTTTGAGTACGGCGGTTTCAAGGGGGAGCCAGCTTTGCGGTCAGTTTGGCTTGTCGTCAACATGCTGCACCTTTATTTGAAGTCTGCAAGTTTACTGCCGTCGTGCAAACAACTCGTGCGACTGCCCATGCATGGGCCCAACATGTTCAATGCTCAGTCCACTGCAGTTAAGCATGTGACACAATGTGGTTGTGTCACTTTTTCATTTTTGGACAGTACCCTGAAGGGAATCCACAACCCAGAGATTCCAAGTACCTTCTAAGGAGGTACTGGAGGACATCTTTTCATTTCCCAAAAGCCATCATGAGGTACCAAGAAACCCCCTGGCAAAGGAAGCCATCCGATCAGATCCCTTGGCACGGATTGGCATCCCAGGATCTGGCCAGAGGCCTTCCAACCTTACCGCGAGTACGAGGAGAGCTCCAGCACCAGCCGGCACGTCGTGTTGTAAATCCGCCATTTTGGGAGATCCCCAAGTGCAGGAGTCCTATTTTTGAGGTCAGATCCATTTTTTGGATCCCAAATTTCAGGAGCGCCCTTCTTTTTGCGTCAGATTAGCAAGTCCTACATCGCGCAGAGAACCATCGCATTGATTCTACAGATGCGTGTCTTTGTGCGCTGGCGATGGTGCACGAATGAGTTTTGCACCCCGTGCCGGCAGCTTATGCGAGTTCCGCAGGTCTAGCAGGGCGGCACAAACACGTGGATTTGGCTGGGATCCGTGCAGTGCAGCATGGATGGCAGTTGGAGTGTGAAGGCGTTTTGCTTACTCAACGCGATTCGAAGCGGTCTTTTTTTCCATTGCATGGGGAGGCAGGTTGCTGCAGACTCGCCGTTCTTGCCATGCTTGCAGCCATTTCCGCAACAGCAGTAGCGGCAGAGGACAAGCAAAGATGCGGGCGCGAGTGAGTCCCGAAATGTTTGCCAAAAATACGTAATGCTTTCGAACATGGCGCTTTCCAACGCCTCCGCATCTTATAAGGAACTGCGATTGGGTGGCTTCAATTTTGGCCAAGGAAGAAGGCATGGCCGCAAATTCAAGCCCTACTTTGGACCTGGCGCTCTGTGTTTCGCTCCTTAAGGTTTTCCCTTAAGCTGAGGGCGGCAGCCGAATAAGGTTTGTAGCCATAGGGAAGCGATTGGCAGATGCAACAGTCCTTTGAGAGGAAACGCGCACGATATGTGCGATGAGTTGCTGTGAACCCGCCTGGAGGCTTAACAAGGTCGGCCCCAAAGGATCGTGGGAATTCATGATTGTTTTGTTCGCGGGTCTGCAGTTGTTGTTCGCTTAGCATTACACTCGCTTTGGCGGCCTAAGAAGTTGCATGTTTCGGCCCGGACTTGTAAGCGTGGTTGTCGTATGGGGTCTAAGGGCTGGATTATTTGGCATGAGCCCTAAACTAATATGGCTTTTGGTGGCTTTGGTAGGGTATGGAACCCCTCACTACATGTCTCGCAGCTTTAAGGGCCGTGCACCTGCTCCACCTGGCTCCAGGAGCTTATGGGGGACATGGTGCGGACCACTACGCAGCTGGTAGAGGAAACCGGGGAAAAAGAGGAAAGACAAGTCCGATGCGCGCACAGGAAGCAGACTGGTGCAAATGTTTTGGCACCGAAGTCTGGCGGGGCTTCGACGCTTTTCAACCCGAAAGTGTAGCGAAGGGTTTTTCTTGTAAAATCGGTTTGGGAGTTTGCGCAAGTGATGTTGCAGAGAGATTGCGCCGAGATCTCGGACTCATGTGGCAGAGAGAGTGCGGAGCGAGACGCAGATCGAAGAAAGTCATTGAGAGATTCCAAGCTAATTCTTTATTTTCCAGCAGAAGAGCAGCAGAAGCAGGGTGGCAGAAACTCCCTTGATTTTCCAGGAGACCATCGAAAGCTACAAGGACTTCAGCGGCCCAGAGGATGAGTTGCCCTATGTGGTGCGGGTGGCCAGACGCGGGGAGCTTCCCAGCGAGACCTTAGCCCATGAACCACGGCAGTTGGCGTTCGCCGGTTTCATTTTTGGTCAACCAGCAGGACAATGAACTCGGTTGCTTCAAAGCGGAGCTGTGAACTGTCTTGTTTTCCAATTTCGGTCCACCTCTCAAGCTCTTGCTTCATGTCTGGTTGCCATATATTGCCAATTTGTAAAGACACGAAGGTTCAATGGGCAATACCCACCTCGCCTTCTTGATTTGCCATTTGGCAACGGTTGGGAAAGGTCCCAGCTGAGCACATCTGAGCACTTTTGTATCCGGGTCCTCTGGGGTGAGTGAAGCTGATGAAGACGTGCTCCAAGAGACTCACGCATCATGTAAAAGGGCCCGGGGAGCAAAAACCGTTGTGGAAAAGGGCTAAGAAAGCCTGGCAGATTCAAGAAAGCCTGATTTTGACTTTCTGAAGGCCTTCGGCCGTGCAAATGCCGAATGCAGGGCGAATTTCAAAGGTTAGCGAGTATGGAAAGATAGGAGTGGTCCAGGCACTCCAGGCGTTCAGAGATATGTGGTGTCACAAACAACATTGTGAAGTGTCGTTCTCGGAAGATGTTGTAAATGGCTGAGCAACTGATTTATTCAATGCTAACTCTCAAACATCATGTGCTGTGATTGGTTGGCCTGACCGCATCATGGCAACCGTTTGCATGAACATTCGACTTGCTTTGGTTTTAGCCACTGGTCAACCAGCAGCTTCAATCGTTAACCACCCTTACAGTGTTGCCGAACCCGGAAAATCAAGTCGGCATCACCGGCGTGCCAAGGAAGTGCAGGCCATTGTTGTGGCGGGGCTGGACACCACCTACCATGTCCTTCTCTGGAACATGCTGAACCTCGCCCAGTTTCCGCACGCGCAGGACGGATTTTTCTTGGCTCAGGAGGGAAGCCGCTATAAAGATCTGGGCGCGGGCCTCGCAGGCGTAAGAGGAAGAGACATGAGAAGGTCCCTCAGTACTACCCCCTTCTAACGCTTGTGTTGGGGAGGGTCCCTCTACTAACATAGACCACAGAACAAAAAAGTTGGTACCCTTATTCTAACCTCTCCATGAGAGGACCTAGATAAAAAAAAAGGCAGGTGCCTGCAAGCAAGACAGCAATGACGAGGGTTTTTGCTTTGCTTTCCAGCGCCTGGCCCTTCAGGTAGCATACCTGAGTTATATAGATTTCTCTTCACGACACATGCCAACCCTACCGTACTACCCTGGCATTTCTCGTTGTAAATGTGCTGCGGGAAAAGGACGTTTCCGGGCTTGGCTTTTTGGCTTTACACCAACAATGTGCTTCAGATCCAATACGGGGGCTGTACATAGAAGGACATGTTGTAAAAAATGTGCTTTGGAAATCGCGAGCCTACAAGGTGGTTGCAAGAAGGGATCCGATTGGCTTGCACGGCAACGAGCGCGAAGCACGGGGGTTGTGCGCAAATTCCCTTGACATTGCCTGCACATCATGGTTAGCTCCAAGTTCCTGATTTCGAAATTATTTGGCTACTGAAGCTTTGACGCTGCATCTACTCAGGAGATTCTTGGAATCCAAGATTTGGATGTCCTTCCAAGGACCAAGGTTCCCAACATCTGTCCTTTTAAAGCCATCCAAAAAGAGGTACCCAATTTTGAGACACACCCCAACCGGGAATCCATTTGGGTCCCTTCGCGTCCCAAGACTCTTTCCCTTTCGCTAGGAGGCCCTCCGTGAAGAGGTGTTTCGTGTCTTGGGCCCTTCTGCGCACTTCACCCGCGACAAGCTGTCGGAGATGCCATATTTGAAGGCCGGGCGTTTTTCTGGGGGAGATATGGCTGTGGGTCAAAACCAATGGTACCATTTTGGGGTAGGTGAATTCACCACCCATCTTAGTCTATTTTAGTGGGAATTGAATCGGATGTTCACTGGGGGGTAACCGATTTGGATTTTGACCCATGGCCATATGGGAAAATAGAGGGAAACACCTAGTGTAGCCTCCCTCTTTCAGGGGTCCCTGCCGTTCAAGTCGATTTTTTCGGGGAAGAGGTTCTAAGATTTGAGGCGGGCAGGCGTGGACCCACAGCCATGAGCCAGCTTTAAAGAAGAAACAACTGGCTGGAACAAGGTGGGGTCAAGAGATATGAGGCAAAAACACCAAGAAATGAGGCAAAAAAACGCAGCCAGATGCGAGCTCGTACTTGTTTACCGAGAGAGCCAGGCACAAAGATTTCCCAACAAACACAGCCAGGTGACGACCTACTTTTGCCACCCCCATTTTCTTGCTGGGGTCACGACGGAGAGAGCCAGGCACAAAGATGACGCTATGCCCTTGTGTCATCTTCAATTGTTTCAAACCATTGGGGCAAGAGAGGCGGCCGAGCCAAATGCAAAGGTGCTTGGGAAGACTGGTTTCGTGGTAAACAACCAGTGTTTTTGCTCTTTGCCAATCCACTCACTCGAGAAGCGTGCAGCCTTGGACCCGGACATCGCATGTTGCGCCGCGGGTCAGCAAATCGGAGCAAAATGGAGCCTGGGGAAAGGTTGGGTCAGGCCTAGCTTATTGCCTACCCTGACTGAGGTTTTCTGTAGAGCTATATAATATTATATAATAATGCATAATAATATGTACACAATATGCATAGCCTTTGTGGGGTGCAGAAATATGATGCAGAATCCAAACATTACAACATGTTCTGTGCGCAGAGCATGCTGAGACCGTAGGACTTGTTTCGGTCGATGGGATCTGTGAAAACAGAAAACCTGAGGCGCTGATGCGGGAGACCCACCGCTTCAGCCACCCGGCCTCGCTGTTCACTTACCGCTTTCTGGACGAAGATGTGGCGCTCTGTGGCTACAACGTGCCAGCAGGCCCAGGGAGCGCATGCATCCTAACGGCATGGCAAGCGGAGAGCTTGTTGGTTCATGTGACGATGCAACTCATGGAGCTCATTGCTCAACCCCAGTTTATTAACAGGGGGTGTTCCAATTGAAAAGTAACCTGATTCCAACCACTAGACCTCCTATTTAGAAACTGGGGCTGATTAACATTGCGGTCAAAACGCACTTGTAGCCCCCCAAACCGAAATTCATCGCGCAATTGTATGGGTATACAGTAACTACATCCAGATCTTATCCTGCGCCGAGGGACGCGGATCATGATGATGTCAGAGGGGCTGCAGAGTGACCCGGCGCTGGTGGAGGATCCCGAGAAGTTCCGACCAGAACGCTTCCTGCCAGAGGCGGGCTTGCAGGAAGGGGATGTTGGAACTTCTGCAGGAAATCCTGCAGGATAATCTGCAGGAAATGACCACAAACGCCTTTCTGCACATTTGTTTTTCAAAAAACAAAACGTGGTGTACAGGGAGCAAAGTCCACATCCTGTGTTTTTCTTAATGTTCAATCTTTCCCTGGGCCTTTCAAGTATACAATCTGTATGATCCTCCCTTTGGCCTATTTTGAAGTGGCAGATTAGGATTGACCAAGTCTCTACTTTCAGCCAAGACATACGCAGTGTGGGGCCAACCAATTCTTTTAACGTGTTGAAGCCATTGATTTAAAAACAACCACTCACTTTCTGAGTTCCTGGAAATTAGTCCCGTTTTGGGTTTGGACCAGTTTAGTGATAAATGCAAGCAAATCCAGGATTTGTTGTTGGCCAATCCACTTGCTCGGAACCAAAACATGCTTCCGGGGCTTGTTGAAGCATGGCGAAATCCAGCAGCCATTTCGGAGGCGGTTGAGGCGCGCAAGACCGACCCCTTGAAGTCCTTGATAGAGCCTCGGGCTGCACGTAGAAGCAGATGGGTTCGGGCGGCGGGGGGGGAGGGGAAAAGGTGCATTTCTCATTTGCCCGGGTTTCGGCGTTCCGAGAAAATCGCGGGGCTCCAAAAACAAGACAATCCACCATGTGTAGATGGAGTCTCCATGACCCTTAAAAAATGGGGTCATTACCCAAAGTTAAGGGGTCATGGACCCATTTGTTAAGGGTCATGGAGACTCCAGGTAGATGGCAGGGAACATGACAGGGGATGCCCAACAGGGCTGCAGGGAGCATGACCGGGAAACCGATTCGAAGCGTGTACGATGTTGCCACACCAAACCGGCAAGCAAACCGGCAAGACTACTCACGCGGAGGTTAAGAATGGTTTGAACGAATCTTCGTACTCGAGGCCGTTGCTGTTCTGGCACAGCTCACTTCGGGCGAAGGATGTTTGGCCGGGTCTCAGGAAAAGCATTGCATCCCAGCAACCAACGAGAAAAAGTGAGGTCTGCAGCATGCATGTTTCCTTGGGCACGGTTGAAACATCATCCAAGGGCGGGCCCCTTTTAAGCAGATGGCGGGGAGCAGTGGGCATGCCGTCCAAGCACGAGTATATACTGCCATGCCACACCTTGAACCTCCAACCTCCTGCGAGGATACCGAGCACCCTGAACGAATCCAAGCACGATACTGCCTAGGTCGCCCAGTGCCCTTTCTCACCCCCCTTCTTTTTGGGGGGGTTTGGGTTCCCTACTAAAAAATAGACCCAAAAACGGACGAACATGAAAACCCTCGGGCGCCAACCCAGCCCAAGCTCTCGAGAGGACCCAGCTGCCATTCCATCCCTTGAAGGGCCATGGGCCTAGCATGTTCGACAAATATCACCGTTGGTTGGTTGGATTTCCAGGCTCAAATGTGTCTTGCGGTGGAAAAAATGGGAGAGCAGCTCGTTCTCTGTGTTTTTTCAGATGGCTCTGGGTCAAAACCACCCAGAGCCTATTTTGTTACTGGAACCTGACCGATTTGGCCTTTGGTTCATGGGATGGCCAAGTTGGCTCGGGCTGCCGGGGCCGCCGGCCAGGGCCCCATGCCTCGACCTGAGGACCACAAGCTCCTGGGCACGCCCTTCAGCTTCGGGGCGCGGATGTGCCTGGGGGCGCGGCTGGCGGACATGGAGATCATGACGCTGCTGGCGAAGTTCACCGCCTGCTTCGACGTCCAGCTGGCGCCCAACCAGCGCCTCGGGCACGAGGGCCAAGGTTGCCAAGGTTGCCAGCGAGTGGGACGAGTTGCGGGGTTATGGGGTGCCACTAAGAAAGAGGGGGAGGGGGAGGAGGGGAGGAGGGGGAGGAGGGAGGAGGGAGGGGGAGGAGGGGGAGGAGGGGAGGGGGGAGGAGGGGGAGGAGGGGGAGGGGAGGAGGAGGGGGGGAGGGGGGAGGAGGAGGGGGAGGAGGGGGGAGGAGGGGGAGGAGGGGGGAGGAGGGGGGAGGAGGGGGGAGGAGGGGAGGGGGCAAGGAGCCCAAGTAAGCCTTTCTTAGGCCCTTCATAAGCCCCCCTCGGGGGAACAAAGTATGGAACACTCTCAAAAGGCTTTTGGCAGTAGCAACGACGGCCATGGCGTAGTGGCCTAGCAGAACTTCAAAGAGGAAGAAGTTGAGTGGTTTGAAGGCCATTTCACCAAACCACCAATCCAAGAAAATCGCCAAACAACGAGGAAAGCTGAATGGTTGGGTTCCCCTCAAAGTGATGAAGTCACGAGAAATTGCCCATTGCACAGACAAGAACTTGGTCTAAATTGGTGGTTTGGGGGCTGCATGTCTGGTTTCACCAGGACCTGGGAAAAGGTCGCCAAGACTATGGCAGCACCGGAACCCTCACCCAAGGCCGGCCGTCAGAGTGAGGTGAGAGTCGGGTTGAAGAAATTGCGAGCGGCGCGTTTGGTGAGAAATTGCCATGGGTGTTGGGCTTGGGGAGGATGGTCGGGATTGGGATTAATCGGTAGAGGGGATTCACTCACTTCCCTGAGTTCATGTTGCCACCTTTTGGGCTTGGACCATGTGGTAAATGCAATGTTCCAGGACCTGTTTTAGGCCAATCCACTCGGGAAGTGAGAAGTACCGTGGATGCTGGGAATCCAAGTTTCGCGCCACCGTTCACTCTTCAAGTACCAACAAACAAGGGTTTTTTGAGAACGGATTGCGTCACAGGCGGACCTGCAAACTTTTACCCGAAGGGGGGTCCCCTCTCCACAAAGACACACACACATGAAGCGGAATCTGAAGATCTGATGTTCCAACCTCAGATGCGGACCAAGTCCAGAGAATTGTCGCAATGTGATTTGCAGGAATGAGTTGGAACCGCAAACTGAAGCATTTCCTGTGGGAATGCAGGGTCCATTCTCAAAACCCCTCGTTTGTTGCTATGCATGGTGAATCACACGGCATGCAGACTTTCGAAAGTGGAGCAGGGAAGCCAACATGGGGCAAGGACCGCCAGATCCTTGTTTCTGAGGGAGCTTCAGAGCCGATGATCAAAACGGTGGCGGGGGACGGATGTTTGAACAATCATGCTGACCCCTATTTGATGATACGCCCCCCCCCCCTTACTGTTAAGGGGGCTCCCTCTGAAGAAAGGATTCCCCACTAAAAGGGACCACTCTTAATAAAAGGGGGATCATAGGTGTCCGTTTTAGCTTAATTTTAGGTTTCTTTTTTTCTCTTTTTTTTGTTAAATAGATGGCACTGGTTTAGATGGGGTTTGTTCCATTTCCCAGGGAACCCCGAATCCTTTTTTGACCAACAGGCCATGCGGGGGATCTTTTTCTCGGGGAAGCCATCGTCTCCGCCAGGTGATCTTTCGAGCCCGTTGAGCGCGTGCAGCTCGGATCGATCCGGATCGATCCGCGATCCGATCAAGCGGTGCTCGTGAAATTCTGGAAAGCGGCTCTCAGGAAAGGTCAAACATGGTCAAACCCAAAGGGCGGCCCAAAACGTGTTTTTTCCCCCAAATCTCAGGAAAGGTCGAAACGTGTTTTGTTTTGTGTTTCTTTTTTTTTCTTTTGCATGGCCGGTCTTTGGTGTGACCCGGCCCCAACGTGTCCAAACTTCTTCTTCTTCCTGCATGGCCGGTCTTTGACCCCAAAGTGTCCTTGCTTTGGACACTTCGTGGCTTCTCCACAAAAGGTGTGATGGACCTTTGGCTTGGGGCTTGGAGCTGCTATGCTGAGTGGATCTTGGGATGTCAGACACGGCACTGGTCGTTCCAATGCAAAAGGCCTGTTTGGGCCAGGAGTTTTGTGTCCGAACCTCTCCCTGGCTCGTTGTCCCAAAATCACCCGTTCAGTTGGCAAGATTCAAAGCTTCCCAACTAAATTCGCCCAATCATTCTTCTGCCCATATCGCGGGGTAAATCGAGCTCGGTCGGTCTTTTGGGTTTGGGTTGGGGAAGTGGGACCGGTGAGGGCCGAGACAAATGAAAAGGGTTTGGAATGGTCTCACTTCCCGAGTTCCTGGACTTACTTTTCGGGTGAGTATTTGAGTGGCAAACAACAAGTTTGGACTTTTGTTTGGGCAATCTGTGCAGAAAGTGAGCAATACACATTGTGATGATGTTTGTGTTTTAAGTATTTCCCTAGGTTTTGAATGGATCCCACGGCTTTGAACCGAACAGATGGGCTCCCCTTCATGGTGGCCAGTTCAATTTTTTGACGAGCACAGCTCGGTTTGTTGTTTGGCTCGAATGGACATGGAGAGGGCATGGAGACCGACATGTTCCTCAGATGGCACACGGGAAATCATTCAACGCATGAAGGAGTGCCACGTTGTTCCCCAGTGAGGCACGGGGGTTATGCTTCCTAGTTGTGTGGAACTCCTGGCAGGTGCGTTGGAGCAGCGTGTGTGTTTTCCATGGTCACTTGGACAAGATCCCCCTTGACTTGATTAATTGTGTGATTGGGGACAGGAATCTTTGTCAAAATAGAAAAGCTCTCCCCATCCCCCTGCCCCTCTCCCTGCTGTAGTCTCGCGCTTCTTTGTGTGTTTTGCTTGGCGGGTTTTCCGGTTCGAGCTATTTTCCTACCGAACGGGTCACCCTCTTTGAGTTGCTTCAAATGGGTGTGTCTTTTTTCGGCCCCCCACCCAAACCTCAAAATGGTTGTGCTCCTGTTGGTTTCGTTTGAAAAACAACGAAAAAAACAGGAGCCCCCGCAAAAAAGACACACTCAAACAGGGCAGTGGGGAATGACCACTTTTGTGCCACAACAGAAAGGGCTTCCCAAAGACTAATTTGATCATAGAAACGGGGAATCACAGAAGTGGTTTGATAAACCTCTTGATCCACAACCCTGCACTCAAATGATGCCCGGAACTGAGGTGAGGCCGTACCTCTCACAACCTGGTTCCCCTTAATTCGCCAGCCAGGGCGTCTTTGCGGGAGCCATGCGGTATGCGGCTGGAGTTTGGTTGCCCTGCCCTCGAGAGCCCTCTATTTCAAGTGGCTTGGACGAAAAGAAATGATTGCCCTGCATGCCAGCAAACCTTTGCCTAACTTTCTTGCATGTTGTGTCAACACGGATCCCATTCTTAAATGAACCACAGAAGGCAACTGACCCCGTTCAGCACGTTGTTTTGGAGCATGTCAAGTAACGCGTGAGTCACGTGTCGATGAATTCACAGAGGTGTTTGCCAAGCTAAATCTTGGGGATGAAGAGCATCCAACAGCTGGCTTGTGTTGCGCGTCCGGATCGGATGCTCAGCATGTGCCCAGCCATCGCCCTGCTCGCCTTTTTTTCGGACGGCCAGGGCGGATGTGGAAATCCCAATCCTCCAGTGGTGCCCGTTGCTCTCTTCCATTGGAAGCCGAAGCCAGGAGCGTCTGGGTAGGAGGCTCAGAAGCCGGAGCCCTTTGAACTTAAACCCCCAAACAACAGTTCCCTTTGCTGAGATCCACTGGGGGTTTGGGCCATAGATTTTGCACCAGAGACTTGCCAAAGCGAGTTCTGTGCCAGCTCGCTTTCAAAGCACGCGGCAAATCACAACAATCAGCCTAGCGTGCTTTGAGCCATCGTCGTGCTCAGCATTTTTCGTCGCGCACACCGGCTGCCGATCAGCGCGCAAACCCGCACGGTTCCAAAGACCGCGGAGATGCAGGGATTGTTCAAGGGCTGCTTTGAAGGTGTTCTCAAAAACACCTGTTGCAGGGGGCCTTTTTTTTGTACCTCAAGGGATGGCTTGTATTTGGTCCTCCTGTAAAAAAACCTGAAACCAGCAGGACCGCCAACAGGGGCGAGGCCTTGTATTTCCCCATTTGCCTTTTTGGGGTGGCCAGTGATTAGAAACCCATGAGTCATGTTAAAAGGCTGCTCTCCTGAGAGCCTGGTAGGATCGGAACAAGTGGGCAAGTTTGGCAGGCCCCATTCCGACTTTGTCGCCCCTCGATGGGAGTTCCAGCTACTCGGCCGAAGCACACTTGGTTTGGGCGGGTGCCAAACACGACAAGCCCATGTTCTCAATACCACGATTTCGTCAAGCTGACTAAACCATGAGGGAATTGTCCCAACAGCAAACCCAAACCACAAACCACTGTGCTGCAAATCGCAGGACGTTTTTTGCTTTGCTGCCATGATTTGCGAAGTGTCCGTAGCTTTGGTCGATGGTGGGCACGAACTCCTGCTGCGACTGGGGCAGCTGCTTTTTTCGGGAGGTGCACTAACTTGCTACTTCACATACATTTGGGTATCATATTTGCAAGGCTGTCCCTTGATTTGTTCAAAGTTGGTCTCAACAACGAACCCCAAGAAAATTGTTTAAGTTTCCAAGAGGAAACCAAACAGGGCATGGCTATTTCTGTTTCTTGTCCAGACCCAGCATCACGCAATAGTTTCATGACGACGTAGTGGCAAACATGTATCCCGCAATGCCCTGATTGACTGTCAGCAGATTCATCGTTTCGTGGAATTGATGGAGTTAGTGGCAACATTGACTTGGCCATGAAACTAGAGTGGAAGCCCACTTGCCCTTCCGATGCACCCGAATTCTTTCGGGGCAAAGGATTCAAAGACATGAATGCAGCAGGGTCAAACTGTTAGTTTAAGCTTTAGGTCGGGATGGTCGTGAACCCCTTGATTGCAAGGGTCTGCAGGGTGCCATGGTCATCCCACAAAAGAAGACTAGGCCATTCTGGGCATATCCGCGCCCCTCGAGAAGGCCCATGCCCCTCATTTCGAGGGTTCTCGTTGGTTTGCCTTTGCATCATTCTCGCTTGGGCGGGTATTTGTTTTTCCTTGAGAAAACAGGGGCCTCTCAAGTCGGTCGTTGGCTTCACCTTTCGTAAGAGGAAATCCCCTTTGTTTTGGGTAAGGACCCCATTTTTTAAGGGTCATGGAGACTCTAGGAACGTTTCCTTTCTCACCCCAGTGCAAATGTCACCTTGGGGCTCTTGGGTAGAAAGCCCTTAGGTTTCTTGTCACGGGAATTCCGGACCCAACCCCTGGTTGAGTAGTATAGGGGAGTCGGGGTTCATCACTTTTGGCGGGGGACACACCCTCTTTTCGTAGGATGGGTTGTTGAATCCGGAGCAGGGTTATGGGAGCAAGGGGTGTATATATCCCCACTTCTGTGATACAAGTGAATCCCCTCTCAAAAAAGGGGGATGAGTCTTTGGGAAGCCCTTTTTGTTGTATCACAGTCAATTCCATTTCCACCACAGCCCTCATCCGGAGTCTCAAAAAAGACGGCCAGTCTCGACGCCTCAAACTCAAGCGCCGCTCGCAGGTCCGCTCGCTCACCCCGGGCTGCGCGGAGATCTATTTGACTGGGCGAAGGGAAAAAATGCCAAGCGCTTGGGGCAAGACGCGACGGGATTCTCTCAAACGGGGCTCTGCAGATGTCCCTGGACGGGTCTGGGCTGATCGATTTTCCCTTATGGATTTGTTTCGGTTGATCCAAGGCTCCAAAACGCGCGTTGATCACTTGTGCTTATATAAATTGAGAGGCCCTGGGCTTCTTTTTGCGAGGCAGGACCCGCTGGTGTAACAGAAACGACCTACAGTTGAATCATAGGTCATCTATCGAGAGCACACAGGATGGAACATTCAAGCAAGGGACGGATATGGTTTGCTGCCATTGACTTGTGTTCCGCGCCCAGCACTTGAATGTGTGGTGCAAGGGTTTTGCCACCTGTAGGACTTTGATTTGGCGGAAAGCAGGGACATGAATCCATGGCGGGGCTTTTCTTGGTGCAAAGCTGTCAGCTTCTCATGGTAATCTTTCCATGTGCGTGTGTTTGCACGAAACGGGTTCACGGATTGGGGGGATCAGTGAGAGTAGGACATGTCCTAGACGTCCTAACTTGAAGTGAACCCTAGGCTACTAGGCTCCAGGCATTTAAATTGGCGCTGCCTCGTATAATTATACAGCTACGCAGACGCGTATCTATATCGCAGCTTTGCAGTTGCAACCCATGCAAATTTGGAAGTTATCCTGAAGCAAAGGATGGGGTTCATCTCAAGCCATGTACCGACTTGAGCTTGAACCACTGATCTGTTCAAACATGTTCAAGCAAGAGCTTCCGTTTTGCGTCGAATGGATGAGCAAATGTTTGCAAGCATCGCCTGTTCAGGCCATGTCACCTTGGCTTCATGTTAGTCTGGCTGTGGGGAACTCTGACATCCGCCGCTTTGGTGGCTGATGTCTTTGAAACCACCTGTGAGGATCAGGGGAGAAACAATTCCTTTGGACATGTTATCTCTTTGTTTAGCGAGCTTGATTCGGGGATACGGGGGGCAAAACCCTCCATATGAAACGGATTCAACAACTGCGGATTTGTGAATTGGGTTTGTCCCATCTAAGAGCCAAGGGACCCCGCCCCCACCCCATGCGTGAAGGTTGTTTTTCAGCTGCTGCAATGGCCGGGATGAGGTCCGTGAAACATCGTTGCATTTTCTATTTGCGCCGAGATTGACGGGGTGTTTTCTGGTGTTGGTGCGGCCAAACCTCGCTTCGCGAACCTTTCAAGGGTGACTCACATCCATGCCGAAGCGGCCTAAAGCTTGAGACAGATCCATGTCAACCAGCAGCCGGATGTTCGCTGCTCCATGTGGGGCGGTTGAAACTCCCACACAAATCGCCCTTTTTACCTTTTCACCTCCCGTCCAGTCGAATCAGTTTTTCACCCCAAGCTTCACCCCTTGCGACTTCTGCTCGGAAGAAAGTTCCAATCCGCTTGAAGCCCATGGCGCTGCAGCTGCGAGTGGTCACCTTAAAGGGCAAGAGCCTCCAGTGCCTCGGCGAAGATCGAGGTCGGCGCCTTTTGGGGGAACCCGACCTTGCGAGCGGGTTTTCGGGCCCCAAGGAAGCTTTAGGGTACCGACCTTGCGAGTGGGGTTCTGGGGCCCCAAGGCCGAAGGCCCCGGCGTGTTTTTCATTTGGAGACCGCCCGGCTTTTTTGATCCCCAGGGCCATTTTCCTAGGGGGAGCGGGTTTCCCGTTAAAACCGACAAGCAAAGCGGGGGTGCCGTTTCTTGCGGGGTGCCGTTTCTGTCTTCCCAGGGCCGTCCTGTTGGCCCAAAACAGCCAGAAAATCGTCGTGCCTTCCAACCGTTTCACAAAAATGAGACCTCCAGTTTGTTTGATCAAAGCCGAGGAAACCAGGGGTTGGAGAAGTTGGTTGAGTTAGAGTTAAGCCAAGTATAGCTTTGGCTCGGCTTAAGCCTTGATATCAAGGTTCACTGAAACTAAGCATTTGGGGATGCTGAAACAGCTGAGGTCCAGGTTGTCGTGGGGAGAGCGCAAAGTGAGATACGGGCGGTCCCAGAAACCAAGTTTCCGCATTGGACGTGGGAAGCTTGGTGAGTACCCTCAATTTAGTGATCCTGACTTTCCTTTTAGGGCTAAAAGGTTGTTTGTGTTGGTTCAGTTCTTTTTTCGTCCTTTTTTCCAATTTTAAAGGGGGGAGGCGGGGGCGAAACACGGTCAGCTTGTTGCTGTACCTTTTGGGTTGCACAGATCTGACCTGACCCTTAGGTTGGGCGCAAGCCCGGCCGAGACTGCCGCCAGCCTACTGGCGCGGGTGAAAAGCGCGGAGGTTGGGATCTCGAGGAGATGGCTGCCATACTCAGCTTCCAAGTTCGTGGTTTTGGACGTCCAAACCTACCTGGAGTCTCCGTCTGACCATGGTTGGTCATTCTCCAAATAACGGGGTCAGGGACCCATTCTTAAAGGGTCGTGGAGACTCCAGGTCCCTTTCCCATTTGGTTTCGACAGAAACCAGGGCTCAAATCCTAAACCGCAGGGCTCCAAGCCACAAAGCTTTTAGGGGAAGTTGACATGTGGATGGACGCAACATCCGCTCGCGCGCCACGAAATGAAGACATAGTTGGAACCGTTGCTTGTGGATTTGCGGAGGAATTGAATCATTTTGGGGATTCTAGGTGGTGCGAAATGGATGTCCAGCCACAGGAGCAATGGGATCCGTTGCAGCCTCCATTAGCGACAAGTAGGGCCACTGACCATCGATGGCCATTTTTCATGGATACCCTTGCTGTTGCTATGGCTGTAACTCAGCATTACATGGGACATACCTATTGCCATACCCTTGAATATGAAGGGGAATTTTCATGGGAGCATTGAGGTATACTTAACAGCTGGCACGCTCAAAAACCTGGCATGACTCTTGACTCACGTGCAAGCAAAGCATATCCGACCGGAGCTTTGGCCATTTGGTTTGAGGATTTGCGGGGTTCCCATTCAGTGCCAGAGCTAACAGCAGCTACCAGAGGCATGAACAGCCTGCTCAGACAAACACCGGCTTCACAAGAATCACCCGCAATGGGCGCCCCAGTGTCAATAGCCATTGGTTGATTGTTCTTGATCTGTATTTCGGGTGTTGCCTTTTGACGGGCGTCTTATCATGATTTGTTCCCCACATCTTTGTGTGGGGTTCTTACTTTTTCCGCTCGTCGTCCGCGCGCCGCGTCTCCTCCTCCTTCTCCCGCTCGTCTCCGTCACTCACTCACTCACTCACTCACTCTCACTCACTCACTTACACTCACTCAACTCACACTCACTCACTCACACTCACTCACTCACACTCAGTCACTCACACTCACTCACACTCACTCACACTCACTCACTCACACTCAGTCACTCACACTCACTCACACTCACTCACTCACACTCACTCACACTCACTCACTCACTCACTCACGCTCACTCACACTCACTCACTCACACTCACTCTCATTCACTCACTCTCATTCACTCACTCACTCACTCACTCGCTCACTCACTCACTCACACTCGCTGACTCACGGCAGCTGTCTAGAGGGACAGGATGTTGTCGCGCGCGCGGCGGGGGGCGTGCGAAATCGTGGCAGGCGCAGCACTTTGGCGATGCCGTTGCGAAATCGTGGCAGGCGCAGCACTTTGGCGATGCCGTTGCCGAAGTCGTGGCAGGCGCAGCATTCTGTGCATCTGGGTGTGTGTTTGTGTGGCAGGGGTCGCATTCGGCAGCTGTCTAGAGGGACAGGATGTTGTCGCGCGCGCGGCGGGGGGTGTGCGAAATCGTGGCAGGCGCAGCACTTTGGCGATGCCGTTGCGAAATCGTGGCAGGCGCAGCACTTTGGCGATGCCGTTGCCGAAGTCGTGGCAGGCGCAGCATTCTGTGCATCTGGGTGTGTGTTTGTGTGGCAGGGGTCGCATTCGGCAGCTGTCTAGAGGGACAGGATGTTGTCGCGCGCGCGGCGGGGGGCGTGCGAAATCGTGGCAGGCGCAGCACTTTGGCGATGCCGTTGCGAAATCGTGGCAGGCGCAGCACTTTGGCGATGCCGTTGCCGAAGTCGTGGCAGGCGCAGCATTCTGTGCATCTGGGTGTGTGTTTGTGTGGCAGGGGTCGCATTCGGCAGCTGTCTAGAGGGACAGGATGTTGTCGCGCGCGCGGCGGGGGGCGTGCGAAATCGTGGCAGGCGCAGCACTTTGGCGATGCCGTTGCGAAATCGTGGCAGGCGCAGCACTTTGGCGATGCCGTTGCCGAAGTCGTGGCAGGCGCAGCATTCTGTGCATCTGGGTGTGTGTTTGTGTGGCAGGGGTCGCATTCGGCAGCTGTCTAGAGGGACAGGATGTTGTCGCGCGCGCGGCGGGGGGCGTGCGAAATCGTGGCAGGCGCAGCACTTTGGCGATGCCGTTGCGAAATCGTGGCAGGCGCAGCACTTTGGCGATGCCGTTGCCGAAGTCGTGGCAGGCGCAGCATTCTGTGCATCTGGGTGTGTGTTTGTGTGGCAGGGGTCGCATTCGGCAGCTGTCTAGAGGGACAGGATGTTGTCGCGCGCGCGGCGGGGGGCGTGCGAAATCGTGGCAGGCGCAGCACTTTGGCGATGCCGTTGCGAAATCGTGGCAGGCGCAGCACTTTGGCGATGCCGTTGCCGAAGTCGTGGCAGGCGCAGCATTCTGTGCATCTGGGTGTGTGTTTGTGTGGCAGGGGTCGCATTCGGCAGCTGTCTAGAGGGACAGGATGTTGTCGCGCGCGCGGCGGGGGGCGTGCGAAATCGTGGCAGGCGCAGCACTTTGGCGATGCCGTTGCGAAATCGTGGCAGGCGCAGCACTTTGGCGATGCCGTTGCCGAAGTCGTGGCAGGCGCAGCATTCTGTGCATCTGGGTGTGTGTTTGTGTGGCAGGGGTCGCATTCGGCAGCTGTCTAGAGGGACAAAATGTTGTCGCGCGCGCGGCGGGGGGCGTGCGAAATCGTGGCAGGCGCAGCACTTTGGCGATGCCGTTGCGAAATCGTGGCAGGCGCAGCACTTTGGCGATGCCGTTGCCGAAGTCGTGGCAGGCGCAGCATTCTGTGCATCTGGGTGCGTGTTTGTGTGGCAGGGGTCGCATTCGGCAGCTGTCTAGAGGGACAGGATGTTGTCGCGCGCGCGGCGGGGGGTGTGCGAAATCGTGGCAGGCGCAGCACTTTGGCGATGCCGTTGCGAAATCGTGGCAGGCGCAGCACTTTGGCGATGCCGTTGCCGAAGTCGTGGCAGGCGCAGCATTCTGTGCATCTGGGTGTGTGTTTGTGTGGCAGGGGTCGCATTCGGCAGCTGTCTAGAGGGACAGGATGTTGTCGCGCGCGCGGCGGGGGGTGTGCGAAATCGTGGCAGGCGCAGCACTTTGGCGATGCCGTTGCGAAATCGTGGCAGGCGCAGCACTTTGGCGATGCCGTTGCCGAAGTCGTGGCAGGCGCAGCATTCTGTGCATCTGGGTGTGTGTTTGTGTGGCAGGGGTCGCATTCGGCAGCTGTCTAGAGGGACAGGATGTTGTCGCGCGCGCGGCGGGGGGCGTGCGAAATCGTGGCAGGCGCAGCACTTTGGCGATGCCGTTGCGAAATCGTGGCAGGCGCAGCACTTTGGCGATGCCGTTGCCGAAGTCGTGGCAGGCGCAGCATTCTGTGCATCTGGGTGTGTGTTTGTGTGGCAGGGGTCGCATTCGGCAGCTGTCTAGAGGGACAGGATGTTGTCGCGCGCGCGGCGGGGGGTGTGCGAAATCGTGGCAGGCGCAGCACTTTGGCGATGCCGTTGCGAAATCGTGGCAGGCGCAGCACTTTGGCGATGCCGTTGCCGAAGTCGTGGCAGGCGCTGCATTCTGTGCATCTGGGTGCTCTGTAATCGCATCCATACAAGGGGCGCACGGTACATGTGTGTGGACATTTGGGAAAAACATAGCATGTGGGGTTATCCGGTCCTTTAATTTATTCTTATTTTTCAGTGGGTTCTGTCCAGCCGAGCGGGAGGTGAAGGATTTGTCCGGATTTGTCGGCCGTTTTGACCGGCCGGTTCCCATCCACCAGGTACACAGGTGCACCAAAGACAAGGGGGCAGGGTATTCGTAAGTACTCACTTATTTTCCATGGTTGCTTGGGTTGTTTGCAGGTGCTTAGTTATTTTCCAGGGTTGCAAACACGAATTACTTTCCATGGTTTACCGTAGTTCTTGTTTTCCATGGTTGCAACCTTACTTAAGGGACTGACAACCTTGGTTGCTTGTGCTTTCGTGCTTTGTGGATGTGGAACTGATTCACTTGCACACCCATGTATATTATAACGGGACCCAACAGCGGGTCCTCTTGTCGCTCGATCTTCTGTTGAGATTCTATATGCGTTTTGCCAACGACAAAAACAACACTTGAGGGCCCTTCACACCACCATTTAACGGTGTCATTTCGAGGATGCCCGTCTAGCGGGGCCCATTGTTTCGTTCGCCGACCTCCGGATCCTTTGCTTTTTCGGGCGTCGAGGCGGGCGCGGATTTCTGCCTGTGCCATGCTGCAGGCCGGAATCGACCGGATCTAACAACTTTTGGTTTCCCCGGTTTGGTCGATTTTTAGTCAAGGTTTCAACGGGCAAGTCACCGGTTGGGTCCTTAGCTCCTCCAGGTGATCTCCTTGTATTTCCAGGTCCTTTGGGCAAGTGAGTTTTAGTTTCCCCGGTTGGGTCCTTTTATTGGTTGTGGCCCCAAAAGGTGACATCTTTTTACTCCTGGGTCCTTTAGGCAACTGAGGGGTTCACCTGAAAATGGTTTGTTCCCCAAACCATGCCAAAAGCGGAGTCACATTTGACATGGCCCGGGTCGTGTTGGAGATTTTTCCGACGTTGGACAAGAGAGGTTTTTTTGTGGATGCATCTCGTTTGAAAGCAGGTGTTGCATGGGTGACCTTTTCTCCAGTTCAAAGGACAGTGGCGGATCAGGCGGCCATTCATTGGTGGTTTGGTTTGAACCCTGGTTCTTGAGGGCAAATGGAAAACCACACCATTTCACCGCCAAACCACCGGGCTCCAAACCAATCCAAACCACCCAGAAACGGGGGAAGCTGAAGAGGAGCTTTCCAGACAACTTGAATTTGGAAGCTTTGGAGGTTTCACCGAGCAGGGAGCCTAATCACTACCATTGCTCCCCCAAGGGCCATTCTTTTCAATCATCCAACTTTTAAGAAATCAATGACCATTCGGAAATAAGGAATCTGCAAGTAAGGGACGTGCGTCATGGGTGAGCTCGTCAGAATTTGCCCCAGCATCATCGGTTTTGAAAGACTGACGTGTCGAGGAACCCTTACAACGTCCTTCCTGGAGGCTCCATGACACATCCTCACTCTCAACTTGTTCCATGTTGCTCCCGCGCACCCCGGAAAAGGTGTCTTTACTCAAAGGACATCCTACTTCCAAACAAAGAAACAAAGCAGAGAAATAAGGTGTAAAATGTCTTGAGGGCCAACACGGCCAAGCAAGGCCCGGTTGTTTTGATCTGCTCCTCTCTCCTTTAAATTTAGTGGGTTTGCAAAACCTTCAACATGGACTCACCCCCGATCGCATGCTTCCAATGTTGTTCTTAGCGAGTTGCTGGCAGGGTGGTGATTCCAAAATCAAGGTGCTGCCTGTCTTAAAAACAGTAGTGCCCTTTTACCCTTTTTTGGGGAGGGTTCCCCTACTAAAATAGACTATATACAGGAAAAAAGGGTACCCTTATTCTAACCTCTCTATATACTGGAGGACCTAGATGATTTTGGCCGCCCATTCAACTTCACCTCGTGAAGGTTTCGCCTCCCTCGTTCTTTGCCCAAAGCAAATCTCTAGCGGGTCGTTTTTTTGGGTTAACGGATACAGTTCGGCCAAATCAACAAATCAACAGCCACCCTTGCCAGAAGTTTCAACAGGGTTCTACAGATACCAGGTGATTTCAGGTGCTGTAAGATCCTGTCCACATTGCCTGCAGTTTTAGGCCAGATACCCTTTAACTCCCAAATTCTTAGGGCAGCTTGTGCTGACCTTGGCAGAGTGAGGTGATGATCTGAAAGTCCTGGATGAGACGAAGACGCTGTCGGCCCTTGGCGACCGGGCAAAAATCTGTGCTGAGCAATGGGCAATGGGACTTGCTCGCGTGAAGCTCCTTCGTGCATTTGCAGGCTTCGCTACCTGCATAGCTGTTCGCCTTTTTGGACTCCATTATGCCGTTCAACCAACAAAAGTTAGTTTTTTGAAGGGTGTCAGACCGGTCTGACCAAGATTTGGGGTGGTTCCCTCTAGTTTTGAAGGGATGCTTAAACTAGAAGGACCTGCTCGCTCCTTCTTATGGGACCGTTAGAAACACTGAAGCACACATCTTTTCCATTTGCTGAATTGGTGATTGCTGTGAAAACAGTTGCCGCGTCAGGGTTGGTTCCCCGCTTTCTTCGCCTGTGTCAGCCGTGTTCAATTACCACCTAGGGGCAAACAACACTTTCCGAATATCTCAATGGATCCGTGTTTGTCGGAGAAGCGGCCCTCGCAATTGCGACGTACAATTCCAAGGCAAACGGGGACAGAGGAAGAACGCGGCCGAGTAACACGTGCACCGCGCACGTGTGGTCTCTCAAATCAAAACTCCAAAATAGGTGGTGTCCTTTGGCTTAAAAGTAAGCCCCCAAACTCAGATGTTCAACACCGACCGGTTAAACTTTTTGTTGTTCCATGTTGATTGACTTCTCGTAAATCGGAGAGCCCTCATGGGGAAGCCGGAACGGGTTTGGATTTCAGGCAGTTTCAACCCGATAAACCAGATCATCCCCAAAAAAAAACTACCCGACATTGACTGGAAAACCACCCTAATTGCACTCCCAAAAGGCTTTTATGCCCAGGTCGGCAGAAAGCGTCCAAGGGTTGCCGGCAAGTGCGGAAAGGGTCCAAGGGCCCACTTGGAACGAGGTGTGCGCGACGGCGCCAAGCTCTTTGCCCGCAGTTCCTCGGCGGAAGATTTGTTCGGCAGCTTGGGGTTTGAGTCTAAAGGTGGTTCCCTGGGTCCCATATGCCCCGTCTTTACCTCTATTTGGTACCGGATCTTTGGACCCTAGACTGTTTGGGAATGAGCGTGGTGGGGGTTTTCCGGAAAAAAGACCCAGGACACGTTTTCACTCGCAGAGGGCCAAGATGCTTCAAGCATGGCCAGTGCACACCTTCTTCGCCGCCCCGAAAGGCCGAGTCAAAGTTTGTTCAGCTCAGAAAGGGCAGCTGAGTCTTCTGACCCGGGCACCTTTTTGGCTCACCGTATAAAAAAGTCCGGCTTTCCGGCATACGGTAAGGAGCTTCTCGCTGCCACTGATCTTGGTGAATTTCTCGGTGTGTGGGTGGAACCCCTGTTGGGTTTGCTTGGGTTTCAGGGGAAACACGAAAAGGAAGCAGTTGTTTGTTTGGCGGGGGTCTCCTCATTTCGAGACACACCTGTATGATCCTTTGTCCCAACTTGCATCACAGCCCCTTTGCGAGCCGTCCAAAGCAACACGCAGGGGTGCACCACGTGTCGATGATGACCTATGAGAGCCTCTACGAGCCAACGTCTCCGGAGTTTCTTCGGACTGTGGAGGCCACGTGAGCAACAGATAGCTTGGAAGGAGCCAAGCTCATTTCAAGATAGAGCCTTTGGTGTGTGTTGGATGAGCGTCGAAGCAGTATGGGACCAGCTGTTGTTAGTTTCAGAGGAAGTTGAAATAGTGATGAAAATTTGGGAGGCTCATTCGGAGACACTCCAAGTTGTTCAGTGGGGGGACCCCATACTTCATTCTGCATCTCATCGGAAACCTCAGGTGGTTTTGGGCGATATTTTTTTGGGGGGGGCTCCCATCATTTCACCCATGGCCACCGAGCAATGGGGACTCAGGCCTGGTTCGGCACCCGCGAAAAAATGGGATAAGGCGGCAGGGTGCTGGGAAAGTGGCAGATTCTCTGAAACGCTCCGGTAAATTGAAACTTGTGAGGAACACTTGTGATCCCCGTCGTTCTGGGATTCTTTTGGAAATGCATGATAAGGTGATGCCAAACCAGAACCCACCAACACATCGCAACAGATCAGCTCGGCCAATCTAGCGACCGTCTCTGATTGCGTTTTTGCGCAAAAGGACCACGGACCACCGCGCTGCAAGGAGCAGAGCTGACAGAATATTGCGGTCCTCTTTATTTGGTTCAGCCCTCTTTCTAGGGGTAACTTCC
This sequence comes from Effrenium voratum, assembly GCA_963377175.1. NCBI lineage: Eukaryota > Dinophyceae > Suessiales > Symbiodiniaceae > Effrenium > Effrenium voratum. Next base: position 1,561,426 of record CAUJNA010003427.1, read on the forward strand.
CCATTCTTTCCAGGGAGTGTTTCTTTCTAGAAGCCACCAAAAACCCTGGGGAAATGGCTGGTTTTTGAAAAGAACGATGGCGGAAAGAAGGGGGAATCAAACCCTAGACTCCGTGCCACCTAGAGTTGTTTTCAACTTGAATCTTCGACCTTCATTGGCCGCGGCAAAAAACTGTATGATATTCCGCCAGATAACTATCAAACCCCACTTGCTGAAAGTCCACAAGAGATTAAGTTGAACAAGGCGATGTCAAAACCTCGTCGATTCGCTTTGGGCTGAGTGAATAGCATGCAGGCCTGCGGCTGTTTTGCTTCTCCCACGTTAGCATGACTGCCCGGCCATTGACGTGCAGTGGTGGGTCGCCAGTGTCTCTTTTCCAGGGTCGCCAGTGTCCCTTTTCCAGCGCAGCGATGTCTGCCCTTCCGGCCTTTGCTTGTCCAGGTTGACGACCAATTCGGTATTTCTGGAGGAACACCCTTTGGAAGTTTGTTACTATGTGCATTTCTCCCACATGCAAACGCTTGACAGGTTCCCTTGGAATTCCTTTCAAATGTCAGCCAAAAAGGGAAGCGGTCCCCCCCCCCCCCAATTTGGGAAGCTCCCCATGTGTTTGCTTGCTTTGTTTCCGTTGTGTTTCTTGGACACTTGTGGATTTATGTTCAGTGAGCTCGTTGGAGAGACACTGGAGGTTTGGCTGAGGTCTTGTAAAGCAAAACCATGTTTAGTTGTAGGGTACATTGCAGAAAAAATACAAATAATAATAGTAATAAACATCTCGGACATATTTTGTTCTGTTTAGCTCAGATGCGGGCGCAACCTTAGGGGCATCTTCGTTTAAACGGCAGACGGGCTCAAAGACCCGGAGCCCCAGAGCCGACGGGCGCGATGGACGTCACGTCTTTGCCTCTGGGCTTTGTGGAGGCCGCTTGGCTCTTTTTTTTCCTGGCGTGTTCTCAGGTGCCCGTTCAGCGAATCGACGGGATCTCGCTTTTTTTTGTTCAAGTGTTGGCCCAGATTTAAGAGAGGCCCATTTTAGATGTGCCAAAAGGCAACTTTTAGTTCTGGGTCCTTGGGCGCAAGTGAGTCTTCGCGCATGGTGTGTTCTTGAAAGCTAATCCTCCTTGGTTCACGAAAAGTAGGGGGCTAAATTCCTCACGTGCCGGGCTTGAAGCCCGGTCCCTTTGCAACCACCGAAGTGAACGTTTCACTTCCTGAGTTCCTGAAGGTCTTTGTGTTTTGGCGGGCAGACCATTTTCAGGTGTTAGCCAGAGTTTGGTTTTTACTTTCCCAAGTCCGAATCAGCCATTGGTACGGAAAGACTTTCGTCGGCAAGTGAGCTGATAGCCAGCCAAAATGGGCGAAGCCCGATTCTATCAAGGGGACAGGTTGCTCTAAGGGTAACTGCCTCAATCTGTCCATCCTTCTTTCCCGAAAACCGTGAAACATCCAGGAGGTAGCAGCTAGCTTATGCAAAGAGAGATAGAATAGGGAGTCAAGCCCTGGATTGGTTTCCTCATGGCAGGTATTCGGCAACTAAGCTGTACAGCATGCAACGGGGAAACGCAGGCACATTACCCTCCTTGAAAATCAGATGATCGCCAATTCCACTTATAAAGGAATCTCTTTTCATATTGTAACATACCTTGTCAGGAAAGGAAAAGGGAAGTCCTGAAAGTGTTGGAGTCTTTTTCAAGGGGGTCCCCTCATTTTTTAAGACGTTTCTTCAGTTCCAGACTGAACTCGGATTTTGGCCCGTTTGCTTTTCCTATAGTGTGGATGGACAAAATCCTGCATCACTTTGAAACCATGGTTGACACCATTCTTTGTTGGTATTTACAGGGGAATCGAATCATTTTAGGGTTTCTGAACGGTGGTGCCGAAGAAAATGAGGATTTCGCAACCACCCACAGATGTTTTCCCTGTAAACTGTGAACCGGTCAACTCGCGAGTCGGATCTGCCGCCTCTGGCTGCTCTCAGGAAGCTTCCCGAGAGCAGCCCACCCAGAAAGAGATCCGCTGCCGCCGACTGGTCGCTGAAAACGCGAACCCCAGCTCGCGGTATGTGCCTCGCAGCACTTTGTCAACTGCGTTGCCCAAAGCCGACCTTTTAACCTTTTGGTTTCTCCTTTTTGGTCAAGTTTTTAGTCATGGCCCCAAAAGGTGATCACCTTTTATATCTCGGTTCTTTGGGCAAGTGAGACTGGTCTTGTAACTGGAAAGCAGGTCACCTGCAGCTTGCTGGGAAGGTCTGGTCTCAAGAAACCATCTCCCCCAAAAGGGGCCAAATACCTGGAGCCAGGAGGTTGGAGGATCTCCTGACTTGATGGTTTAAAATGAACCTCCTGATTTGACTGCTTTTTCCCAGCCCAACCCGCCCAACTGTCCAATGCCAAGGGTTGGGCTGGTCCAGGCTGGTGTTTGTTGTTGTTGGCCATTTGTTCAGAGCAACACCAAGGAACCAAATGCTGTGTGGAGAATTGAGAAGATGTACCCAAATCATCTACATGCATCCTGCAATGATTTTCCCTTGCTTGCTTGTGTGCTTGGTTTGACTTGGTTTGTTTGATTCAGCTTGATTCAGCTTGGTTTCTTGGCTGCCACTTTTTCAAACACGGATTCGTCTGACCTTGCTGCCACCAATATTCCTTGGGCCCAACCAGATTCCCTCATTGGGTGGGGTTTCCATTGGCCATCCCCCATGTTCCTTGTTTGGGAATTGAGGGCCCCCCTACGAATGAAGCAGCTTTTGAGATTGCAGATTAAGGAGGTTTGCGGAAAGTTCGAAATATCACAGCCATCTTCCATTTTGAGCCACACGATACTTTTACTGGACTTTCTATGCATGAGTAGAGCCTTTGGGCGTGGGTCCCTCGAATTTTCCAGGGACAGAGAGACCAGAGCTTTCAAGAACACAGCTCTTGGGGGTCCCAAGGAGATGTTCAACTCCCCAACAGTGTGTTTTCTAAATGGCTGTGGGTCCAAAATAGGCACCCAGCATAGCCCTGGTTCGTGGAATGGGCTAAGACCTGCGGTTTTTGGTGGTGGAAATTTGGACCCATACCCAAATGTCTCCCATGAGCCACCCATACCCAAATGTCTCCAAGGGGTTGGCATGGGAGCCGGGGACTTGGGAGTTCGCAGGTGGGCAACACACCCAAGGAGGAGCTCCTTTTGGAGCACGCCGCGCGGCGACGAAATCTGGCGAGCGGTGTGTCAATTCGCGAGCTGAGGGCGAGCTGATGGGAACCCCCTCCTTAACCAAACCACCCCACCAATTAGAGGGAAGCTGAATTTCGGGATTTTTGGAGTGGAAGTCTTAGGAGTCTGGGCAAATCAAACTCGCACACCGATTCGAGTAAGACAAGGAAGGTGGATGAAGGTTCCTGGGGGGATCTTTTGCTCAGCTTCAACTTCTTGCGGCCAGTCCACTCATGAGCTTGTTTCAGGCTTGTGAACGGTGATTTGATCAGAGAGCGTTAAACCAGAGAGAGCGTTCAACGAGGGAAAAAGACAATGCCAATCTTTAAGCGGAGGAGGTGTTGGGATTTTGGCAGGCTCACCAGGCCCCTTTCCGCTTTCCGACAGACCGATTCCAAGGTGACAGGTGACGTTGGTGATGTGGTCGAAGAGGTGCCCCTATCGGTTGACACGGCCAAAAAGGCCTTACATCCGAGGCTACGGGGTTGAAACCCAATCCGGAAGGTAGGGCTCCTCAAAAGATCGATACAGTTGGCAACCATTTAAAACATGTTGTTTTTTCAACACCAAAATAAAGGGGTTTCCCACCATTTACAAGTTGCAACGTTCAGGTGTATAATGTAAGGATCCCTGTAGAAGGCTGGGGCGAGAGCACTTTCCGGGTTCCCGAGAAAAAAAACGAAACCTTTGTCTCCGTTTCTTGCTTTTGGCAGGTGGTTCCTTTATTTTAACTTCCTGGAGTCTCCATGACCATTCAAAGAATGGGGTCATCACCCAAAAGAAACAGGTGGCACCATTTTCTAAACGGATCATGGAGACTCCAGCTACCAACAAAACTCGATCCCCTTCTTCACATGGCTTCCCCCCTGGGCTCACTTCCAAAGCCTTTCATTTCCTTAAGTGGCTTTTTCGTGTTTCCCCCTTGTTTTTTCTGTTTAAGGGAATCGCTTTCGCTACCGGACCTATGTTTCCTCAAATGTTTTGTTCTTTCCCCGGGGGGGATGGGCGAAAGCAAAACAAAACGCGCATGGAAGCTCAGCTCCCCAGGTCCGGGAGTTCGAGGATCAGTTCGTGAACGTCTACGGGAATCGCTTCCTCTACCTCTGCCCGCCCAATGAGCCCCCCGGATCGACCATCGAAGACCTCGAAGACCCCCCGAAGACCCCCCCTCCTAAGCGAGGCGAAGGGCTCAGGGAGGTGCCCCGTCTATGTCCAGAACTCTTGCTTGGACCTCCGACAAAAATGGCACCTGGCAGTCAAACTTGGCATGCAGAGAGATGTCACTTGTTGTATTTAAGGAGTCGTTTAGGCAATGTGAGCTTTGCCTTGGCCCTTTTGGTTTCGCGAGATGCCACAGGTGCTAAGCAATGTTGACACATGGCAGAAGCATGGCTCCCCGAGGTGGCAAATGCAGATTGAGCCTTCAGTACTGCTGGCTTCAAGCTAGCTACACACCCCCTTGGCGCAAGCCCTCGTCTCTGCCTAGAAACCGCATGCATGCCTCCCTTCCTTGAAACTTGTGCGTATTTGGTGTTTGCAACAGAGGTCATTTTGGCCCGGGCCCATTTTGGCCCCCACAGATCCGCATGATTACAGGCGTCCGGCTGTAGGGCTGTCAGGAAGCATCCTTACTTGGGGCAAAAGAGGTTTAGGGCATATGTTTTGCATGCTTATCATGCTTCTTACCAGCCAGAGAATTGCACACCAGAGTGCAGGTACAGGCAGGAGACGTTTTGCCACGTTTTAGCACGAAACAAACATCAAGTCGATATGTTAGTTGATGCATACTTTTCCAACAAGTTGCTCTTCCGTTAGGCAGATGGGCATGGAGCAAGGGGCATGGGGGGAATTCAAATTGAGTCATTCAGATAGCTCCGCTCGGCCCGAGTCGGCGGTCCCGCGTGTTTCGTGCTTGTTGGAAACGCGGATTCGCTCGAGGTATGGAGTGCCCAAGTTTCTGCCGACCACCTTGCGCCCAACGAGTCTTGGACTCCCCACCACTCACGGGCAGGGCTTGGGTGGAAGACAACATCCCTTTGTGGGACAGGGGGCTGGAGGAATGGAGAGTCATTACATCTATTTTCTGCTTGTAGCCATAAAAGAACGGTGGCGGGTGGGGTGGGGGGTGCATGCGGTTGTTTGTCTTTTTTAGGGTACACCTGTCCTTTGATTGAAAGGGGTTTCCATTTGACACATACCCATGTTGATTTGCAGAGGGTGAGTCGTCCAGGTCCTTTGGTGCAGCACGACCGGATCGGACCGGAGCTGATGTTTGCCAATTTCGGATCTGCCCTTGTTGTAGCTAAGCTCCCGGCTTCAAAAATTGTTCGCCGCCTGGCCCTTTGAAAGCAAGTCTCACTCATGGGAAAAGGTGGCCGTCCTTTCTGAAAAAGCTGCATGGCCACTCACCGTACGCAAAGTTTGGGCGGCTAATCAGTACCATGGGAAAAATGAAGGGAGTTCACCAGAGAGGCCCAGCCAAGGTAAACCCGACTTTGCTCTTGCATGCTGAGGAACCGGATCTTTAGGGGAAGAGCCTATATCCACCAATACTTCCGACACTCTTTTGACCTGATGTATTCCCTTGATCCACTGCGCCATGTGTAGTCTTGGCCCAGCGGTGAATTGTTCACTTCCAGGTCGTGACATGTTGCACTAGTGTGCCTTTTTTCAGGCACTTGCCATACCAAGAGCTCTACGAGTACAAGTCCTGCTCCAAGTTTTTGGCGGACTTCTTCAACTATGCGACTTGGCACCGACTGAAGCAACGAGGGTCTACCTTTCAAGCAGACCATCCCGCAAGACTCTCAAACATAGTTGGTGGACAGGATCATGTCTTCAAAGGATTCCCAACAGTTCATGCCCGCAATATTCAATCATGTTGATGTAACATATGATCATAAGCCTTCCCCCATTCATATAGCTGAGTTTTACTACACAGGATCGAGCTTGCATCACATGGCTATGGCGCGTGGCCCATTTGAGGTGACCCAATTTGTATCCAAACTCTCGCCGGGTTGCTATTAAGGTGCATGGTTTTGCCCACTTTGGGCTTCAACTGAGATGTCTTTCTGCCCAACCAGGATCTTGGGTGCTTACGTGTACGCTGTGTTTGGCACGTTGGTGATGCTGACTAGGCGATCAATCCTAGCCACGCTTACCAGTCGACTACAACTCTGGATGGACAAAAAATCCACCTCTGACGGACAAGCATGATGAATGGGACAACCTCCATCCGCAGAATCACAGAAAGAGAAGACAAGCAGATGCATGGCGCAATTAGCTAGAGGCAGCTGGTCGGATGCGGAAGGGTTCGATTCAAAGATTAGACATCACCTTTGGGCCAAGGTTGAGTTTCGGTTTGGGTGTTGTTTAAACTTACTCCCTGAGTTTTGAGAAGACCATGATAGTGGTAAATATTCCCACTAGGCTGTGAGGCATTTGGAAGGGGGTTTGGGAGGGGCCGCGGAATAAAATGGATGTACTCCCACGCGGCTGAGATGTTCAGTTTCTGGACTTGAATGCCATAGATTTGGGACAGGTTCTGCTCATGCTGAAGTGATTGCCCACTTAAACAATCAAACGACAAATCGATCGATCAATCAATCAATCAATCAATCAATGAATCAATCAGGCAGGCAGGCAAGCACGCAAGCAAACAAACCAACACACAACGAAGCCATGCCAGACCAAACCGCAGCAAAACAAGCAATAGGCCTGATGAGAGCGCAGGGAGACAGCAACACAAAGCATCCAACCAAGCAAGCAAACAAGTAAATCAAGCAAACAGATGGGCAAGAAGGCAAAGAGGCAAAACCCTAAACCCTAAACCCTCAACCCTAGCAAGCAAAGCAAGCAAAGCAGGCAGGCAGGCCCTCGGGACGAGCTCGTCGCTTAGGACGAGCTCCACCCGCCGGACCGATATCCCATGGTGATCCCAGCCCCAGCGTCCGTGCTGAACTGGCAGGCGAGTGGGGAAGTTCTCGGGCTGCGTACCAGGTGGCCCGTCCTTAAAGGGAAGCCCAAAGGAGGCCGTTTACAATATCATCGAGGTTTTACAGTAGGGAAAACAACACAATAGGTATTTACAATAATCGAGATGTGTACCAAATGAGGTTGTTTAATCCATAGGATTGTACAATGTTTACAGAATCAACACATTATTTTGCTAATGAAAACAATGATAATAATATTGGTACACATCAAAGCGGGTTCTTCGACGAAATCCAAACCCATGTTTGTTTGTTTTTGACTCACTCCACGAAAGATAGTGTGGGTTTTTTTTTTGCTGCGAGAGATACCCAAAGGTTGTTTCGACAATCGGGGTTCAACCCATGATTTGAACAAGAAGGCGACCCAGCCAGACCTTTTCTTGACAGTTTGTTTGTTGGCTTGCCCAGTGTGGTCAACCTCTCAGAGGGTTCCATCTCTTTGTCTACCAGGGTCACAGTTGAGCTTCGAACTTTGGGCAGGCTTCGGGATTTCTTCCAAGTCATTCAAGTTCCAAGCTTGGTGGGGTGGGGTGGGGCGCAACACCAGCTCCCTCGGCGTGGGCCGCCCCTCATTTTCGTCCCTAGTGAAGCGTTGGCTTAGAGGACGCACGTGGTCCACTGAACTGGGGATTTGCAACCGAACCCCGGAACCTTCACAAGCAACTGAGGAACGGGTAAAGAAGATGTCTTTTGGCAACATGCTCTCAGTCCACTGTCTCCGTTCTCTCCAATACGACTCTCTCCAATGCATGCCTACACGTGCGGCTCAACAAACACGATCTGTTGTCATTCGAATTATGGCTCGAGCCGGAAAGCCCAGGCAAGAGTACCCAAATCTTATTCAAATCACTCTCCCCCCAAAAAGACAAAGGAACATCACATTTGTTAGAACAAACAACGGTGGAGTTTCATTTGGGGACCCTCTGGAGGGCCTTGTTTATCAAGGGATGTCTGTCCACCAGCCATTTGTGAGAGTATTCCTCGGTCAATGTCTTGCCGCAAAGCAACCTGTGAACTTGGTTGCGCAACAAAGAGTTTGAAGCTGGAATGACGTGCGAGAGTCCACACTGGGCCCACTCCAGCTCAGCTGATGACCCAAGCCAAGTTCCACTCAATAGGCTTTGAACCACGTCTCCGAATAGTTGAGCATAAAACCCTACACCCCAAACCCCAAGCCCTAAACCCTACACCCTAAACCCTAAAGGGAATTTGGGAAAAGACCGGAAAGCTGGCGCAGGCGGGGGACTGCTTTGACCTCTCCATCGCCTTGGCCTCTTTGCTCATCGGTGTGGGCTGCTTGGCGCGGCCGGCAAGAACCAGAGTGTGAACCCAGTGAGGAAGGTCAACGATTGCTTCGTTTGCTTGGGGGCGAGAACCATGGTGTTAGGACAGCTAGTATGGTTTGCGTAATAGGTTGTAAGCTTTCTACAGTATAGCTTTAGCGTCGAACCACCTGATTGCTAGCTTCATTGCCCACTCAAGTACCCTGCTTTCCAAACACATGCATTTCTTTTTTTCGGCAAGCTTGCAGATGGGGTAAGACAAGCTCGTCATGATGATTCCTGGGTCCTTCGGGATCCAATATGGATCGAATTCTCATTTCAGGTTTTTGACAGTTTTAGACATTTCTCAGTGAACAGCAGGGTTTTTGTACTTTGTCCGGGCCGAACTAGTTTGAATGAGGTGGCTCTTTCTTTTTTTTGGGGGGGGTTGTTGTGGGCGCACTTTGGTCATCATATGATGATGCACGAACTATTGGCCCCCTTGCTTTGGTTGTCTTGTGATTTGACCCCTTGTCCGGTTTGACTTTTAGAAAGAGGGTATGTGAGTTGGATAGAAAAGACACGCGGTGTGTCTTTTTGGAGTGTACTCCTTTTCGTTGTGGTTCTCAAGGAAAAACAAAGGGACACCTAGAAGTTGGGGGGACCCAAAAAAAGACTCACCCAAATAGTTGCAGTGTGGTTGCACTCATTTATCATTACAATATTTTTTTCCGAAAAGCACGCCCAGAGGTCTAAATGACTTGAGCACCCGCAATCTGATTCCAGTTTGCCGTTGTTGCAGTGCTGCTTCTGGGGTTCGTCAGAGTCCTAGGCCTACACATGCGGGTTGATCACTATTCTTGGCCCCCAAATGGGCATGGTTAACTTGTCCCATTTCGTGGGACACATCAAGTCTTTTTAGTGGTTTCCCCCAATGGTCATCCCATGTCAACTGGACCCTTTGATCAACCCCCGTATGGACCTTCATAGGGTGTGGAATTGTCCAACTCACAGTTTTCATTCGGGGTCTTGCCACCTCTTAGGTACCCCCTTTCCGTGTGGATCAACCAGAGTGAGGGAAGATTCGCTGAGACGTTTGTGTTCCCAGCTTTTTGTTGTTGCTCGCTTTGGTTGGGTCTGTCATTCTTTGGTTCAGCTTCGATTGTTTGTGCCAGTCTTTTACCATGCGAGCAAACGAAGACAATCTCTTTCGGCACGAAGAAGAATAACCTAAAGGAACAAAAACACAACCTGAGATTGAAAGAAACAGCCCTTCCTTGAGTGCTGGTGGCAGACATACTTGTTGGGTCGGTTTCTTCCATGTCCACTTGATTTTAAGAGCAAAGAGCCGTTGAGTTTTATCGTCTTTCGCCGGTTGGTTGGCATGTGTGTTTCTCGGTTGGAGGGTCAGCCGCATGTGTTTTTTGGGCTGTAAGGCTACGACGCTTACTGCGTCAGCGGCTTTGCGCCCCGCTTTATCACGACCCGCCGCACGGCGAGCAAGTTATATTGGGGTCTCCTGCAAAACTATGTTAGAAGGGCGGACTGACGCGAATCAGAGACTCATCTGTCTTGACTTCGGACTTAGGAACCTGGCAAGTTGATGCGGTCTTGCGTCCCCTAAAAGTGATCCCGATCCCGCCTGAAGCAGGGCGCGCACTCTGAACCAGGACGGTTGCCTCTCAACCGGGTCCACATTGCTTAGTGCCATGACCCGCTTTGGAGTTGGCCCAAAGGGTTCAGAAAGCTAAGGTTCCCAAAAATCCATGTCAAACTGTCCCTTTTCCAGATATGCAATATTCTCCAGACCGCCAAACCTGGAAACGGGCTGCGGGAAGGAACGATGGAAGCAGAATGGATTGGCTCAAGCCCTATTGAACGGACGTCGTCTCAGGCGTGTCTGAGACAACTCCCTACCAGGCAAACAACAAACTAACAACAGGGTATCAAAGTATGACCAAAGTTCTTATTATTGGTTTGTTGGCCAGGTTGGGATTGGGAAGATACCCGGGGAAAGACCGAGGGATACTCCGTGATGTAGATTTGCCTGTTTCCGAAGCTTCCAAGGTTGTGCAAAGGGAACGAGGGTTTACCTACCCAGCTGCTTTTTGCGTAGAACGAATCCGACTTGGGGTTGGGCTTGGAGATGGAAAGTAGCCCTCGGGGGCTGGGAGGAGTTGGTTTTGAGGCGTGCCCATTTTGGTTTTGACAAGTCCCCCAATGAATCGGGATTTGTGAATTACCCTACATGCAAGCCGCTTAGGAGCTCAGTCAGCTGGTATATTCATCACTTACGTCATGGCAGGGACACCCACTCTGAGCCATTGGCTCCCCGGGTGAGACTCGTTGCACGATGGCGAGGCAACGAGGCGCGCAGCGCGTGCCCGCAGCTGGATGTGGACATCGAGGAGGCCAAGGAGGAGGACAAGCAGGAGCCATTCTGCCCATCGGGAAGCTCACAAAATCTTCGGTAGAAGCCGCAGTTGTTCAGTGGCACCCTTTTTCCGGTTTTTTGTGGCTGCCCCGCTAAAAATGGTCTTCCCCAAAAAGGGTTCCCTTTTTTTCTTAGGGTCACTGAACAACTGAGAAGCTGCTCGCACAAGAAGGGCCGGCCTTTGAAGTTTGTTCTACAGCAGCTGCCCACAAAAGAAGGGCGGGTCTTTGACGTTTTCTAAAGCAGCTGGTAAGTGAGATTTTCAGTAGGGCCGCAGTATATCCGTTGGGCAACCCTGTTTGCAACATCGCCAAACCTCTGCTGTGTGGCCGTGGACGCGCAGGAGGAGGACGAGTTTGTCATTCCCAAGAAGCCACCCTTGAGGCCGGGGAGGAAACCGCGCCATGCGCAAACCTTTCCCAGCGCTCAGGTCCTCTGAAGGGTGGTTTGTGTATTCAAAGATGATATATTCTTTGGTGCATTTTGCAAAGGGATGTTAGGACTTCAACTGTTTGCCAACTAATCGGATCTAATGGGTTTTCCATTTAACCACTAAAAGTTGAACTTTTAGCAGGGGAGCAGAAAGCAACCGCTATTGCCCTCAGGTCTTGACATGGTGCATGCCTTCCTCCCAAAGAAGATGCCCATTTCGCCAAGCGATCGGGTTTGGCTCCGCCCGCTTGCTTCCCTTGGGAAAGGGGTGCTGTTTGATGCAGATTCGACTCTTTGGATGCGGTGGCTGGGCTCCCTGTTGAAGATGACCCCTGAAAGAGGGTTCCAATCTCTTGCCATCATTGGAATCATTGGGCAACTGGGTGAAGATCAACAACTTTGGCGCAACCTGGGGATCCCCCCGGCCTTTTCACAACCCCTGACGTTCCCTGGGGTGTTAAGATCACCACATTTAAGTTTGGACCCCCAGCATGCATGATGTTGCTTTTGTGTTCATGTTCCTCAAAATGGGTACCCTCAAACATCACAACCACAAAAAGAGAGAGAGAGAGAGTTATGCAAGTGCTGCCTCCTGTTTTTTGTTTCCCCCTTGTTTTGTCCTTTTGTTTTTCTCCGGAAATTCATGTTATGGTTCTGTGAAATGAAGACCGGATCAACGGAATTGCGGACTCGTCACCCTTTTGCCCGAGAAGGGATGTGTTTGAGCTTGCCAAGAAGATCCCTGGAACATGGGGGAACGGAGTGGATCCCAGGTGCTGGTAGAGGTAAGCCTTTCCCCTTGTAACAAGGTTCCCTGTATTTCGGCCTTTGGTGGTTTCAAGCATCACCTTGCCCAGTTCTTCCTCGGACATTTAATTAATGTGCTAGGAACAACGCACATTTATTGCTTAACAAAGGACATTTTTTGCTATTCTGAAGGGTGGCTGTCTTAATGGCATGCATGGCTGGCCTCGCACTTCTCAGGATCAATGGTGACTAGTTTTCAAGACATGCTCGTCCATCACGCTGGGGAGTCCACGCACTAATCGGTTTCCATGTTCTGCCCTTCATTCGACCTAATCAGATACACTAACACCAAACAATAAATCTAGTGCAGGCATAACAGGTGATATCTTGTGTTTTTGAGACGGTTGCAAGCACCATGATTTGAAAAACGAAATGGCGCCGGGCCAACTGAGCGGTGGCCATGAAAGCAGCGGCCAACCGGCTGCTGATGCAGCAACTGCTTTGGCATCCAGGTGCCTCCCACCCATTGTGTCGGCGTTGCCCAATGTGCTTTGGCGCTCACAGTTGTTTGGACCGCGTTTTTCTCAAAGCCGGTGTGTCGGGCATGCAGGGATACAGACGAACAGTGGTGCACAGATTTGGTTTTCATCGTGGGATTTTGCATGAAACCTGGTCAGCTCAGCGCGCTCTTTTCTGCGCCATGTCGTCATCAACGAGGTGCCGCCCAGCTGTGCTGAGTCTCCTGAAGGAGTCAATTGTGGCATGCGCATGTGTGTGTGCGCATGTAGTGATACCCAGCCCAACCATGACAGGAGTTTTATTGCGAGCTACTGGATAAACCGGATTATGTGGCCGGACGGCGCAAACATCTGCGTGATTTGCATGGTCTCAGCAGGAAAGACCCCAGAGTTCCTAGCTTGCATGCTTTAAATATTTGCTTGGGATTGCCATTCGGGCTTGTTGCTAATTGATGATGATCTCACGCACGAGGTTTGCAAATTTTCCTTCGTGGATATCTCATCGCACCGCGTGTCTGAAAGGGAGGCTGGTCAAGCAATGCAGCTGGTTCGTTTGAGGTTCTTGAGGGATGGTTTAGCTCGCCGGCATGCATGCACATGCACATGCACAGGTAGTCTCTGATGTGAACTTCGAGCTAACCGCAGCGTACCTGGCCACTTTTGTCGGTGAGTTTGACTCTCTTCCCAAAAAGGTGGAGGTAGAGGCCAGGGGAAACTCATTGATGATCATTGGCACGTGAAGTTGATCGGTCTTTTGTCAGGCGGTGATGACCGAGCTGGCCATCAAGTACAAGCTGAACACTTGCTTCAAGCACCGCTGGGAGCACGAAGCCACGCTCTCATTTCGTCCCCGCACGTTTCCCGAAACCGTCCTCTGCAGGCATGGGCCAGCATCGAGGGCAACCTGCACCGACAGCTCGCTTCATACTGTATGACAAGGTATCAGCGCAACCAAGGGGTCAGGTGGGCCCATGGTCCATGCATGCTTACATTCGTGCACCGTGCACTTGCAACAGGTCATCAAAATGCGAGCGGATGGCACAGATCAAGGAAATCGTGCGCGTGAAGCTGGAGGACAGCTGTTAGCGCGCCTTGTGGCCTTTGGTGACAAAGCACGCAATATGGGACCTCAAAATTATTTTAAAAGTCGGATTAAAATATATGATCGCAGGAGAACCAGAAATTGCGAGGCAATGGCACCAAGATTCCTGTACGGGGCCGCTATGCCAAAAAGGGTTCCAGCAAGGACAGCAGCAACATGAAATGATGTGTTGCTCGTATCCTGGCCTTGCTGCAGGAGTCGAATTCCCTTGGTGAGATTGACCCAGATTCAAACTTGGAGGAGTCGGGGGGTCAAAGCGACAAAGTTGGACAGTTTTGACGTCACTTATGCATGCATGCATGCACATGTCTCAGTTGTAGCACCACAGCCTAATGTCAGCCAACTTAGATACTAGTCGACATGTTTGCCCCACTATCCGCTCATTTAGCCGCTGTAGTCTGAAAGCAAAATTGAGTCGGGGTTGCTGGTGATGCTGGGGGTCTTGCTGGTGATGCTGTCGGGGGGGGGGGGTAGCTCTCCTTTGCCAAAGTAAGCAAAGCTTAAAGGAGGATGCCCGCGTTGCTGGTGATGCTCGGGGTGTTTTTGGTAATGCTGGGGGTGGCGGGCGATGCTGGGGATTTGGAGGAGACTCCCAGTTTCCCATTCCCTAGATCTAGGGCGCTCGGAATCTTCCTCTCCAATCCTCTCTCTCTCTCTCTCTAAATCCGCAAGCTTTCTCGGAGGTCGTTCTCCCTTGAGTCTCATTCGTCCCGTCCAGGCTTTAGTTTCCCGCCCACTGACTCGATCTTTTTATATTTTCCACCCACGCGCTGTCTCACTCAAGTCCCTCTCTCAGGCAGCCTAGACTAGCTAGTACAGTTCTAGCCTATCCTCTACTGTCTTGCTGTGGCTCCCGCGCTTCTTCACCCATTCCTATAATGGGTACCATGCCTCTACCCGACGCAATTCAGAATAGTAGTTGGTCGCTCGCAAATTCAAGCAAGGCCATTTTTGTTCCCCCCACCTTCGCCTGTCGTCAGGAAGAACCTGAGGAGGATCAGGATGGCGAGGATGTTCATGTCGAACTACATGACCAGCCTCAGCGGGACACCGCAGCAAAGGAACCGCAAGATGGCAAGGACGAAGCAGCAGAGCCAGAGAACTCGTGTGAAAACAATGTTTTCGAAGGAGAGGAGGAAGAACATCTTGAGCAAGATAAGGAGCTGGAACTTTCAGATCAAGAGAGCCCGAAGGCTCAGGATGAGAAAGAAAGCACGGCAGCTGAAGCGAAAGTTGAAACAGAGCAGCAACAGCAGCGCCAGCAGGAACATGAAGAGCTTGAGAAACAACAGGTGGGCGTTGAGAAGGAACAAAAAGAGAAGCCGGTTGAGGAGAGTGACCCCGCCGAATCAGACCAGCAGCAACAACAAGCACAGCAGCAACAGCAGCAGCAGCAGAACGGTCAGCGGCAAGAGCGTGTGGGTAAACAAGATAAGCGCTGTGCAAGCAGAAGCAGAAGCAATGAGCCGGAGCCAAAGCAAGCACGCACGGATGTGCCGGAGACTGCCCACAAAGGGCTACGCATGCAACAAGCAGCGCTTGAAGCCGCATGCAGGCAGAGCAATCACGACGGAAACCACGCGACGGACGAGGACTGCAGGCTAACCAATCGGTGCAGGCATGCGTTTGATGCTTCGCGCAGGACCTCAAGAGTGACGATGGGCGCGGAGCAACTGCCAACCAGGCCGGATGGCTGCATGTGCGCACGCGTGTGTGCGATCATAGGTTCACTATGCATGTGCATGCATGCACGTGATGTATATGCATATACGCGCATGTACATGCATGTGTACACATGCATCACGAGCATGGCGCTAAGGACCGCAAGCCCCTCGTTGCCAATTTGGAGATGGAGGATGCGGCGCTTGCTCGCAGGGCGGATGAAATGATGCAGGAACTATCGGACACATGTGCTCGCAACGAAGATTTGGTGCAGGCAAGAAATCAATGATCCAGTATTGCTCACCTGCGTATTATTTTAAAACTGGTGTTTGCAACTGTGGTTTGTCATCTCGTTCAGGCGCAAAGGAAAGTGAGACAGGCTATCAAGCGGCAAAAGAAATTTAGCGAAGATGGTGTCGGTGAGGTTGAAAACGAAGATTGCGACAGGCAGTACAGAGACGGCCAGAGCGAAGAAGATGAGCAGGATCAGGCAGCGCCCAAACAGCGAGGCAGAGGCAGAGGCAGAGGCAGAGGAAAAGGCAGATCTGGCAGAGGCAGTAGCGGAGGAAAAGGACAAGGCAGAGCAGGATCCAAAAGCGCAAAGAGCAAGCAGGAGGAAAACAAGGAGTGCGAACCAACCGGCACATCGGCAGCCAAGAGCAAAGCCACAAAGCCAGCTCCAAAACCAAAGAAGAGTGAAACAAATGAGAAAAACAACGAAAAGAAGAGCACAGCACCGGAGAACCAAGCGGAGGAGGCCAACCCCAACAAAAAGAAGGAGGAAACCAAAGCTAGGAAGAAAAACAAGGAGGAGCGCGGCAAAACCAAGAAGCAGCTGCCGGAAGATTGCATTGAGGCAATACGCTGTTGTCGAGTCACCGTGTTTGAGTATATACGCGCATTGATGTTGGCATTTTATAGTATCTAGCCCAGACCAATGATTGCCAGGTGACAAATTGGGAGCGGCTCGAGGAAGTTGCCACCTTTGACGTCAGCATGGTTCGGCCCCCGCTGCCACTGACCGCCAAGCGCTTGCCTCGGATGCTAGTGATGGGTTGCATATGCACCCCTGCCCCAGTTGGAAACATTACACACTTAACTCAGTCAACATCAATTGCTGGCCAATTTAGGTCCTTCACCATGCACGCCCCAACCACAGCGGTGGCTTCAACGCCATCAACAATTGGTGTGCTGCTGGGAACTAAGCTGCTCAAGAAACATGTTTAGCTTAGACCACGTATTGGCGGTCCTGATGCTGAGCCATGGTGATGTTTTTTCCATAGCATTGAAAACACCCTTGGCAAAATATTGGGACCATCGTGGCTCAATCTCGACTGGCAGGCTCTTTAAACACAAACATTTAGGTTCAGCTTAGGTCTCTTGTGCCTACTTGTGATGCCATTCCAGCTGGCCGAGGCTTTCAACGGCTGGCTTTTACGTGTACAAGGCGAACAAGGAGATTGTTGACCAAATTCCAGAGCTGAAGGTGCGGTTTGCTGAAAGATTTCAATCCCAAACACTGATCAGCTGACATGACTTTATCACTCTAGAATGGGAACCTCAAGCTCTCGCCGGCCAGTTGAACAAGCTGGGTGGATGCTCCATTTACTGGAGTCGGCACAATGGCCCACTCTCTTCGCGGGGGCCTTGGTCTATGCATCATTTCTTTGGGACCCAACACGTTTAACCTCTGGAGTACCGCCGAAACAAGGTCACCCATATAGCTCCCCAGAGACTGCAGCCGAGAAATCGGATTCCTTGCTCAGGTGGTGCTTGGCGAAGCTCGCGGCGGGCTGGGTGTCCAGGTCCACGCTTGCTGATCCTGGGCGTGATGTTGACTGAGCGACCAAACTCAGTTTTGACAGTTCAATGGGCTGCCATTTCACAATGGCCATGTGGTGTTTGCAGCACTAGCTGCTTTTGTCAAACTTTAAGATGGGGTAGACGCTTGAAGCTGAAGCTTTGAAAGTGGAAAAAACACATTTGCCTGCCCTTCCAAGATGTGTCGCTCTTTGACTCTTGCAACTCAGATCACATGTGCATGTGTGCCACACCCGCCATTTGACTCAGCGTTTGGTCGGCTCGCTTTAGGAGTGTTTGCCCTGCCGGCTAGCATGCCTGCTTCCGAAGATGGCTTGAAGTGGACTCGCTCAGCCCTGGCGTTGAGCCGGAACCAAGCAGTCCTGTTAGTCACCATGGGGTTCCCGGTCATAATGCTTCTCAGCCCCACTAGCGCAGGTGTTCTCCATGCATTTAGCTGCATTGGGTAATCAGCCGTTGTCAAGCACTGATGCAACTGAGGGTCCATCTCATTGATTACATTTGCCAGATCTCCCCTATGGATACTCCCCGCGCCTACGCCCCAGAGATTGGAGTTCAATGATCACACATGTATATAGGGGGCGCAAGGAGATTCTTGGCAAATCGTGTCATGCTCAGAACATCGATGTGATGGACTTCTTCAGTGGGGATGGCCAGGTCCACAAGTTCTACCGTCGGGTCCACAATGTTCGATAATCCATCATGAAAATCATGCCGAGCGGCGCGATGTCGTAGGCCGGAGTGGATTGATCGGGTCCTCTCCTGAGATTGGTGTGGGCCCAGTACAACAGCCTTCGTTGCATGCTCAGGGAGTTTTACGAAGTTCTCGAGAAGCCTCACAAGCATGACCTCACATCACTGCCCTGTGCTTGGTGGTGCTCAGAAATTTCGAAAGGTGTCGCTTTGCCATTGTTTACCAAGGACTGGGCTTTGCAAAGCTATCCAGTTGACATTGAGGTGCAAGGGGGGGGCCCTTTGCATAGGGGGGCCCCCTTGTTCTTCCTACGTTTGGATCAATGTTGGTACAAGCTTGCGTAGCCGCTCCCGGCCGTTGGGTGACGTGACCAAACCCTACATCCAGGCAAGCAATGTGTTGCCTGGCTTGGCACAAACATAGCAGCCTCCTCACGCGTGTGTGTTTTGCAATATCAGATCTATGAGATCGAGAGAACTAGTATGTTTTTTTCAACCAGGCTCCGCCATAGCTCCGCCAACTGCCGTGCCCCAATCCGATCAAAACAAAGAAATAGATTCATGCCTGCGGCCTGCATGCATGCGTGCACATGGCACAGGTGGTCACCTGGGCAAAAACAGGACAATTGTTGCTGATCATGCAAAACTCTGGCAATGTTTAGCGACCGTAGAGCCGACGCACGCAAACGCACACGCACACATAGATCTAGGGCATGCGCGCGCATCGCAAGACCCAACATAGCTAAATTGAAAATGTTCGAGGTATTGGAGCACACCGGGTAGTTCGATTAAACACATCGAGCAAGGAAACGTGAAGATCGGCTGCAAACGACACTCCTAATTCAACAGGTAACAGGGGCAACCCTGCCAAGCATAGCTTTGTCCGCCAGTTTACCCGTATAGCGGCCATCCTTCAAAAAAACCACCCCGCCCTACAACATTTGGTATCCTAAACATCCTCCCATCCTGGTTTGTAAGCAGTGAATACCAAGTGCTTTCGACATCACTCTCTAGCCCTCAACTCTCCTACCCCTTTGAATTCGTCACTACGCAAAGTGGCCGTTTTGATTCCCCTGATGGACACCATCCTTTTTGCTTTTGTGGACAGATCTTTTCCAAAACTAGAGAAACACAGTGGGGCAACCGCTTGCCAAAACCCTTGCAAGACAATGCTGTTCCACTGTAGGCCTACACTTTTTTGGATCAAGCCGAGTATCATCGTATTTCATTGTTCAGTACAGCCCCATTTTGGTTTTGCCCCCAACCCAAGCTGCAACTGATCTTGATGATGCAGGCTATAGGCATCCTATAATCAACACTTGCCTGCTAGCTGAAGCAACGTCTTTTTCAGCCTAGGCCAGACAGCTACAAGTAAGGTTTCTTGCGGCCACCATGCCTGCGCCAACGATCAAAATTCTGCACACACGCTGCTCTTGGGTCGGCGGATGTCTTTGCAGGCTAAGTGTGCCTCATGCTGTTGCATTGGAAATCAGCTCAGGATTACTGCCCGGTGGGCATTGATCCTTTTGCTTTGCGCAGTGCGCCAAGTGTTCGCTGCCACGGAGCAACCCAATTCATCGTTGATGGTTTGGTTCCCTTACATCAGATTCGTTAAGAGCGCCTTGAAAGCCTTCGGCTTCCCTTGGCAAGAAGTGTTCTTGCACCTTGGCTTTCATTTCGCTTGCAATGCGCGTAGTTGAAGACCAATCATCGGCCAATTCTTGGCTTTGCCAAGTCATATGGGAAGCTACGGAGCCAAGACATTGAAACCAAGCAAATTATTTGGATGTGCGCGGGGGCCTCATTTTGGCCCTATGATTTGGATGTGCTTTTTGGCTTGAGTGAGCCAAGCCTACTTTTACTACGCGAGGCCCTTCTTGGGGAGGTTGCAGCGCAAGCTCACAAAGGCAGTCCGCCGCAGAATCCAAAAATCTTCAGCCAAAGTACGAATGATTCGGCGGTACATCTCACAGGGAGGCCACGCAAGAGTGCGACCTAGCTGATACGAAGAAACTTCTTTGTTTCGGGAAACCTTGAACTGGGAAGTCCAGCTGATGCGGTTTGAACATAAGTCATCGGCTCATTTGAGGAGCTTTCACCTTTCCTCTGCAAATTGGGGCATTTCTGGGATGCTCTTTTGGGGGTCCGGCATGCTGCTTTTAATTTGGGACCCCTAGAAAAGGAGCAAGACTGTTCACCTGTTGGTCCTAGCGAATGACACCCGTCATCATACAAAATGACATGACGAAAACCTAGGTGCGGAGGAGCTTTCATGAAGAAATCTTCAGCCTATCCAGCTGGCTTTGCCAAAG
The DNA here is from genome assembly GCA_963377175.1 of Effrenium voratum. Classification (NCBI taxonomy): domain Eukaryota; class Dinophyceae; order Suessiales; family Symbiodiniaceae; genus Effrenium; species Effrenium voratum. Next base: position 1,581,599 of record CAUJNA010003427.1, read on the forward strand.
CGCTTCACAAACATCACCTTGCCTACTTGGAGTCTTGTCAGCCAGTTTTGGTCACCGCCCTCCACACCCCAACGACCGTGCCCTGCCACGGCTCAGGAAGAGAACGTTGACGCTGCCCGCATCCTCTCAGGGCAGTCCAGCTTGAAGCCTGGTGACAAGGCAGAGATTGGTGGGGGCCTTGGCCAGTGGCAACATGATTCGTGTGCCTGCATGCAGGCGCTTAAAGCTCCATACGGTTGGAAGCACGCGCAACTTGACGAAGTTGAGCAATTTCTCAAGTTGGAAATGAAGCGGGGGAACTACCGACCCATTTTTGGGAAGCTGTAAATATGCAGCTGCAGCCCTTAATTCGAACTGGATCTGGGGCAGTTTAGAATGCAATGCAACAGCACGTGTTGGAATTCCAACTGGTGCGCTCGAGGTCATGAAGAGTGAAACAGTGCGTTTTGCAGTGCCTGACATCCCTGAATCCCTGGGGCCTGACTTATTCTGAAGAAAAAGCAAACTTTTTTACAATTTTTTCCAAACATTTTTCAAAGCACAAGTGCCCATAGACAAACCGTAGACAACCCGTAGAACACCCGTAGAAAGGACATTTTTTGCCGTAGAAAGGACATTTTTTGCCGTAGAAAGCACATTTTCTGCAGGACACCCTGGGTCCATGGAAAAACAGCTTGGTCTAACCTGAGCTGCATGACACCGGCTAATTCAACATTGCTGGAGGGGTTTCCAGATGATGAGTTTCAGTCACCTAGTCAGGCTTGGAAGGATCTTCTTGGCGCATGTTGTGCTTTGGTGAGTGGGTCAAGCATGGGAGTCTGAGAACAGAACACAGTACAGGATATGCACAGCGCAGCTAGACGCACATGCATGCCTAAATCACAGCATCATGATCGCATTTTAGGACTCGGCGCCTTACGTGGCACACGCATGACTTCGTTCCTGGAAAAGGCCGCTTTGCGGCGGGCCAACGCTCAGCAGCACCTCGATAAGCAGGGCTCTTTCGATAGCCAGACAACAGTGGCAGGAGATCTCTCAGCTACAAGGACTCCTCTACTCCTTTTTTGCGTGTTTGTTCAATTTATCCATCAAATTGTTCAATGCGCTTTCAACCAGTACGTGCCTCCTGGATTTGCCGCTCTTGGGCAGGATGAGCCCTGCAGATAGCGTCGCACATACTCCTGGGTCAGAAGGCGGTTTGGGGATGCGGGCATTGGGGGGAGTGTGGGGGAGTCAATTGGACCTTGGTTGCTGCTTTGCTTCCAGTACTTGGTACTAAGGCAAATTGGGGGTGTTGAAGCTGGCTTGTTAACCACGCAACAGAAAAGGTACGACTGACATCGTGGGTGCAGTATCTTTTTGATGGGCAGTGCCAAGTTGTCCAACAAATACTGGGTTAATTTTCGGAAGGGAAGGCCCGGAACTAACTCTCTTTTGGTTCGGGAGCCATGCAGAGTATACTACACATGCTTGCACACATAGATCGAGCACTGTGTGTTTTCACCCGGCGAAGAGGTCCAAACTAGTTGGTGTCTGAGCAATGCCTAGCATCTTTGGTTTGTTGTTTGCTTCCATTGGGGCAAACGAGGCCCTAATTATTATTGACATACAAAAAAACACCCTCTTCAAATCCAGCAATGACCCCCCCCAATGTCTGGTGGACCTTTGAATTGGACGGTTAACCACCCAGTCAACTTGCCGCTTGAGATGACCTGTCCCATTGGCGAGGTCTTGGCATTGCCTCTCAAAAAAGAACTCGCCCCGATGTTGGCTAGTCGGCCATTTCCACCCTAAGCCAATGAGTCACAAATATAGCTACGCCCATGACATTTTGGATCCACATTGGTTGGTATGTGTTTGTTTTTTTTAATTGCTCCACCAACATTCTATTGGAGATCACAGCATCAGTGTGGACCAACAATCTTTCAATGTACTGGATTGTTCCCATGAATGGGTGAACCCTAGCTGGGGATTGCTAAATATATTAGTCGGAGGTTTGACAAGTCAACATGTCTGGCACTCCTCCCTTCAAAACGAATCCTTCCAGCAGCTCCCACTCTCGCTGAGTTGTCTTTTTATTGGGGTGCCTTGGCATCGGGTTTAATTTGTTGGAAGATAGTTTCGAAATAATAGAACAATCAGACCATGTACCAGCTAGCTATTTAACACAATGTACGAGCGGCCGGGTGCCAGGAACCAAGAAGCGCAAGACGACATCTGCAGAGGCTCTTGAGGTCCATGATCTCGTCACGCCAGTGGCCAAGAAGCTGTCGTTCTCCGAGGCCTGCGAGGAGAAACGATCTGGCACCCCTGTTGTTGCTTCAGAAGCGGCAGTCCCTCGTCAGAAATTCAAGCGGGTTGATCTTTCAAAGTATGAGCTCAAACCCAAAGATCCAAGAGATCTGTTGGAATCTATGGATTCGTGTTTTTTGGAAGACGCCCAGCGTTTAGATGATGATCATGCTGATGATCATGATGTTGTTCCAGCCACTCAGCCGGACAATGAACATGATGGTCAACACGAAGAGAAACATGATGCCGCACCGACAAGCAAGGAAGGGACAGAGACAGACAAGCCAGCCAAAAAAAAACGTGGCGCATCAAAAGGCACGAAAAGCACAGGCGCCAAACAGGCAGCAGCAGAGCCAGCAGCAGAAGCGGCAGCACCCGCAGGCAAAGCTAAAGCTAAAGCTAAACCAAGGGCAAACAAGCCTGTTTCAGAGAAGATTGCAACAAAGGCAGCGGATGAGGCAGCGGATGAGGCAGCGGATGAGGCAGCGGATGAGGCAGCGGATGAGGCAGCGGGAAGCGGAGAAGCAGGCAGCGGCAAAGAGGAAGCTAAGGAAGAAAAAACAAAACACGGGGGCAGTGAAAAAAAGAGCCAGCCGGCAAAGGATGGCAGGGACAAGCGTGCGAAAGCAGATGCGTTGGCCAAGAGTCAGGCCAAAAGCCGAGCCAAGAAGCAGCAGCCGACAGAGACTGACAAGAAGGCAGCGCAAGTAGCGGACGCCGCGGAAGAAGCAAATCCCAAGAGCAGCAGCGGCGCACGAGCTGAGGCCTCCAGCGACAGGATCCATGTGACGGACCAAGAGCCTCAAAGACAGACCAAACAGAAGAGACAACAGCCAGCCCCCAGTAAGCCCAAGCCCAATGAGGGGAGCGATGCCAAGAAGACAAAACCAGTACCGCAAACGCAGCCAGCCTCTGCAGAGCAAGCGTGCGAAGTACCGGAAGACAGCAACACGGCAAGCCCAGCAGAGTCGGTCTCAGCGCTTTTGCGTGCAACCACGGGTGACATCTCACAAGAGCAGCAAGCGGCAGAGAAGGTGCAAAAGCTTCGAGTTTACAAGGCAAGAAAGGCAAGGTTCTACAGGTCCTTGGAAAGTAGCAGCCCTAGTTGAATCATCCAATCGTCGTTGCCAGGTTGTTTTTCTCACCATGCGACGAGAAACTGTGAAATTTCCTTTCGACCTTTATTTCAGAATGGCCAAAGGTCCAAGAAGCCCTCCCGCCTTGCGTGACGCCGCCAGCAAGGCAAAGGGCAGCTGCTCAGCTGCATGAACCTTTGGCTGGGTAGGGCGGGTGACCAAGCAGCAGTGGCTGGGTTTGGCATCAACCAAAACTAGACTGTACGCGGCGACCCTCCCTTTGTTTCTTGGTGGCTGAGGCCTCCTTGACATGCAAGAGCTGTACGAGCGATGGCTCTCATGCGGGGAGGAATGGAGCCGATCTTCATGGGTAACCAGCCTAGCTTCAAGCGTGACTCGCAGCGCGCGAGGTGCTAGGCGCTGGATGACCAAAGAGCAGATCAAAATAAAATACAACTCCAGCGAGATCGCAGACGAAATAGTGGCGGCCAAAATGGGCCCTGAACATGCTGCCTCACGAAAACCGCACCCGGATGTGCCACACAGAATTGAGCCAAAGTTGCATTGAGAGGAAACATGGACATAGACGCTGTGCCGGTGTGTGTGTGTGCACATGTGTCTGCATGTGTGTTTGCGGCTGTGTGCCATGTGCATGTTTGTTTGTTTGTTTGTTTGTTTGTTTGTTTGTTTGCGTTTTTTTTGTTTGTTAATGTTTATGTTTGTTAATGGTTGTTAATGTTTGTGAATGTTTGTTACGTGCAACTTGTTTGATTGCTTGCTTGCTTACTCGTTTTTGTGCTTGTTTGTCTGTCTGTCTGTCTGTCTGTGTGTTTGTCTGTTTGTCTGCTTGTCTGTTTGTCTGTTTGTCTGTTTGTCTGTTTGGTTGTTTGTCTGTTTGTCTGTTTGTCTGTTTGTTTGTCTGTTTGTAAATGCATTTGCAATGTGTGTGAAGCATGGTGATCTGAAACTAGACTAGTCTGTTTCTTCATGGTTTTCGGTCTGTGCCTTGTGCCTGTCGTTATGCGTGCTTTGTTTGTCTCTGGGTCCGTCCGTGTCTGTGTCTCTGTGCAGCTCTGCATGCATGCATGTGTGATGCATGATATTTGTGGTTTGAGTCCGCTCTGTCTGGCGTCTGGGTCTGTGTTTGTGTCTGAATTTGTGTTACCTGTGTGTGCGTGTGTGCGTGTGTGTTTTGTGGAACCGACTAGCTTAGGATATGATGCTGTTCCTTTGTTGGGATGATGAGTCGGAGGTGGACGAAGATCAGACAATTCTGACAAACACCCACAGCTCGATCGATGAAAGTGGCAGTAGGCAAAAGACGTCAAGACCAAAAAACAAGGGTGCACCCGCTGAATCTGAGGAGGCTGGATTACTGCTGGTTTGTTTCGCAATTCAAAGAATAGACTAGGCTTGTGTGCAAAGAACAACTTGTTAAATACTTCTTTGTTGCCCAATCCTTGCCATGTTGCTCCAGGCCAGCGATGACGAGGAATCCAGCGAAGATGATGCCGATGGCGGGCCCAGCTCCTCCTCAGATGAAAAGACAGCAAAGAAAAAACACGCGCGGGGCAACACCAAAGAGAAAGAGAAGAAAGCTAAGGGAAAGAAGAGCAAGGACAAAGACAAAGGCAAAAAAGGCAAGAGGAAGGGGAAGAAGGCAGAGACAGAAGAGCAGAAAAAACTGCGTTTGGCTAAAGAAGCTGAGCGGGAAAAAAAGCAACAGGAAAAGCAGGCTGAGCGAGAGAAGAAAAAACAAGAGCAGAAGGAGCTTAAAGAAAAGGTTGCAGATGCCAAAAAGGCGGGGTGTTTCTAAGTCTTATTATTTGCTTTTGGTCTCATATGGCTGTTGATTCCTCTTAGAACTCCCCAACTGGCTCCCTCCCTTCAGGTCATCAACCAGCTCACAAACAAGATTCAGGACATCGCCGACCGGAGTGCCAAGAGCAACAAGTTGCCACTACCTCAAAGACTGTGCAGAACCTGCCACCTATCGCCTTTGTTGGTTCTCTCGCAAGGGTTGCCTTGTACAATGCAACTGTTTATTTGTTGATGTGACAAGGTCTGCCGATTTGGCAGCTGCAGTCAAGAAGAATCTCGAATCGCAGCTCATCAAATTGCAGGGAGCCCGCGACGCATTGCAAAAGGCTTGTGACAATTACGAGGAGCTTGGTTCTCACATGCTTGTTGCATTGAAGAATCTGACAAGAATCATCCGTTGGCTTTAGAGTGAGTGACCCTGTAGGAGGACACATGCAAGCGTGCCACCAAGAAGGGTTTGGATGCCCTCGGCGTCTACAAAGAGTTCCTGGAGTCAGTCAGACTCTCATGATGGACATGTGCTGAGTGGCTTTTCCTCCCACATTTGCTTTCCGGGAGGCGCCACCAACGCATAGCGGTAGGGCAGGGCCGCATAGTGTCCTTAGCCGGTCTGCAGCGCTTGCTTGGAGAATCTCATTGATCGCTCGGTTGCACATCCTCAAAAATTCAACAATGATTGTTTCTGGTTTGCAAGCTTGGGGTTTGGGTAAAGTTCATTGCAGGCACTGCGCACTGATGCGATAACCTTGCCCGCAAAATCTTGTGGGGTGTTTCCGCAGTGTTGGGTTGCACACGCAGGGTCTTCTTTGATGAGGCCAAGCAAGGCCATCAACTTTACTTGTAACACACGGCGGATCCAAGGGATAGATGCGTGGCCAGCACTGTGATGAAGTTGGAAAGCTCATTAGCGGCTTTGCCACTTAGTCTGTGTGGCAAGGCATGGGTATCCAAAACAAATTTGGTCAGGGGTAAAAAAGCGCGAGTGGCTAGTTGCACAACAGTCATCAGTTGATGGTCGAAGCCATGCCACACATTGCTGCAAACATGCGTTTTTGTTGGTTTGCTTGTCACGCACCGGCCCTTCGCAGAACCTGAAGAACACTATGACGACCCTTATGGCGGCCCCTTCTTTCAGAACATTGTGGATGAGGTTCAGTCTGGGGTCGCTTGGCAAATACCGAGTTGCACAAGTAGGGCAGCTTTTTAGCAGTCTTCGAAAGAGTATACATGCATGCATGCAACTGTTCAAAACAATGAAGATTAAGATTTTGTCCTCACTGAGTTTAATTCACACCGACCGAAATAAGGCTTGCAGCGCTAGTGCAGCCATCAGGCGAGCGCAAGCTCACGTGCAGGACCGCAGCGCTCCAGTGTGCAAGGCTTCAGCCATTGGCCGAAAGATGTGGCTCTGTGATCACAAGGGGTTAGCAATCTTAAGAGGGAAGGTCGGCTAAGTTTGGAATTCCAAAACTAAACCATCTCACCGCAAGGACAGCCGAGGGTGCTGCCATCCCTTGAGCAAGCGACTGGGGACATTGTCATGTGGCAGAAATGCTGCCCGCGATTTGATGAGGGCTGGTGCTGGTGAGCTTGACCTGGATTCTAGGCTTAAACAAAAACAGCGCGCCTTGGACACTGACACTTGTTGGGTCGACCTTGTCAGCTTAGGAACCCACCTTTATCATGATTCCAATCAAAATGCCAAAAACGCCCGCTGGCTTTGAAATGAGACGGATGCCATTGATGGACCCGCATCGCGTAGTTCATGAACTTTTTACAAGTGTTGGACTTGATATTTCACCTGCCACAGTACGGGCGTATTGGAACCACCACAGGAACGTGATCAAGGAGCCCTGGGCGTGTAACAGCCCTGCATCACCAGATCATATTCCGATGGCCTTGTACGGTGATGCGGCGAAAATCCTAGACGATGGGACCAAGATTGTTGGGATTTTTGCTTCCTTGCCAGCAGTTTGGAGACCTTGTTCATCACGTTGTGCACGCTGGTGCCTCTTTGCGGTTGAAGAACATAAGCTGTATGGCCCGCATACGCTCAACGCAGTATTCCGTCGCATCGTTTTTAGTTGCAACCTGCTATTTCATGGCACTGATCCCGACCAACCTGGACTTGTTTTGGCGCAAGGGCGAAAATTCGTCGTGACCGAATTGAAAGGAGACTGGCTATGGCACAAGCAGATCTGGCGTTTTTTCTCCAGCTGGACGCGGGTGGCGGAGGTATGTTTCAGGTGCAGTGCCAAAGGGAGAAGCCGAAACCCAGCTGAATTGTTTTATTGTTTGGACGAGCACCCCGCTTGGGAAGAATACGATGTGGCCGGTTTTCTGGCGCGCCAACTGGTAGAGCCACATCCGTGCCGCTTGGCAAGAATTATGTTTTCATGACCACGGGTTTGCAATTTGCAGCATCCGGCAACACGCTGGGGTGAACAGCCCATGAAAATTGATGTAGTGTGGCCGCAATTAGAGGTCCGCTGATGCTCCTTTATGGCTTTCATCCAGCCCAGCTTCAGATCTGCAGCATGCACGTCATAAATCTAGGGCTGATGTATGACCTGAACGGTGCAGCGTTGTCGCTCGGTTGCTTTGCGCATTGCGGCGTCTTGCAGCGCGTTGCAAACAACAGCGCGCAATTTTTTGAACCACTATCATAGTCCATTAGCGCACGCTTTTTGAGGTCCGGCCTATGCAAGCTCCAATTCTTTGGACCGGTGGCGGACCCAGCGATGGACCTACAGTCTGGCTTGGATTTGGCTTACCTTCACTTCAAGGCGTTCTGCAAGGCGCATGGTTTGGCAACCTCTCAACCGCATTTTCGCGTGAACTCTGTGCCTTGTCCAAATTCGGGGGGGGGTAAATGGCGCGCATGTTTGTGCTGACCTCTGCATTTGAAGTGGTTTTGTAGCTAGTTAGGCTTCAGCTGGGTTTAGAATTCGATGTTGTTTTGATTATGCAAGTGTCGGCTCGCTCCAGGTTTACAAGAAGGATGGCAGCACAATGCTGACTGCAAAAGCGTATAACGGCCGGATCATATTGCAGTGGCTTTCGGCTTGTTTGAGCGAAGCTGCGCAAGCGGATCATTACCGAGCTCAAGACGACCGACTACCGCTAATGGCTTGCTGTGCGACCCTCGTCGATTGATTAACTGCATTGTTGCAACATACAGGTTACGCTCGGTCATTCATTCAGCTTGCCTAGCTAAAAAGCTAAGGACGCAGTTGGCGCTTTTCTTTGGCATTTCTGAGCGATGCGGCAGGGTGTTGCGTGAAGAGGATGCGCAATCAATGTACCGGGCGGGGCATCGTTTCTGCTCTGCCTACGTGGCGCTTTCCAAAGTTTCAATCAGGCCGGTTCCTAGCTTTCTACGTACGCACCAATTTTAAGGAGTTTGACGGGTGTTCGACGGTGCTCATGTTACGCGCAGGAATCGATCAGATTTATTCCGTTTGAGACCAAAGATCCACGTGCCTGATTTGCATCATCAGCTCACCCACGTGGCATATTGCACACGTGCATGCAATCAACACAGCCCCTGCTAATCCAGCCCCCTGAACAGATGGCTCTGCATCTAGCAGCAGATGCCAAGAACAAGAAGCTCAACTTCAGATTCGCTCACTGCTTTGGTGACGAAGACGGCATGAAACACCTCAAGTGCCACTTGAACCAAATTGTTAACAAAGAATTATGGCATTTGAATGGCTTGACAAAATGGCCAAAGACTAGCTTCAAGAAAGCTAAGGTGTAGCCAGACGGGCACATGCACTACATCGATCGCGATGGATCATGTACGCAACAAAGCTCCGGCTTATGAGTATGAGGGCCAAGATCAACCAGTGCCCCAACCCGGTTTATGTCCAATGATTTGCTTTGTGACGGGTGAATTTCCTCTTGTGTGACTGCTCTTGAGGCTGAATCGATCGGTGCGGCAGCGACACGCAAAGCATGCGTGAGGAAAAGCAAACGCATTCTCTTGTGCTGCTGCTGGCATTTGGGGTCTAAAAACCTCAAAATTGGGCTAACCCCTGGATAATGCAAAAAATAGGCTTTGTGCAATAAATGTGCTTTAAGACAAAGGACATTTATTTAATGTGCTTTGGAAGCTATGGGCTTGTATTTCCCCGTTTCATAATTTCAAACATCACCTGGGCCAAGTGTTCCAGAGAGATTCAATCTGGAGTGATGCTTTAGGTTGGACATATCGGGAGCTTAAATTTCGGATATTCCCTCTTTTTTAGCTACTCACCTGCCCTCCCTTTAGGTTGGACATAGGGGTGAGGCTGGTTTAAATCTGGGCTGATGCTTTAGGTTGGACATATCGTTAACCCTGTAGAAGGGTCTTCCCTCCCTTTTCCCTACTCACCTGCTCCCTCCAATCGCGGAAGCTGACAGGAGGGGCTGTGAAGACCTGGGTGGTGCAAAATCTGGTTCAAACGCCACCTTTACAAGGGAAGCATCATCCTAGCGGTTGATTCCAATTCCATTATTTTCAACCATCGTTCTTTCCAAAAACCGGCCGTTTGTTTCCCCGGGTTTCCGAAAGTTTTTCTAGAAAGAAGGATTCCTGGAAAGAATCGGGAGGGTACCTAGAATCATCATAACCAGTGGTTTAAACATGTTTAAACCTATGGGTGGCCCCACCTACTGAAGACTGCTTTCGGGACAGCCCGTTGCCAAATAAGCGCAGGTCGGAGTACTTGGAAGCCAAGCGCCGGGCAGAGGACGCCGACATCATCCGCCCCCCGGCTCGATCTGGGCGAGGTATGGCAAGCTCAAATGGGTCTTGAACTCTTGAACGAGAGGAAACCCACGATGGGGGTTCAAAATCCAATCGATGCCGAGGAAGGTCCGTCAGAGGAGCCCTTACTTCAGGTTTTGGATTTGCTGTAAGGTGTTCAGATGGGTGTGTGTGTGTGTGGGTGCGTGCGTAAGTGCGTGCGTGCGTGCGTGCGTGCGCGTGCGCGTGCGCGTGCGCGTGCGCGTGCGCGTGCGCGTGCGCGTGCGCGTGCGCGTGCGCGTGCGCGTGCGCGTGTGCTGCGTGTGCGTGTGCGTGTGCGTGTGCGTGTGCGTGTGCGTGTGCGTGTGCGTGTGCGTGTGCGTGTGCGTGTGCGTGTGCGTGTGCGTGTGCGTGTGCGTGTGCGTGTGCGTGTGCGTGTGCGAGTGCGAGTCGTGTGCGTGTGTGTGTGTGTGTCTGTGTGTCTGTGTGTCTGTGTGTGTGTGTGTGTGTGTGTGTGTGTGTGTGTGTGTGTGTGTGTGTGTGTGTGTGTGTGTGTGTGTGTGTGTGTGTGTGTGTGTGTGTGTGTGTGTGTGTGTGTGTGTGTGTGTGTGTTGGTGTTGTTGTCTCTGGGTGTGTGTGTGTGTGTCTTGAAGAGCTCGTCTACTCACGTTGAGGGGGCGTTGCGTCGGTCGGTTGATCGGTTGCTCGGTGGGTCGGCCGGTCGTGTTGTTTATTGCATGGATGGATGGGATGGGATGTGACGGATAGAATACAACAGGATGGATATAGGATGGAAATATGGATGGATGGATGGATGGATGGATGGATGGATGGATGGATGGATGGATGGATGGATGGATGGATGGATGGATGGATGGATGGATGGATGGATGGATGGATGGATGGATGGATGGATGGATGGATGGATGGATGGATGGATGGATGGATGGATGGATGGATGGATGGATGGATGGATGGATGGATGGATTGTGGGACGATGTGGGAAGGATGGTTGGGCTGTCTAGTTGTTTGGTTGGTCGCTCGGTCGATTGGTTGGTTGGTTGCCTGGCTGGCCGGTTGGACGGTTGGTTGGTTGGTTGCTTGGTTGGTTGGCTGGCTGGCTGGCTGGCTGGTCAATCACTTTGGTTGGTTGGTTGGTTGGGTGGGTGGGCGGGCGGGCGGGTGGGTGGGTGGTTGATTGGTTGGATGGTTTATGTGTGCGTGTGTGTCCTCAGTTGGTTGGCTTGCTGTTGGTTGCTCGGTTAATTAGATGGTTTGGTTGGTTGCTTGCTTGGTTGTTTGCGCACGTCATGCGCTCACGGTGAGTAAAGAGTGCCCTTTGCGGCAGCAAAATGGCCTTGCAACTGCCCATGTTTCATTTGAAGCAGCGGTAGTCCTTTGCAGACTACCATATTGGAGAAATGGACGGCTGACCTAAAAGTGAAGTTTTCATCTTTCTTCATCTTGAAGGTATGCCAAACTGTTCCCGAAGGACCACCCTCGTAACCTTAGCGATGCATAACTTGGCCATCCGCTTGAGGCTTTGAGGGGGTTTTGGGTGCTGGGTTCTTTCGCATCGTGGCTGATGGGTAGAAAGCCAAACTTGTTTGGCTTAACGTAGAACCTGCACATGAAACGGTCCCCTCAAAAAGACAATGGTCTTCCAGGACCCCCTGTGCAGGTGCTATGTTATTGTTTGGGAGGGTATTAGTTTGTGTCGTTGTGTCTTTGTGAGAGGTGTTCAAAGCCGACAAGCCAGACAGCTTTCGGGAGGGGGACGAGCAGGGTCCCAATAAGTCTTTGTGTGTTCGGTGTGTTGTCCTCAAATGGTTGGGAAGTCATTTGTGGTTTGTTGTGGTCTTGGTTGTGTTTTGGCAGCGGTGTTTTCGTTCGTCCACCTTCGCAACGACGCCATTTTGACCTGCACGCCCCGCGCCGAAATGCTTGTGTTCTGCCGAGCCCTGAGGTTTTGACAAGGACCCTAGGCTTGACAGGATTGCTCAACAGATATTGGCCAAGTTGAAAACTTGCCATTCGGAAGATGCCATTGTGAATCAATGATCTGTGTGTATGTGTCCTTTTTGAGGGTACCCTTTGCAGATAGGTGTACAGTAAATGCATGGGACACCGCGAATGTTTTCGGTGGTCCCCTGGTTTAACACGGGCAAACTGATCTTGCACTTTGGGAAGGCCATGGCCTTTGAAACCTCACCACCAATCCAAACCAAGGTGGCTGAGCTGGGCTCAAAAAGGGCTTTTCGCCAACCAGTCGGGTGTGTGTTGTTTTTGAGGGTACCTTTTTTTTTGGTGGTTTTAAGGGGAAGCGAAAAGGACAACCACTATTGTGGGCTCCCCTAAAAGGAGGCAAATCCAGTTGGGGCTGATGAACCATGTATTGCTCAACCCGAGGATTGCAGGAGGAGGAGATGAAGTCAGATTCAGAGGACGACCCGTCGAGTCTACCGCTCAGAGAGAGTTATCAGAAGATCGAGTCGACCGCAGGGGTCGGTTTTTCGTCCGTCAATTTTCCCCATTTTTGGTTGGCGACTTGTTTTTTCATTCGTGTGGTTTGGCGTAAAAGCGCAAACTGTTCAACAGGGAGGGAGGACATTCCATTTGCATGGCATCAAACAAGTGTGGGTCGATTTGAGAATTGGATTGCTCCTCCCCAAGCCGACCTGCGCAAAGCATCTCGGCTTCCTCTAGGTACTTCTCTGGTAGCGTCGAGCCCCAATCTCCGGATGGCTCTGAAAAAAGATGTGTGCCTTTCATTCTTGCAATGTTGCAGGACATTCTTGAAGACACGGACTATAACAAGCAAAGATGAAGCCTACACACCTCAAATCGCTGGAAAATGTTGGAGAAAATGTTGTTGGAACTGATGTTTCTTGGAACTGAAATGCTTTTTGGAACTTATTTCTACAACACCAACAACACTTGAACAAATGATGGTCCTGGTACCCTGGGGTGGGCGTCCCATCCAAAATGGCAGGCATGCGGGCGCGATAGCTGCTGAATCTGAGCACCTCATGAGCTCACCTGTAGTCAAAATGATCGAAAAACCCAAAGGACCTTGGAGAATTACTGTGGCTGGACAAAATCCATTTCGCATCACTTGGAAACTATGGGAACCCATGATTTGTTGGTATTTACAGGGGAATCATGTTTCCAGCGTTTCTTAGGCGGTGCAGGATTCACTGTATGTCGGGTTTGGGATGATGGATGACTGCACCCATTGCTCCAGAGTTCTCTCCGGCAATGCCTGGCCCTTCAAACAGCCCCAGCCAGGGCCGCACCACTCTCAGGAAGCAAGTTTCAGGGTATCATGTCAACCCTTTTCTAAAAATGGACGCCATGGAAAATCATGTTTTTTCCAGAAAATACCATGAAAAAGCGGGTATTTGGAGTCTCCGGGCTAAGTTTCAACTCCAGCGCCCAGCGCAGATTTGAGGGGATCGCTTTTGTGAAATTAAAAAGGGGGGAG